>JAUTXW010004930.1:0-600000 GCA_030620095.1 Kuschelorhynchus macadamiae
ATCATCAGCAAATTTAATAGTCACCCCGGAAGATTCAAGTCATTTACAAAAATTAAAAAGATCAATGGAGCCAACACTGATCCTTGAGGTGTACCTATATTTATGTTGTGTTCCTCAGAGATGGAGTTGTTTCTTACTAGCAACTTACGCTCACACAAAAATGATTTTATAAGCGAGAGCGCTTGTCCCCTTATGCCAATATTATATAGTTTTACTTCGATGAACTGAAAATTAAGTGTGTCGAATGCCTTGGATAGATCAAAAAAAAGCCCAACCACTATTCAGTTAGCTAATTTGGGTTTGAAAAGCCAAAGCTGCAGTCTCCGTAGATCTTTCAGGTCGGAATCCATGTTGATCATCGTCAATTAATTGAAGTGATTCAAGAATTCCATAAGTCTGTTGTATAGAGCTCTCTCAAATATTTTAGAAAAGACAGAAAGCAATGCTACAGGCCTATAGTTGTCTATATTTGTTTCATTCCCTTCTTATATACTTATATTAACTTATATAAACTTTTTGGGTTTGTTTTCCTCATTTATGCATTGTCCTCCGCATAAAATCAGGAAGATGAATTAGATAGACCTATGATATTGTTCATATGAAAAAAGAAAATAAACATATAAATACCAGCAGTTGAAAAAAATAAATGAAAGAACTTTCTATTGCCTTAAAAGACTATTTGGCCCAGAATAGTAGCGCATATATGCTGAGATTTGGTAATATGCACTGGTTTGTTTTCCTTGATCTTACGATGCCTCTTCTTCATCTAATTTAATTTGTTGCTGTATATTCGTAGTGTTGTCTTTCTTTCTTCTTTATTAGTTTCTATTTCCAGTTTTCTTTTTAACTTATATTTAAGGATATGAATCTGACAGTAATTTACTTAAGTTACAATAGTACCAGTTTATTTTATGATCTTTAGTGAATAAACTGAGTTTCAGTTTGAGTTTGAGTTTAATCAAAAATTCGACAAGCATGTCACAGTTCTATATGCCAAAAGGCATATCTTAGCTCTGCTAGACAACTTCTCCTTTTAAATATCTTCTTGATATTAAAACTAAAAAATGCTTGTGGTTTCATTAGTTATGTCCCATTTTGAAGTTACTGTGACATTGTGTATGACCCGATACTCAATACTGAATACTCATTTATTCATAATAATACAATAAAATTGTTTACACGTCAAAAGTATGCAAAAAAAAAAAACGTACAGCAATCTAAATTGAAGTTTAAAACACTAATATTTAATTTTAAAACACATATACATTTTTAAACTTTGGGCACAGAAACATGTTTCAAACATTATGTACCTAGCCTATGTCATTAAAATTATTACTGAGATATTCCTCAAAGGTGTAGAACGATTTGGATAAAAGATATTTTTTGATTTTGTATTTAAATTTAACACTGTCAAGACTCACGCAACTTATTGCAGTTAACAGTTAATTTTTTTGGACGATTTCAAAAAATATATATAAATCTTAAAATTAGTGTTTTTGAGTTGGTACTAACCTCAAGTAAGAGAATTCGTGAAAATTAAAATCTTTCATGTAGGACATTCTACACAGTGGCTCAAAAATGGGTTAAAAAATAAAGTTTTATAAAAATTTTTAAAAACCAAATTTTTCAAAAAAAAAATTTTTTTCCGTAATAGACTATTTAATTTTAAGTAAAAAACGTCTTATGAAGTTTTCCATAGAACCTATACCTTTTTCCAAAAAAATAACTGATCTTTTGTGCATAAATAATACAAGAATAATAATCGAATTTATATTATACATACATTATATGTGTTGGCTATTATAGTAACAAATGCACCTCAACAATTTTTGTTTAGAAGAATGAGAGTTTTTTGAATTTAAATTAAAATTTTGTGAACACATCTTAAATGAATGGTGAACTTGTTCTGAAGCTTATCAGGAAAAACCTTTCCTATGCTTCGGCTGCTGCTGGATATTCAATTTTTAAGCTGTTGAACATTTTTTGAACGATTCCCAAAAGAAGGTGCAATTCTGGAGGAGGTATATAGTTTAATACTGGCTCGTTTTCATCTCCGATAATTAGTGGCATATTTACACAGTTTACTAAAAATGTCAGATGATGATCATTAAAATTTATCGCAACTTGATGAATGTATACTTATACTTACCAAATACTTTGCTTTAAAAGTTTTCCTCTCAGTCGTTTGTTGCCATAAAATTCGTTGTTCGTTGATGTTCTTAATTGTTCTTGGATTCCTTATTTTGAAGTTCCTTGCAGTTGATGTCGCACCACGGATGGATGGCATGACGCGTTTGTTTGCAGACCCAAAAGCAGCATTATTAGTTTAGATCAGTCCGCAAAAGTATATGGACAAATTCCGCATATACTATGTAATTGCAAAGTGTCCATAAGTATTTTGACGTTTTCATAATTCTCCTTGAAATTTGGTCCCAAGCCAATTATTAGTAACTTTTGTATACCAGCACTTTTATATTTTTGATAATATTCTGGGTCATTTGTTGGTTGTATGGTTAGACATATTTTCAAGGAATTGTCGCCACTATCTATTCCGATTTTTAGATGAAAATCATCGTCTTGTTGCCTGGCATTTAAAATATAAGTTAGTAGCCCCGGAAGATCGCTGCAGTATATCAAAAATGGAGTGCCATCTTGTTTCAAGCATTGAATATCCAATAAGTCTACAGTTGAAAAAACTTATCTAGCATATGACTACTAGACCGCAATTTCTGTAAAGCCGAAGATTCTATGGAAGTTCTGTTTATCCTGGTGCGAAGGTAACCACATATTTTTCTTAACGAATTTTGAGATAAATTACAGTCTTGTTGCATATAGCTCAAATCTTGAGCACTTAAAACACCCTGAAGATCTGATTTTCGCTTCAATTGTATAGACATAGTACTGCGTCCCTTATCTAAAGATATGACAGAACTTCCCTGAGCACATTCTTGTTCCTCCAGAACTTTAGTTACAATCTGTTGCTTACAGTCTTTAATTAGTGTTAGGGAATTATCAATTTTTTCATCTTGGTACATTTATGCCTTCTGCCTTTTTGTAATTTACAATATGCAGTTCGCGCATATTTTGTAATTTTGTTTCGCTTTCGTATCTTTCTTTGAAGGTCTACCTACAGCCTTTTTCTTGACAGCAAACGAAAACGGTAGATCTTTGATTTTAGGATGACCACGAAAACGCGCCACTTGACAAATTTGACAGACGCATGTTTCAGTAAATTCAAAACGCCCAGGCAAAATTTTCATTTGTGCGTAGTCAAAAATTATTGTTAGTCTATTGTTCATTAGTTTTATGTAAAAAGTTCTACAGAGCACTGAGGGAATACTTGCATTATTTTCGTCAAAACTAGGCGAAATAATTTCAAGACGTTGTTTTACTTTACCAGTAATATTAACACTTCTAACTGCTTTATTAAAACATGCGTAACATACCATTTTTCGATTATCACTATGATGTTTTCTTTTATGAGGCATCTTACTCAAAACACAGAAAAATCACAAAAATAGCCTTAACACAGTTTATATACTATATAACTTCAAAGTGAAAACGTCAAACATTGTTAATAAACCACGCTTTTTTGACATATTATTTATTTGTTTTGGTCTAAGCGTCACGGCTAGTCACAGGTAACTTGATATTATGCTAATGTAGCCGTTATTAAAAATACATATTACAAAGGGCTATATTTTGTGTTTTGAGTCATCAAAATGTTATTTAGTAGCTATACAATGTTTTGAATATGTATTATTTTTTGCATTAAAAAAATCAGATAATTTTTTACCATAAAACCATAGGTTTTACAGAAAACTTCATAAGACGTTTTTTACTTGGAATTAAATAGTCTATTACGAAAAAAAAAATTTTTTGAAAATTTTGATTTTTAAAAATTTTATAAAACTTTATATTTTTTTAACCCATTTTTGAGCCACTGTGTAAAATGCCCTACATAAAAGATTTTAATTTTCACAAATTCTCTTACTTGAGGTTAGTACCAACTCAAAAACACTAATTTTAAGATTTATATATATTTTTTTTGAAATCGTCCAAAAAATTAACTGTGGTAGCACATTGAAAAACCGTATGCCTATGTATCTGGCACAATCTCTAGTCCTTGAAAGGCGGTGGAAATTAGGAACAATGTTTTGTCTGTTTCTGGAGAAGTGACTATAAATATCACCATGTGTGCAAAAAGTTTGCAGGTTTTCCCTTGGAAGTTTTGAAAGTCTTTGTTCTTACAGCACTTGAATTGTTTCAGCATCTTTGTAAAGTTTAGTACAGAAAGAGATCTTGTGGTAATTGTACTAAGTTTGGTACAATAGTGGTGCACAGTACAACCCTATGTCTTCAGAAAACAAATGTTGTAAATTCAACACCTTATGAACAGTTATTTCTAATGTTTACCTATTTTATTTTTTTATTTTAATAATGCACAAAAAAGGGGATTCCAATAAATGAAAAAGTCCTCTGTGGAATTTAAACTGCTGATAAGAGTAATCCGTTTTTGTTTATTGTTGCAATTTTTATATAGATTTTATATTAGTTGGTAATAATTTGAACTGGGTTTTTGACTGTTTTCCAAGTTTTCACTGCTTGTTATAAAAGAACTGGATAAAATTTTTATATATTTAAAATTGACCTCTTGAGGTCCATTAAAGAAGTACAACTTAATGCACTCAATATAGCTCCAGAAAGGCCAATCTGTTGCAATTTTGCTAGAAGCTCATGACAGACACTGTCAAAGGCCTTGTATATGTCAGTGTAAACGACATCAATTTGTTGGCTGGCTTCAAATTATAATAATTGCCACGAACACTCTATCATACTTAATACCACCGGGCCATAAAAGAGTGAGAGAGTTGTTGAAAAATCCAACAACAGTTGAATGATGTACTTTGTCTAAGGTCTTCATTGTAAATAAATATGATTATCCCTCTTTGCTTCTACACCCAACACACTAAAAACAAGATTAACAGCACAAAACCGTCAGTCATAAAATAAAGAAAATCTTTTACGAATTGATTTAATACCGCACTTAATGAACGCTTCTCTTTAGGCATATTGGACAATGTTCACGCCACAGTTTAAACTAAACTGAATTGAAAAATTATTTCTAACATTCTTAAAACGTGCGTATTTATGATTGTGAATCCGTGGTAAATCAATAGTTTTTAAAGCACAGATGTTTTATGGGGAACCTATAACAATTTTAAGAAAGGATGGCTAAAACCCTTGGTTAGCCAGCAACTAGACATTGTTTATTATTTTAATATGGATTATATTTGAAACACATCAAAGTTGTATTGGGAAATAAAAATATATTCAGAAAAATTAGAATATATGCATTTTTCCTGTAATAACTGCAAAATATGGGACCTCACTTCCTTAATAATAGGCAAAATAACTGTATTTCATAGTTTTAGAAAATCTGCCAAAATGCATAGTTTATTTGAGATCACGAATATAAAATGTAAACTTATGGTCAATAAATTAAATCCAGACTTACTGCTTGGAAGTCTCCTCTTCAGTATCACTCTTAATGTCTACTTCCTCATGTTTAATAAAATATGATTCTTCGAAATAGTCTTTATCGTCTTCTTCCTCTTTAATATCAATGTTATCTGTAGGGTCTTCTTTAATGATACATGATTTACTGTGAGCCTTGTCAAGTTCTCTAGAATATAAAGGACTATATTGTACTTACAAAAGATGATAAAGGGGAAAGAATACAGTTATGAATATTTTTTCATTTGAAGAGATACTTGACAAATTAGTTGTGAGAGACGTCATGGCTGAGTTTTGGTTTGTCGAGAGATGTCTGACCTTGACAGTTTGTAGTTAGTTATTTTTGTAAGCGCCACCCCAAACAATCAAGCCATACCTAAGCAGAGATTCTATTAAGGATTTATAAACCTCAGTTAATAATTTAGTTGTTAAAAATTCTCTTAGAAAATAAAATTTGTGTATTAATTTACGTATTTTAATAGTCAGATATTCTATATGGGCTGTCCATTTCAAATGTTTGTCAATTATGACCACTAAATACTTTACTTTGTCAACTTCATTTATATTTATGTTTTCATTTATGTCGATATTATTAAAAGAAGATCTGTTTGAGTTTGTGATTGAAAAAGAAATGTATTTGGTTTTTGCAATATTCAAGGAAAGTTTAAATGAATCGAGCCAATGCTTTACTTTTTTAAAACCCTTAATAGCCTTAGTTTTAGTCTCATTCCAATTATCAGCCGTAAAAAGAAGGACAGTATCATCTGCATATGATATTTGTTTACCATTTATTTCTAAGTTTAGAAGAGAGTTAAGGTAAGTTATAAACAGGATAGGTCCTAAATTTGTTCCTTGTGGAACGCCAATTTGTATTTTTAATGGATCATTGAGAGTACCATTCACTCTGACATGTTGCACCCTGTCTGAAAGGTAGCTCTCAAACATTTTCAACACTGAACCCCTTATGCCATCCTGTTTAAGGACACCAACAAGTAGGTCGTGTGGGACAGTGTCGAAGGCCCTTGAAAGATCAATAAATATGGCTAAGACATTTTTTATTAGTTTTGAGATTTTCTATAATATCAGATGACAGGGAATACATTGCATCTGATGTACTCAACCCTTCAATAAAACCAAATTGTTTTTTTTATATAATATTAAAAGTACTGAAAACTGTACCAACCTGTCCTTTAAACACTTTTAGAATATTTTTGGAAAATTACTGATAAGGCTTATTGGACGATAATTTTCAATGCATCTTCTTGACCCAGACTTATGTATAGGAGTGACCACAGATTGTTTAAAGTGGTTAAGTGCTATACCTGTGGTGAAAATTAAGTTTATTATATGTACCAAGGGTTTCAAAATATTTAAATGAATAGTTTTTATAATTGTGTTGTTTTATAATTTCTTTATCTGTAACTGGTTTCAAGTACATGGATGCATTATTAGAAAAATCTTGTCGTATAGGGTTGTTTGGGGTTTTTATTTTATGTTCCAATTCAACGGCGACATTTGTGAAATATTGATTACTGAAGTTAGCAATTTCTGTGTTATTATCAAATAAATTTTTGTCTCTATTTACGAGGGCAAGTGTTTCTTTCCTTTTTTTTTGAATTGGTATTTGTGGCATCACTTATTAGTTGATACATTTTTTTTAGATTGTTTTTGTTTAGTAGTATTTGTTCTTTGAAATAATTACATTTTTGGGTCCTAATCGGTTTAATGAGATAGTTACGGTAATTTTTATATTCAGTGTGAAGAGCCAGAGAGTAATGGTTTAATGGTGGTTTTAACAGCTGGAAAGCTGTTTCATGTCATTTTGGGTGTTTCAAATTGTCACCCCGAAATTGTGAGGAAATCAAAAGTTTAATAGCAACGCTATGGCGAGATAAACTTTGGTGATTTCGTTTTTTCTCTCTCTAAAATTTACAAATAGTCAGATACGTCATTATGTCATAAAGGGGACGATATGTATCTTAACATTAATCTTATTATCTAGAAATGGTGCAAACTTAGCACAAGAATAAATTTTCAATGGAGGGTGATGAGTAGGCTTAGGATGTTTATGCATTTATTATCGGATCAAAAACACAGAATACTCATTCAACATCACAAGATACAATTGGAACATATTCAAACAAATTCAAATCACTGTTTATTAAAAATTGTTCATTATCTGGATTCAATGTCCCTTTATTGTCCAAAACTGCACTAATATTTTTCAAATTTTTGTAACCAATATTTTTTTGTAAAACCGTAGCTAATTTTTGAGAGATTACTTTATTTTTAGTGTTAGTTATAGTTTCACTCACTTTTTCTATCATTGCTACGCTTTTTGACAAAGAAAAATTGTTTTTAATGTAAATTAAATCCTCACGTACATCTTCTCTGCGCCAAACGTTTTGTGTTTCTTGTATACAATGTGAGTAGTCCGCGTTAAATTGGTTGACTATGTTTTTTATTGCCTCGAAATGTTCTGAGTAATAAATGGCAGCATTTACCCAAGTTCCCCGTCTAGTTACAATTGGTGATAGAGGCAGGGGGATGTTTCCTGCAGTTTTCCTAAATTTGTCTACCCGAGTCGGAGCATTTAGGGATACTTTCTTCACTGAGGAAATCAGATCATTCACTCGTGGATAAAGAGCTCGAACTTGTTCTGCAACTCGATAAAGTCCATAGGCAAGGCATGTGGCATGCATCAATACTTGTTGACCACTCATTGCTTTACACATGTATGGAGCAGCATCTATAATTGCCACTAACACTTTATCATATTTAATACCACCGGGCCATAAAAGAGTGAGAGAGTTATTGAAAAATCCAGCAACAGTTGAATGATTTACTTTGTCTAAGATCTTCATTGTGAGTAAATATGATTTATCCCTTTCTGCTTCTATACCCAATACACCAAAAACAAAATTAACAACACATCTCTGTTCCACATCAGTTGTTTCATCTAGTGACACCCATATACTTATCTTCTACTTTTTCCTGCAATTCGGTAACTGTCTTATTATACAAATCTGGAACATAGTTTTTCCTTAACGTGGATTCATGAGGAAGTCTTTGTGTACTGCTCTAAAGGCGGGATTGCTTAATTTATTCAGTGGAATATCGGCGCTAATAAATGCCTTGCATAAATCCTCATTGAACTTTGATAGTTTGGGTCCTGGTCCTGGTAAAAATGTTGTGGTGATTAAAACATGTTTCTGAGCACACATTTTACTTTTTTGGATCTGATGTTTTGTAGTTCTTATGTGTTGGGTCACTTGGAATTTCTTGTTCGCAGAAATAGAAACATCGCAATATTTCCAAAACCGTCAGTCGTAAAATCAGGAAAATCTTTCTCTTCTTCTTCTTTTCTTTTGGCATATTGGACAATGTTCACACCACAATGTATAAACTAAACTGAATTAAAAAATTATTTCTAACATTCTTAAAATGTGCGTATTTATGATTGTAAATCCGCGATAAATCCATAGCTTTTAAAGCACAGATGTTTTATTGGGTACCTACAACAATTTTAAGAAAGCATGGGCAAAACCCTTGGCCTGCCAGCAACTAGACATTTTTTATTATTTTATTATTATGGATTATATTTGAAATACATCAAATTTGTCTTGGGAAATAAAAATATTATCAGAAAAATTAGAATATATGCATTTTTCCTGTAATAACTGCAGAATATGCATTTAAACACAAAAATTGCCAAAACATGCATTTGCATATGCTTTCATGCAAATGCATATATATCCTAAGCCTAGTGATGAGTATGAGGAATACTTAGTGGACTGGCACACTTGGCAACTTGCTTATTTAAAAAAATATGCCAATAACAGGTGTTACAGAAAATCATAAACATAAAATGTAAACAGAAAATATCCTCCTCCACTACCACACTTCACATCTACACCCTAAATTATAGTTTTTATTTATGTTTAATATATTAACACCAGACTTACTCTTTATGGATATCATCATCATGTTTAATGTTGATTTCCTCATATTTAATAGAATTTGCTTCAGTGAAATAATCATCTTCTTCCTTTTTAACATCAATATCTTCTCTATGGTCTCCTTTATCAAAACATGATTTACCATCATCTTCTTTTTCCTCTTTAACATCAATAGCCTTTATGTGGTCTTGGTCAAGTTCCCTATATTATAAGAATCTATTATGTACCGGGTGGCCAACTAAGAATGGACGCCGGCCATAACTCGCTAACCGTTAATCATATAACTTGGTGGAAAAAAAATTATTAGCTAAATCGACTAAGAGAAATCGCTGGAAAATATTTTGAAGTTCCGCATATGGCCGCTAGGGGGCGCAACTGTTATGGTCAATCAGAAAAAGGACTGTTTCTTAAAAAATATTCTTGTAAAGGTATATTATAAATACTGCCATCGTAAAGAGTAGAAAAATTGTGATTTTTTTGTTAAGGATATTTTGCTCTATCTCGTAAAATGTAGTGGTGGGGGAAGGTCAAACATGTTTTTATTTAAATGTCAATAACTCCGTTATAAGTCAACGGAATTGAACAAACTAGGTCTCGTTTAAAAGAGCCCATCTTAACTAATAATCTGATGTAAAAAAAAAAATCCGATTTGATTTCGCCGTGGTAACTAGAGGGCGCTGATTGACATCACAACAATTATTACGCATTATTTTGAAAATTTTAAATAGCACGCTATATCTCTTTTAACACAATTTAATAGAGGAGGCAATTCTCAATAAGTCAGTGCAAATTTCAGCTTCCTAACTTTTTTCAAACCGGAAATATAAATAAAACAAATATTAGGGCGCTGGGTCCGCAACATCTCCCTAATCTGTATGGACATAGCCTACATCACAATAATTCAGTAATAATACCACAGATAATATTCAACGCAAATCGCTAAAAATTATACTAATGTTCTGAAATAACCACCAGGTGGCGCAGTAGGAGTCAATAAGTGCAATATTAAATTTTCATTATAATGGGAAATGAAAGCCATTTAAATGGAACGTGTGAAAGAAACGATAATAAAAATATAATTCAATTAATGCCGCCCTAAATGCTCAAATTGTCGGCCATCGTTTTCGATGCACTTATGCATCCTATCTCGCGTGGATAAAACTGCAGCCTCCAGTTCACCAACTGAAATAGTATTTATACAATCTCTTATTCGCTGAATCATATTTTCCCGTGTAGTGGGTCTGGTGGCAAAAACTAAATCTTTCACTCGACCCCATAAATAAAAATCTAAACACGTTAGGTCGGGTGACCTAGCTGGCCATGGAAGGGTGCCGCCTCGCCCTATCCATCGGCCAGGATAGTGGGCATCTAAAAATTCCCGAACGTTGACGGCGAAGTGCGCTGGACAACCATCGTGCTGGTATACCAATCGTTGTCGGACGTTCAGAGGTACGTCCTCCAACAAAATCGGCAATTCCTCCCTTAAAAATCTTAGATATCTCTCACCATTCAATGGATTATCGAAAAAAATGGTCCCATAATTCGTCCGCCTAAAATCCCTGCCCAACAATTTATAGACCAACGGCCTTGGTGCTGGACTTCGCGCATCCAATGTGGATTTGTTCTGGACCAATAATGTGTATTGTGAAGATTGACACGTCCATCGCTCTGGAAGGTAGCCTCATCGGTCCACAATATTCGCCTCAGAAATTGCCGATCTTCCCTCATTACACCCAAAAGCCAGTGACAATGGTTTAGTCTGTGATCAAAATCTGCAGCAGTCAATTCCTGATGCAGCACTAAGTGATATGGATGTAACCTAAAACAAGATGAAGATATTTAATTGATGTTCCAGGAAATTATTGGTTTTCTAGGCTTAAAGACCTATGTGACATCAGAATCACGTGACTTTTGTTAAAAAATATGTCCAGTTTATATTTGCAATGTCGTTGCTTACCTGTGCTCTTTGAGTATATTTTGAACAGTGGTTCGCGTTACTCCTAGGTCTAGCGCAATAATTCGAGTACTTAGTTGAGGATTAAACTCGATATACGCTAGCACATTAATTACATTCTCTTCGGTGCGTCCTCTGCGTTGTCTGCGGTATACGGGAATATGCACGTTTCCAGTGGTTCGCAAACGTTGGATCACTCGAAGAAAAACCTTTTTACTTGGGTGGCGTCTCTGCGGATATTCCTGCGCATATACTCTTGCAGCAACCGTAGCATTTCTCAAACATTCAAAATAAACACCTATCATGTCGAATAGTTCTTGATTTGTATAAATCATTTTGTTCTTAACACAACGCAACACGAACAATAACAAATCTTGAACAAGAAAAATACGAACTACAACAATAACATGAACAACAGCAACTAGAAAAACTCAAAAAACACGAAAATCTCGGACAAAAACGCGAAATGATAGCAATACTATTAGGAAATTCAATAACGATAAATAGCAACTAAAAGGCACTGACAAGAAACTATTGTTTATTTTTTGACGTATTACCTTCAATTTTGTTTTCACAGCCTACTATTTTTTTTGCTTGATGTAGCAGAAAATTGCTAAGGAATTATTATTTATCTATGTTTTTAGTTTACTGTTATTCTTGTGCATAAATTGTCGATTTTAAGAAAGACGGAGATTTGCAATGGTCGAATATATTAGGATTTTTCTTATTTATTACCTTATAATATCTAACTTACTGAAAATAGAGTAAACTACAAAAAAATATAGAGAAAAGTAAAATTGCGAGTAAAACTATGCTTATTAACGTCTACTGCGCCACCTGGTGGTTATTTCAGAACATTAGTATAATTTTTAGCGATTTGCTTTGAATATTATCTGTGGTATTATTACTGAATTATTGTGATGTAGGCTATGTCCATACAGATTAGGGAGATGTTGCGTACCCAGCGCCCTAATATTTGTTTTATTTATATTTCCGGTTTGAAAAAAGTTAGGAAGCTGAAATTTGCACTGACTTATTGAGAATTTCCTCCTCTATTAAATTGTGTTAAAAGAGATATAGCGTGCTATTTAAAATTTTCAAAATAATGCGTAATAATTGTTGTGATGTCAATCAGCGCCCTCTAGTTACCACGGCGAAATCAAATCGGATTTTTTTTTTACATCAGATTATTAGTTAAGATGGGCTCTTTTAAACGAGACTTAGTTTGTTCAATTCCGTTGACTTATAACGGAGTTATTGACATTTAAATAAAAACATGTTTGACCTTCCCCCACCACTACATTTTACGAGATAGAGCAAAATATCCTTAACAAAAAAATCACAATTTTTCTACTCTTTACGATGGCAGTATTTATAATATACCTTTACAAGAATATTTTTTAAGAAACAGCCCTTTTTCTGATTGACCATAACAGTTGCGCCCCCTAGCGGCCATATGCGGAACTTCAAAATATTTTCCAGCGATTTCTCTTAGTCGATTTAGCTAATAATTTTTTTTCCCCCAAGTTATATGATTAACGGTTAGCGAGTTATGGCCGGCGTCCATTCTTAGTTGGCCACCCCACAAACAAAAAACAATAAGGTGGAAAGAATAACAGTGATAAATATTTTTTGTGATTTAAAATATTGGAAATGTGTTCCCTTCTGTGCAAAAGCCCTTCTTAACAATGGGAAATATAAATTTTCCTGTGAAAATACATCATTTCCATTTTCCGCACTTTAGAATACCTGAAATTAATTATATGAAAACTTTGTTTTGCATCTCATTCCAAACACTTTTCCAGACACTAAAATGCCAAAATGTTCATGAGGAAATTTGTCTTTCCATTTTCCTTGGAAGTTTTATACTCTTTAGAATACCCGAAATAAAAAAAAAATCTGCTTTCATTGCCTTCTAGAAGCTCTCCTTAACAATAGGAAATCAAAATGTTCCTACAGAAATGCATCATTTCCATTTTATACACTTTAGAATAAAAATAAAAATAAAAAAAAATAAAATAATCTTTATTGTACAGGGTGATCAGTTAAGGGTAGCGAGCGGCCATATCTCATAAGATATTGGTCGTATAGATTTGAGAAAAAAAAATCGTAATAAAAGTCGCCAAGAGAAATTGCTAAAAATTATTTTCGAGTTTGTCAAACGTCCGCTAGAGGGCGTAACAACCAACACCAAGTAGAAAAATGGGTTTTTTATAGAATTTTGCCTAATGAAATATATATCGATGTTATATTTTCATATTTAGTGACCATTTCCCTACACTTTTTGTCTAAAATGTTTTGTTCTATATATCAAAATAAAGCGGTGGGGGAAGTTCAATTGTTTTTTCAAACAAACCAAGATGTCTCCCGTTTCTTTTGACCAATTTTAGCAAACTTAGGCTCATATGAAAGAGCATAATTTGCACTAGAAAACGCTTATTTGGTTTTGAATTTTTGACTTTTGCTGGCGTCGCTAGATGGCGTTAACTGAATTAGTAGCATATTTTTTAGTTTTTTTCAAAAAAAAACAAATGTAATGGTATATTCATTTTTACATATTTTAAAAGGGGATACATTTCTCTATAATTGAATGAAAATAATTTATCATCTACCTTTTTTTGAACCGTTGATATTGACCAAAATATTATTTTATTTTATTAAAAAATGGCACGCCACCGTTTTTTGTCAAAATAAAAATCATTTTCGTAATCACTTATTAGTTGCTAACAAAAAGAACCTCTTGACTTTTTTTCGTTAGACGAACGGTTTTGGATTGAAAAAATAAGATGTTTAACAATGAAAAATCTTAATAAAACTGTCCAACAACAGCAGATCTTATTTTTTCAATCCAAAACCGTTCGTCTAGCGAAAAAAAGTCAAGAGGTTCTTTTTGTTAGCAACTAATAAGTGATTACGAAAATGATTTTTATTTTGACAAAATGCAGTGGCGTACCATTTTTTAATAAAATAAAATAATATTTTGGTCAATATCAACGGTTCAAAAAAAAGGTAGATGATAAATTATTTTCATTAAATTATACAGAAATGTATCCCCTTTTAAAATATGTAAAAATGAATATACCATTACATTCGTTTTTTTTGAAAAAAACAAAAAATATGCTACTAATTCAGTTAACGCCATCTAGCGACGCCAGCAAAAGTTAAAAATTCAAAACCAAATAAGCGTTTTGTAGTGCAAATTATGCTCTTTCATATGAGCCTAAGTTTGCTAAAATCGGTCAAAAGAAACGGGAGACATCTTGGTTTGTTTGAAAAAACAATTGAACTTTCCCCACCACTTTATTTTGATATATAGAACAAAACATTTTAGACAAAAAGTGTAGGGAAATGGTCACTAAATATGAAAATGATATCATCGATATATTTTCATTAGGCAAAATTCCATAAAAACCCTATTTTTCTACTTGGTGTTGGTTGTTACGCCCTCTAGCAGACATTTGACAAACTCGAAAATAATTTTCAGCAATTTCTCTTGGGGCTTTTATTATGATTTTTTTTTATCAAATCTATACGACCAATATCTTATGAGATATGGCCGCTCGCTACCCTTAACTGATCACCCTGTACTGCAACAAAAAAAAAAAGTGCATACGAAAGTGGAAAGTACCGTTATAAACGTATTTTAATAACCACCTAACACAAATTACAGAATTATATCTAGTATAACAAACATTGTACAACAAAAAAACATACATATTATAATGATAACAAGTTATCACATATATTTTTATTTTATACTTAAATGTTGTAACACTTAAATTTTTAAAATTATGTGGCAACGAGTTATAGATGAAAGATGACAAATACAGAAAACAAGATTTAAAAAATTGGGTTTTGTCTCTGGGAATAGAATGTTATCCCTGAAGTGTATGTTCACTTGGTGTGTGTCACCTCTCTCTAACATGAGTTATACCAGAAACCAGTTACATGAAAACTTTGTTTTGTTTTGCATTCTAAACATAAAAATGTAAAAATAATCTTGCAGACATACTCCATTTTCATTTTCAGAGGAAATTTCATATCCATTTTTCAGACTTCAGAATAGTTAAAAACCAGTTAAACAGAAACTTTGTTTTGCTTTGCATTCTACACATTTTTCTGAACACAAAATGGAAAAATGTTCCTGTGAAATATGTCATTTCAATTTATCTATGTCACCAAAATACAGATTCTAGATGCCTAAATTAAAGAAATACTCTGCTTGGAAACTCTCAATTTTAGATTATCTATTTAATTATTTATTTTTAATAACCGTTTTCTTCACTGAAATGTTATACATTCACAACACATTTTTTTTACTTCAATAAAGCCTTCTGAATATGGATTTTATAACTTAAATGATGTTTTAAGGCTTTAAAGATGGTTTTATCAACAAACCTGGCCTAACCTAAACCTAACGGATAGGTTTCTAAAAGTACTTTTTTGTTCAAAAAATCATAGTTTTAATATAAGCTTGAAATTTTGTAGGCAAGCTCATGTGCACTTTCTTTATAATAATATAGATGTATTTTCATTTTTATATTTAGAAAAATGTAAAGATTGCCAATCCAACCAAAATATTTATATGTATCTGATTTCAACTGATAGCAACTTAAAACTAAGGGAACGAATGGTCTTAGTATATCAACACATCACACGATATTGTTTAATAAAGAACATTTGATGTCTTGTATTAGAGTCTATAATCCATTATCAGTGAAAATTGAGGAAATTAAGGCAATGTTAGGTTTAAGTCAACCATAAAAATGTTCTTACTAGAAGAAGAGTTTTATTTACTTCATGAGTTTTATGTAGATTAGTTAATCTAATTTATAATTGGTTATAATTTAGGACTAGCTAGTTTTTTACTGTAATTTTAACATACATTTTCAATAACTGTCTAACAATTAATACCCTGATCCCAAAATTCACGTTATTTTGATTTTAAAAACACTGACTTTGGTGGTTTGAAATATCTTCTCTCAGTATTTAAATATTTGTGATTCTGTTGATAATTTTATCATATAATGAAAAACGGCTTTCAACAGTTTGCTCCTATTAAAGAAGCTTTTGGTAGTAACTTTCCTATTTTGGTGTTTAGAAAAAATGAGGCACATAAAAAAGCAAACAGGGTCAGATAATATTCGAAGGTCAGATATGTTGACTATAACCTATTTTTCTGAATAAAAACATCTATATCCTTGTCAAGCCTTAACTATAGTTCTCATCTTATCTATAAGAGAATTCCATTTTCCGATGGCACTAAATATTTTTGGAACCTTTTAGTCTACTTAGCAATATTTGAAAAATTCACTTAAGATCCTAGCTTTATATGTTATACCTGTTAAATACTAAATGTAGGTCATTTAGTTATAGTTTGATTTAATAAAATCTTCCATACAAATCTATGCCACTTCAGGTCACACCAGAAAATACTTACTCCTTAGAAAGAGTGTCTTCAATATCCAGTTTTAATGTTGGTTTCCTCCTGTTTTATAGAATAGGATTCATTGAACCACTCCTCATCAAGTTTTTCCATTTTCTATCAATATTATCTGTAATCTTTTTTATTAATATTGGTTTCCTGTGTGCCTTGTCAAGTTCTCTGGAATATTAAATTCAGTCTTTTACTCACAAATATTTGTATTTTTATATGTTTATTAAATTATAACCGACGACTGGAAATTAATTATAAGAAAACTAATTTGTTTGCCATTTACCAGTACACGATAAGGTCAGATACTTGATTTAATAACCATTGTTAACATAACATAGATCTTTCTTTTTCCATTTCCATTTCCAATATGTTTTTATGGCACAGCACTTCGCAACTCGCCTGAATACTCTTCGTCTGGGGCTTAGTCAGAGCTGGAGCGACCCTTCCAGATGATTGACACCTTATTCCAGTTTGGAGACGTTTTCGATGGGCTTTAAGGGTGATGCCTACGGCGCCTAACCTGGAGCTAACACCGTACCAACCTGCCTAGCGCGTATGCGCTCCTGCTGATACCAATTCACCTATGAATCTTACAAAAATGTCCATAATTATTTGGTAATTTCCTCTTTCTCTTTAAAGTTGTATCTCGACGATTTTTGATGTTATCAAGTTGCCGACATAAAGAAAAATTTACTAGTACCGCCTCGTCGAAGGCAGACCTCTGTGTTTTTAACATAAGTGGTTCCACGTGTTCGGTTTAGCTGCTTTATTTATACCCCGCTAGAAAAGGAGCCGACGCTGTGAACGTGTGTGGCCTAGTTATTCCTGCATTCTATCCCGTTCGTCTACAACAGTTCTACATATAATATTAGCGTAATGGCCGCTATATGTCGAGAGTGGGAGGGGTAAGGGGATAACTTGAAAGAAAAGGTCATCTCGTGAGACCAGTAGTACTCTCAAGGGGCATCTAGTGGAAGCCAAGACGCATTAAAACGATTTTACAAAGAAAGATAAATTTGAAGACAATTGAAATTTGGAACAAGAACCATGTCCAGAACATGATTCAGAGTCAGACCAAATCCTGAACGCTGAGAGAATGGGCTGGCAAATTATTCCAGTAGGAATAGAGTCAAAATCACATCAAGTCAAGTGAAGTCAAGTCCTAAAATAGCGGAGTACCTTTCTGTTCTTTGAGTGTTCTCCAATTTTTTAGAAAAAAAAAATGTAAGAAAAACAAAAAATTTTACAATTTTTGTAGTAGTTTCATACAGAACTAAGGGATTTTCATAAAAAAGTAAGAAGAAAAAAAAATTAAATTGTAATTGTAAATTTGATAAAGTGAATAACTCAAAAAATAAATATGGCTGAAAATTTTTGACTTCGGTGTCGTGATCAAAACCCCAAAATTTACCTATAGGCAAGTAAATATAAAAATCGTTGATGATGTAAAAAAGTAAATACCTACCATGAATTTTGTGATTTATGGGACTGAAATACATGCATTCGATTACTAACCGTTAGTGGTAGATCATATGACTGATACGTGAGCAGATGCTTAGTTTCTAAATAAATAATTTATAAAAAATTTATGTTGGCTGATCTTTCATGCAACATGAGGCGGTAGTGCGTATTTTCCCCTAAACTACACCGGCCCAAACAGTTAATGGACCGAAACTTCACTGGCCCAAACCGTCGAAATCCCGACAAATTGGAATGTGTGGAATGCGCCGCTAGCTCGACACTTTAAATACCAAATTGGCGAGATGTGGCCTGCTGTGTTGTCAAGTTTTATTGATAAAAATAAATATAGTGTTTGTTGTTAATCGTAAATTTGACTGTTTTTTTTGTTTATTATAAAGCATTTGTTTATCACAGGATAATTTGTATTTAATGGAATAATGGAGATAGAATATTGAAAAAAAATTATTGTTGGAAAGCCCAGGAAGAGGTTATTGCTTGTTTGCATTGAGATGATTTTAAACCTTCTACCCTTGTCTATACATAAACAAGGCTTCTACTTTTAAAGTGAACTTGAACTCTTAGACTGATAATCTTATTTGTTAGTATATAGGATAGAATTACCATATTTTTTATTAATATGACAATATTCTGCCTGCCTAAAAATAAAACAAAGTTGTGCACTAAATACCATATAAAAATCCACAAAAGCCTTGATGCTTGAACGTATATCTTTTAATTGATTTGTTTTGTGAGCTTTGTAAAACATCATTTCAACTTTTTTTTATAGTTTTTAATTTTCTATCCTGATAGCCAAGTATTTTCCTGTCAAGATCCTAACGTTTTTGTTATTCTATTGGCGACAATGCATAATTAATAAAGTTCAATTTCAACAGATGTCACTGTGAATAAAAAGCGAAATGCAGAGTGCAGTTGCAAGTGGTATGGTACTGTTAACCTAAGAAGTTTCGAGTTTTTGTTTACTTTTTTTGATTAACTATTTTTTTTTTTCGTATTCATTTCCACTTAATAACAGATATAAGTTTGATTTTATTACTTAATTTCTCACCCACCCACAAAAAAAATGCGGGCTGAGTAAACTAACTCATGAAATTTCTTATTTTTATCTGAACAATCAGCATCCATAAGAAGGAATGACCTTGAGGACCATTTAAATCCTTTTAAAAGACTATTTAAAAGGCGAATATTGAAAATAGAAATTGCCATTGTATTTTTGTTAATTTAAAGCTAATTTTTTCGTGATGTGGTTGACATGGGGGCATGCCTAACATTGGAACGTGAAGAGGGCAAAGCAAAGAGAAGAAGTGAGGATATAGACAAACAGCTTGGGAGTTTGCTAAGCAGCAGAGTAATGTTATCAAAATTTTACTTCTGGGTAAGCAAATTTATAAAGTGAAATTACAATAATTTTCATTAATATCCGTATTTCCTGTCATTTGATGTATTTTTCACCATAATTGCATAAATATTTATTTATTGCTAATTTAAATAAAACGTACCTATTTTTTCAGAATAGTTTATCCAATAAAAACAAATAAATTCGTTTATTTAAATATACATTCTATAAAACATTGTAAGAACATTTTTAAAACTGAAAGTATAATGATTTCTGATTCTTGTGTCGTTAATGAACCCATGCATTTGTAGTTTTTTTTAAATTTTAAATGACTATAGTGTATAGAGAGTAGATTAAAAGTGAAAACTCGAACATTTCTCAAGTTTTATGCTTGTGCTTTACAAATTATTAAAAAAGTTTTCACTAGCACATTCATTGCCAATAAAATATAAATAACTTATATACTTTGTAATATTTCTAAATGACATTAAAAATAACAATTTATTTCACAGATAGAAGGGGATTGGCAAGTCTTAAATGTCAAATGCGACATATGTGGACAGTGTTGCCATGTTGTTAAAATTTAAAAAATTGAGTGTGAGTTTGTTAACGACACAAGCCCTTAATTCAGAATTTTATACACAGGTGCTGGTGAGAGTGGGAAAAGTACCCTAGTGAAGCAAATGAAGATTATCCATGCCGATGGTTTTACGCACACAGAATTAAACAGTTTTCGTCCAACAGTGTTAGATAATTTGCTTTCTTCTATGAAGTATGTTCTAGCTGGGATGGGTCTGCTTCGCATAAACCTAGAATACATTAGGAACAAGGTAAATATTTCGAGTTTTAAACAACACTGATCATAAGCATTAATCTCAGTCGATAAACAAACGTTATTTGGTTGGTTAATTCCACTTAACTTTGCATTTTTTCCCAAGAAAATGTTGCCAAATCTTCTTTTATTTTTGGATTTCTGTTGCAAATTGTTGTGTTTTAAATCGGACACTCTATATATGTTTGTGCTTATAAGTTCAATAATTTGTCAAAATAAAGGCTTTTTAACAACCAGGCAGCTGGTCTTATGGTCTGACGTTGGTCCTGGTATGGTCAGGTTCAAATCCTGGTGTGTGCACATAGACTTTGTTGAGTCTGCTGCTGACATTAACCATAAATACATGGAAGAATGTAAAATGAATTTTAACTTCCATGCTACCATTCTTCCTGGTAACCAGGCTGGGGGGAATCAGTTGTTCCCGGGTGGTATGAGTAAATTCACGCTCCCTGTCAGATACCCTCTTAGATGGAGGGCATAGCAGGTTGGACTCCCTCTAGACGTACTCCATATGTAAATTCACATACACCCTATATGTTGTCTCAATAAAATAAAGAGTGGTTTGAATGGCCATAGTAGTCTAGACTACTAAACTAGAAATAGTAATATTAGGGTTTTTATATATATTGTTTATACTGAAATGCATATTTTGACCTTATATGTTGATTGTTTTCAGATTGCATTTTATTGTGGTATCAAAGCCCAACAATTTGTCACTTGGACTTAATCGATCATCTGTTTTTGACGACCATAGGACAGACAAATTGAATACAAGGGAAATATGAGACTTTAAAATGCTTTCATTTGTATTGTGAACTGTAGAAGTAGAGGGATGAGATTGTTATTTTTTTTTAATTCCAAAAATTAGCAGTTTTACGCCTAATATAAGTATATGAAAAAGCAGATCGAATCAAACAACTTTTGTTTGGAACCTTTTTCTAATTTCAAAAAAATAAGAATGTAGCAGAAAAAGTGTCAATCTTTTTCAGGTTCATGCGAAAAATATTTTGGCAGCTGAAAGTTGTTTTGACATGAGTTTTACAGTGTTGCCAGACGTTTCTGCATCTCTTCAAGCACTTTGGTCAGATAGAGGAGTCAGATTAGCTGTTGCCAGGGGATATGAATATGAACTGAATGATTCTGCATTATAGTAAGTTGGATATATTTTTTATGTATAAATGGGAAATTCATAGTGGTACCTAATACTAGTAGTTAATGCAAAATTAGTAATAAATCTAAAGATAAGATTTTAACACCTATAAGTAGATCTACTTCTAAAGCAGTAGATTTGGCAACATTGTATTGTTTGTTATGTGTTTCTTTTTCTTCCCCTTTATTAGGCACTCCAATGATCTGTCACTGTCATGTCATTTTTGGGTTGTCGTAGGACAAACAAACTGATTTAGCTAATGAGGCTTAAATATTGGATTGATAAGTGTCACAATATTGGTCAAATGAGTGTCGTAGGACAAACAGCTGTTTTGTTGGACTGCCTAATTATTATTACATACAAATATTTTTTCTTTTTAGGTTAGATCTAGTTTAAGCAGTGGTGGCTCGTGGTGAACTATATTGGGAGGTCAATAACAAATTTAAAAATAGGCATACATAAAATAAAAATAAATATTAAACAAAAAGGGAAATTCTATAAGCTGTGTCTAGCTGAGTGTGAATATCAACACTTCCGACTGTAGCATAGTTCACCGAACGCATTTTCATGTGATCTGCAGAAAACGCATGTTTTTTATTTTTCCTTTTAAGTGTTTTAAGTTTTTAACACTGGTTTTGCACCATAATGAGTCTTACGAGTCCTTAGAAAACAACAGACAAACATAACAGTAAAATGAGTTAGAGACTTCACAACCACATATCCAGTTAGTTAAATCGTACATACTTTTGCAAAAGTTCCGAGGAACCTCTTAATTTTTGTCTTTTCTAGTTTGTCGTATACTAAGTTCTGACAAATTGCGACCACCAACCTTGAATTCGGTTGTTTTCTCAAAATTAAGTTCGTTAGCACTTCCTAGTTGTTTAATTTTTTGCACTACCGACATTTTATTTCATCTACGTTCACAACCCAAACGTAGACTACCTTGAAATTGATTATTTTTGCAAAATTAAATTCATAAGCACTTTTTAGTTATTTATTTTTTGGAACTAGTCACTTCCAACATTTTATTTATTGTATATTTCCAACTCACACATGGATCATAAAAATATATATATTACAAAAAACAGTATATAAATCAATTTTCATCGATAAAAAACGTCCGAAACAATATCGAGTTAAAATATCGACCGCGCGACCTCCGAACAATTGAAATTCCGCATGCCGACGTGATGCCGCGACCGATCGATCGAATTATTCACGTCAAGTTTTAAGATAATGAGTAGTAACAGGGTTTACAAACAGAAGAGTACTGAAACAGCGCTTTCTTTTTTTCAAAATAAGATCGTTATGCAATTGATAAAAAGTTATGAACTATGGAGCTGTTTGTTGACTTTTCTAGAGCTTTTGATATGGTAAACTATTTGAAGAGCGTTTTCAATATGTATAAATCAACAATGAAAATAGTACATCTAAACTTATAACTCAGGGCATTCCCCAGGAGTTCAATTTTGGTCCCCTTACTATATTTGATATTTGCTAATGACCTTATTTTTATCTTTTTAAAGACACATCAGACTTGTTTGTTATTCGGACGATACTAACATTCTGATGGTTAGGGCCCCTGATCTACCGTCTCTTAAAGTTATGAAGAGTACATAGAAAAATAATATCCTGGTCAGAGAAGAATAATTTAATATTGAATAAGGCTAAAACGAATGTTCTTTGTTTTACACACTCAAAAAGACAAACTGACAATAGTGTTGCATTGTGTGACGGGCTTACGTGGACTACTTATATTGATGCATTATGTAGTAGGCTTCGGAGAACCTGTTATGCATTAAGCTATCTTAGGAATCACTGTGGTCAGGACACTTTGTTGACTTTATACTACGCTAATGTTCACTGTCATGTCAAATATGGCATTTTGATTTGGAGCAGGAGGTAAAAGAAAGCAGACGGGTCTTTCTATCGCAGAAATACGGGTTAAGGATAATAGGCGGTCTTTCACATAGAGAGTCTTGCAGGACGCTGTTCAGGGTTTAAAAATTTTACAGTTTAGCCTTTGACCAGTACATTTTGGAAGTATGTCTTTATACATTCAAAAATAAATTGCTACTTTAGTCAAATAGACCATCCCATAGTTAGAATACACGTGCTAAAGACCTGCTGTTGCCCGATAGTCATTGTACGTCTTTTTTCCCAGAAAGGCACTTTATATGCTGCTTGTAAATTTTATAATGCACTTGATGATGATATTTGTAAGTCCCTTGAGTATTCCTATTTTCGAAAATAAAGTAAAGAAATTGCTTTTGGGAAAAAATGTTTATTCTTTCCAAGATTTTTTTGTATAACCTGACATGTTTTTGCTTTGTTTTTTTGTAGCTTTGACTTTTCTCCAATTATTGTACAGCGTATATTTTTTTGTATGTTGCACTTTTCAATTGAAGAAATAAAACATTATTGTTAGAAGGGATTTGGATCAAATAAAAGACTGGTCTGATTCAAATTCACTTACATTGAACATAACTAAGACAAACATTATATCTTTCAAATGCTCAATAGATGGTATCAAAATGAACTAACAACCAATAGGTACCTTAAATGTTAACAAGTTCTTGTGTCTATATTGATAATAAGCTCAAATTTGAAAAACATATTTTAAATGTGAACTCCAAAATCGCAAAAGGTTGCTATGCGCTTAAAATTGTTTCGCGGGAGTTAGATATATCAGTAGCAAAGAGTGTATATCATGCCTTGATAGAGTCCCATTTGTGCTATGGATTCTGTTTCTGGGGAAGCTGCCTAACTATCTGCTAAACTCTACGTTGTTTTACTAAAGCTGGGACCCAAGATTCCTGCAGGCCTTTGTTTAAGTACTTGAAAATATTGACCCTAGTTTCTTTAATTCTTGAAACGGTGTGTTTGGTTAGAGAGATTCAGTTCAGAATTCCAATCTGAAACTGCATATTCCACAAGATGTACCCATATAACTAGATTACCTATCTCTTCATCATAAAAATCCTTTATTTTCACTGGAAGAAAATGTTTTAATAAACTTCCTGCTAATTTAAGGAAAATTTCTTGTAAAAGAAAATTTAGAAAGGATGTTAAAAGACTTTTAATTGGGAAGGCCTATTATACAATTGACGAATATTTTAGCAGCCATATTATAACTTTACTGTCTTTTTATTTTATTCAATATTGTTTTGTCTAGTATATATGTATATATATATATATATATATATATATATATATATATATATATATATATATATATATATATATATATATATATATATATATATTTTTTTGTTTTTAATTTGAATGTTTTGTTTGTCTCAATTCCATTATTGTTTTTTTTTACAGCGGGTGTTTTTATTATAATTTTCTAGTTTTTAGTTCTATTTTGTAAATACTGTGTTCTATAAATAGGGCAAGGAAATTCATACCTTTTTATATTTTTATTCTGATTTGTCTTTGTTTGCTTAGCTTTGTCAATGATTTTGCATTTAAATAAATAGCCTTTATTTTTTTCCAACAGGTAAAAGACCCACTTACAGGAAATTCAATAAAATTAAGTGAAAACACAAGAAAAAAAATACAAAACAACTGTTTTTGAGATGCAACAATACTTAAATCTAAATCTAAATATGTATTACAGTACCTAAGTTTAAGTAGTAAAGTAAAATTAAGTAAGTAAATTACATGTATTAACAAAAGCAACTTAGTGAGTGTTTGGATCACTCCAGATTTAAAAAGGAATCGATGATGTTACTCAATGAGTCAAAGTGCAAATCGCACGAATGAGACACCGAGTTGAGGACTGAATACATAAAGTATACTGGACTCCGTCTAAAAATATTTGATCTGGCTGTGCTGAGATAGAACACCAAAGTATGCCGTCTTTCGAGGCAGGGAACGCGAATATACAACTGCCCAAGAAGAAATGGACAGTCCACTTTATTATGAGTGAGGCCATGAATTTTTCTTCTTGTTGCTAAGGATGATATATTAAATCTCTGCGAAAGCTGACCATGATCACAACCTCTTGGAGGGTAAGCACCATCTGCCCTAAAAGCTAAACACTTTAGAAAACGTCGCTGCAAGGCTTCTAAAGCCTGAACATGGCAATTATAAATAGGATTCCAAACCACTACGGCATACTCCAGCTTTGATCTTATGAAAGAGCAATAAAATAATATCATTGTTTGTATCTCAGTAAAATTTTTACAGTTCTGCATAAGAAATCCTAGTGTTTTGAAGGAAGTTGTAATTAGATAATTTATGTGGGGAATGAAGGTAAGTTTAGGGTCAAATTCAATGCCAAGATCTCGAATACTACTATCCGGTCTGCCAAGCACCGTACCATTCAGAGCATAATTATACATCAGTGGGTTATTTCTGCAACTGAGGGTACATTTTGATAAATTTAATACAAGTTTATTGCTAAGACACCATTCATATACCAATGATAGATTTTTTTGTAGGTGATCACAATCTGATAGAGCCTGAATTTTAGTAAACAGCTTTAAGTCGTCTGCATATGCCAGTGTATGACATTCAGTTATATCAAGGAGATCATTAATAAAACTGAGAAAAAGCAGGGACCCCAAATTGGACCCCTGTGGTACATCAGAAGAGACATTATATGATGGTGATCTGAAGTGCTCATATTCGACAAACTGGGAACGTCCTAATAGATATGATTTGAATATTATTAAGAGTTGTTGTGACATACCAAAGTTCGCCAGTTTATGAATCAAGATGTAGAGATCGATTTGATCAAAAGCTTTTTGAAAGTCTGTGTAAATAACGTCTAATTGTCTCCTGAAATCCAGTGACTCGCAGGCAGTCTGGGACAATATGTACGATATGCCAGGTTGGTCGTGCAAGAACGTGAATCTAGAAAGCCATGTTGATAGGGAGAGAGAAGCTTTCGAACCCCAGAATATAACTGATCATACAGAATAATTTCAAATAGTTTAGAAAAATTACAGAGTATCGAGATGGGACTAAAATTTTATATCAATGTTTTATCGCCCTTCTTAAAAATAGGTATGACTTTTGCTGTTTTCCAAGTATCCGGAAATATGCCCTTATCAAGTATTAAGTTAAAAACGTGTAGAAGTGGAACTGAAAGGACTCCCACGCAATCTTTTACTTGAGAAAAATGTATGCGTCTTGGTGTTAAGGCTGCATACATTTTGGTAATAGCAGGATATAGGAGTAGTTTGCGTAGTTGTATTTAGACAATAAAGCTTTTTTTGACTTTGACGTTGACTTTATTATTATAATTATTAATCAAGGCAATTCGGACTGTCCAGTCTAGCTTAGTATAGGGTATTTTATTATACCTAAGGAACGCAGCGAAACCATTCAAACCGCCGCGCGCGGCTGGTAGTGTAGCGTATTTAACTTTTCCCTAGGTTTTTTGGGGGGTCATTGACCAAATGATCCTATGGAAGAGCCGCTACTGACTTAATAGTAGTAGTTAAGCAATAGTTTTATTTTTTGTAGTTTGCAATCTAAAATTGTTATTATGATTGTGTGTTATGTAAGGACATAAAGTTTATCCTTTTCTTATATTACTAAACTTATTTTTTTTCTTGTTCACTTGTATGTCATTTTCCACTACTTATTGCTGCTTGTCTTCATTTTGTTTTCCAGTTTATTTGAAAACATGGAACGAATCTGTGATCCAAAATACGTGCCAAACCCGACTGACGTTCTGAGAGCCAGGGTCAGGACTCAAGGCATAATCGAGACTCAATTTCGTATTCAAGACATGATAATCAATATGTACGATGTGGGAGGGCAAAGGTCTCAGCGACGCAAATGGATTTACTGTTTCGATGATGTCAAGGCGGTGCTTTTTGTCATTTCCTTGAGCGGATACGATATGACCCTTATCGTAAGTAAGATACATTTATTATTTATTTCTTTATTGAAGAAAACCTTTACAGGCATTACCATTGCAAACATTATGTTTAATTTGATTATTAATTTTTAACATTTAAAAACTGAATACATTTTACAGTGCAAAATTGTAGACTTAATGAAAGGCGAGACCTCATACTGTTTAATTGATAAAAACGTTTGTTTTGTTGCAATAATTAAGTGTAGCAAAGCCAAAAATTTATATCCTCCTTATCAGATCCCACAAATGGCAACAGTGTAAATTTGTAATGACAGATGTCTTTTCTTCTTCGCGTTGACATATAATATGTAACTGGCTATGAGTGTAATATTAGAAGTATTTATTTCTTAACCCATTTATATAACAATTGGTAACTGCCAATCAAAATTAATATTTGCTGTCATAGCGGGCATATTAAATACTTACCTAATCTATTCTTTTTACATTATGCATTAAAATGTATTCCTAAGCTTGTTTATTTTTGTTTGCTGTGTTCTGAATGCTCTCTCAGTATTTTAAAATAACTTATTGTACGAAATTTCTCGTTTTATGTCAAATATGTATAAAGCGTATACCTGTGTTGTGCAAATATCTAAAGAACGATAAAGTTGCTATAGCAAATCATATTAATCTGTGAAGTAAATATCGATCTTACAATTAATTTACAAATTAATAAAATATTAGGAAGAATTTCATGTAGTATACATCAATTAATATAATAAACCGGACAAGCAGGGGCGTGCGGTGAAATTTTAAGAAAGGGAAGCAATTTTTAGAAACTTACCTATTTGGAATGTAATTCGATTCTTCGATCATTTTTTGCAAATTCGTCAATGACGTCATCATAAAAACGTCGATACTCCGACATATTTTGTTTATTTTCAATGGACAACAGCGATGTATGTGAAAGTCCCTCCTGCCCCGTTGAATTTCTCACGAAATTTTTTATACGTTTAAGTGTTGAAAAATTATACTAATTCACACAATTTTGACACACATATATATATATATATATATATATATTGGGTGATTCACGACCCACTGTACATACTTATGTGGTGTATAGGGTATCCCTAGGGTATATCGAAATGGATATTTAAATTGATTAATTCGGCTTTATTACCAAGATACAGGGTGATTTTCGTATTTTGGTAAAAATTTGTTCACCCTGTATCTCCTAAACTGCTTAATAGATTTTTTTAAAATTTTGTACACAAACACTCTTGGTATATCATAACTTTTTGACGTTTGAAAAGTAGCAAAGTTCCAGGGCCGTATCCAGCCAATTCACACAAGGGAGGGGGGTTAGTTTCGAGACACCCTGTACGTCGGAATTCGGTATTTTTGAATTTTTTTCTTAAACTGCATTCATTTGTGAACAAAAATATGCCACCATCTTGAATGGCACACTAAAGGTTTTGTACGAAATTTAAATCTTTAGATAGTACATACCCCCTTTTTTTAGCGGTATCTGTATTGAAGCTTTTAACTAAGTATAAAATTATTTCAATGATTGACTTTAAAAAAAAATTAAACTATCTCTACTAATAAAACACAGCCTTGTCGAATTAATTTTTATTTTCAGTAGCCCAAAAAAAACTAAAATCTACCCTAACACAATAACGTCTTAAAAGCTACAAAATGTTTTCAAAATGCATACCACCGGTGTCTCTACATTTTTGTGCACGCTTTTGTAGGTTTGCAATTGAGCGGTGAATCATTTGAGGGTTTTGTCTAACCTCGTCGCAATAAAAATGTATCCTATTTATAAATTGATCCCTAGTTTCGATTGGAACACTGTAAACTTTTTGTTTTAAATGCCCCCACAAAAAGTAGTCGGCTAGATTAAAGGCTGGCGACCTAGCTGGCCAAGGATGTGGTCCTCCGCGTCCAATCCACCGATCAGCAAATTGTTGATTGAGATAATTTCGAACATCAATTCCAAAATGTGCAGGTGCCCCATCGTGTTGAAACCATATGCCTCCTAAATTTACATTTTCTAATAAGCCCGGTAAAATGTTTTATAGAAAGTCCAAATACACAACAGCCGTTATTCGTTGAGGGAAAATATGTGGTCCAATTAAATGATTATTTATTAAGCCGCACCAAACATTCACTGAAAACTTTCGTTGAGAATTGGCCGATCGCAACGAATGAGGGTTTTCATCTGCCCATACATGAGAGTTTCTAGAATTAAAGACTCCGTCCCTTGTAAATTGGGCTTCATCAGTGAATAGTGCTCTAAAAATAGTTCTTCGATGATTTATTACCCACCTAGCAAATGCTAATCTAGGAAAGTAGTCGCCTTCTTCTAATCTTTGTACCTCTTGTACATGGAAAGGGTATAAGTTTTCATTTTTTATAGTTCTCCATACTCTTGTCTGCGGTATCGCTAATTGGGCGGAAATTCGCCTAGTGCTTGTGGTTGGATCTTCCCTCACAAGGTTGAGAATATTCTCTTCTTGGACCACGTTATTAGCACCCACTCTTTCAACATGAAGATCGGTTGAGGGAAACTTACCCTTTTCACGCAATGTATTAAAAGTTAAGGCAAACGTTTGGTGATTTGGAATTCTCCGATCCGGAAATGTATTTGTATTCTTCTGTAGCAGCCCTTCCGTTACCATTACAAAATCCGTACACAAATACGATGTCTGCGTACTCAGCATTTGTAAATAACGGCATTTTTACAATTATTGAAACGTACAAACTTTTTGCAAAGAGAAAATTCAAATAAAAAATCTTTAATTAACAATGTCAAACACAAATGATTGAATTGTATGTACGTAATGTCATTTTTAAAATATCTGTCTAAATTCCAAGGCTTACTTTATTATTTTTAGGTATTAAAATTTATTGAATTTGTATTTTTTTGTAGGTTTTAAGGTTACGAAAAAAATAAAGGTAAATAAAAAAAATTAAAAAAAAACAAGCTCTTACACGTAATTTGTATACAATAACAAAAATAAAAAAAGATAAATTCTTAGGGTAGCCGATAAATGATCACGATCTCGAGGATTAGATAAGAGATGAGGCGAAAAAGACTCAAACAGAAATTAACTGGTTTATTAGTAGAGATAGTTTAATTTTTTTAAAAGTCAAGCATTTAGACAAAAACCTCAAATGTAAATGATTCAACGCTCAATTGCAATTCACAAAAGCGTGCACAAAAATGTAGAGATACCGTTAGACAGCCGTTATTGTGTTAAGGTAGATTTTGGTATTTTTGGGCCACTAAAAATAAAACATAATTCGACAAGGCTGTGTTTTATTAGTAGAGATAGTTTAATTTTTTTTTATTGTCAATCATTGAAATAATTTTATACTTAGTTAAAAGCTTCAATACAGATACCGCTAAAAAAAGGGGTATGTACTATCTAAAGATTTAAATTTCGTACATAACCTTTAGTGTGCCATTCAAGATGTTGGCATATTATTTTTAACAAATGAATGTAGTTTAAGAAAAAAAATTCAAAAATACCGAATTCCGATGTACAGGGTGTCCCAAAACTAGCCCCCTCCCCTGTGTGAATTGGCTGGATACGGCCCTGGAACTTTGATACTTTTCAAACGTCAAAAAGTTACGATATACCAAGAGTGTTTGTGTACAAAATTTTAAAAAAATGGATTAAGCCGTTTAGGAGATACAGGGTGAACAAATTTTTACCAAAATACGAAAATCACCCTGTATCTTGGTAATAAAGCCGAATTAATCAATTTAAATATCCATTTCGATATACCCTAGGGATACCCTATACACCACATAAGTATGTACAGTGGGTCGTGAATCACCCAGTATATATATATATATATATATATATATATATATATATATATATATATATATATATATATATATATATATATATATATATATATATATATATATATATATATATATATATATATATATATATATATATATATATATATCCTGTATTTTTCGTTACCGATTTTTATATATCAAATTTTGTCTTATAATTAATAAAAAAAATTACCTATTTTAAACACGCTTTAAAATTGGAACAAGTATTCTATAATTATTTATTTATTGCCTATAAAATTACAAATGTACTAAAAAAGTAAGCAAAAAAATGGTGTTAAATCTAATAAAATAATTTTTAAATTAAAATTCACTAGCTAATATCCAGGAGCCAGTGGCAAAAGCTCTGATAATCGGTATAAGAAATGTACAGAAACTTGTGCATGAAAAAAAAACATAATTTACTTCCGAAGAAAATTAAGAAATGTACACGAAAAACTCCAAAGGCAAAAGACCTAAGTTACAATGCAAAAATAGATATTCATAATGCTATTTATGATTTATACACATCAAAGACTAATATAATCCTTAAGAAACTTTTTAATATTATAGACTAAAAAATATCATCATGACTTGAAAAGTCCTCATCTTCTGAGTCGTTCTCAAATGGCTCAATGATCATTGGTGCTATTTCGACATCTAGAACTCGTTCTCTATTCCACCAATCCCATATTAATTTCTCCGTATGTTCCACAGATTTCTTCCAGTACTCCGGCGTAATATAATTTAATGAATCTTGCCAAACAATTTGCACGTCATCTGATGTAAGACCATCGTTCACGTGTTTTTCGTAATATGATTTTGCCCCAGCCCATATTAATTCTATTGCATTAAACTGGCAGTGGTATGGCGGCAGTCGTAAAACCTCATGTCCATTTTACCATAATATTTTCATTCTACAGCATATATTGTTTTTTTGTGATTTTGCCATTAAAAGAAGTTCTAGTTTCAGCATATTGGGTAAAGGATTTTGTTTTTGTTTTATTAGCCATCCCTTTTCTTCCAGGATGAAGTAGGTTGTTTATTTAAGATTCTTGAATGATAAGATGATTTGTCCAGAATGATTAAACATGGAGCATCTAAATTTGGAATCAGTTGTTCTTTTAACCACTTTTCAAACAGTTCACAGTTCATATTATCATGGTAGTCCATACTTTTGGATGTTGAAGAAAACAGTAAACTTGCACCTGGGAGAAATACTGTTGAAGAACCTGCATGCAAAATGATGAACCGTTTTCCCGTCCCATATCCCTTTTTTCTCTTGTCTAAAAATATTACTACTACACTTCTAAATTTTGAATTAACATTTTCCGTGTATTTCTTTAAAAACTGGATACGCTGACTTGCTATATGTGGCAACTCGCATAAAAATCTTCGATTACGGTCCTTTTTATATCGAAAACCCAACATTTTTAATAATTTTGACAACGATTTTAGTCCAATTTCCAATATGCCTCGATTTTTTAAAGCTTCTTTTAAAACTTGGAGGGTTATATTAGTTTTTAATGTGTATAAATCGTAAATTGCATTACGAACATCCATTTTTACATTGTCACTTAAGTCTTCTGTCTTTGGCTTTTTTCGTGTACATTTCTTAATCTTCTTCGGTAGTAAATTATGCTTTTTTTCATGCACAATTTTCTGCACAGTCGTTATACCGATTCCAAGAGCTTTCGCTACTGTCTCCTGGATATTGGCCGGTGAAATTTCATTTTTGTAATATTTTATTAGATTTTATTGTTTTCTGTTACTCATTTTGTAACCGACTTGTCAATCTGACTTTGCAGTGACATCGCTCAAAGATTTTTGCAACTTCTGGTATTTATATGTTTATCCCCTTTTTTCATACGAAAATATCATAGGTCTATCTAATTCATCTTCCGGATTTTATGCGGAGGATATGATTACACGTAATAAAAGAAAAACAAACTTAAAAAGTTTGTCGTTGATAAATCGTATGACCCGCACGATAACACTGCATTTGACTATACAATACACGTTTTTCAAATCTTATTTTATCAAACAAATTCAGACTGAACAGTTTGTCCCAAAAATGTTCAAACAGGGATTAAAAAACTTTTTAGTTGAATAATATTTGTACTCCCTTTAGGAGTACTTCAGCTATTTTAATGTTTTTCCTATGTACTGTGATTGCAAATGGTAATTTGTTTATTTTCATTTTTTTATTGCTATGAATCTGTCTATTTGTCTTTTCACTTTTAAGATGTGCACTATTCATTTTATTCCATAACACTATTGTAAATAAAAAAAAAATTAATATTAATAGCAAATAAATTTTGTTCATAGAAATTTATTGTTTTCTAGAGACCCTGTAAAAACTACTTTTTATTTTCGTATTGCAGGAAGATCCGAACGTAAACAGGATGGAAGAAAGCCTAAACTTGTTCGGACAGATTGTAAATAATCCATTTTTCAGAGACGCGTCGTTCGTATTATTCCTAAATAAATTCGATCTCTTCAGAGAAAAAATACTCTATTCGAACAGACATTTAAGACTGTACTTCTCTGATTATAAAGGTAATTATATACATTCTGGAATTGTAAAATGAAAACAAAAAATTAAAGACTTGAATTGTTTATTTTGATTTTTTTAATTGTAGGTCCCGACAGAGACGTGGACAGGGGCGCTCTGTTTATCCAACACAAATTCATTCTGAAAAACGGAGATTCTAGGAAAGTGCTGTACCCTCATTTTTGTACGGCCACCGACACTGCCAACGTACAAGTCGTCTTTCAATCTGTGATGGAAATGGTCATTTCCGCTAATTTAGGACAAGTAACGTTACTCTAGACAAAATGTATGTTTATATTTTATTATTACTTTTTTATTTACGTTAAGATAGAGACCGGAAACATACATTGTTACAGTATCATTTTGTTTTGGTTAACTGGAAATTCATACTTATTGATAATATCGAAATTAATTTTTAAATTAGCTCCAATCCTGTAATAATAATCTCTGTAGTATTTGTGTATAGGGTGTGTAAAAAAATAGGTCAGGATATTTTGACATATGATTCTACTTTGATTTTAATTTTGATCCAGAGATTCTGTCAGGATGTGTTCCGAAATTAAACCGCGTTTCTTGTTTTCTGTTTACATTCGGTCTCCCATAGCCAAAATGCATGTCACAATATTCAATATTGGAATATTCTCACACACTAATTTTACAATCAAAAGCTTACTGAAACTGAAAAAAGCTTCACTACTGTAAGGTTTTTTTTATCCGGATTTTGGTAATGTGGGGATTGTAACAGACCAGACAAAAATCCAGAAAAGCTGTAAATTATCTTTAGTGGGATGTTTTATTACCTATATACTGAGTGACAATGAAACTATAACCCAGGACGCCATTTGAAAACGGCTAGAGATAAGAATATGGAATCTGGTGTGTTGATAGGATTGAATATTGTAAATATTAATAACATAAAAGCAATCAAACACCCTGTATATTTTATGCTTTTTTGAACTCTCTTCACAATTCTAAACAACTTTTGTATGGCATAATTGTCTAAAATGTATAGTTTAGGGTGGCCCACATAAGATGACCCACTACCTTATCTCAGAATCTGTACGAGATAGGGGAAAAAGTTTTATACAAAAGTTTCTTAGGTTTATCTAGATTTTTTATAATATATATATATTTATATATATATAGGGTGTGTCATTTTGCGTTGACAGATGTCAACTTTGTTATTTTAAATGGAACACCCTGTATATTATTATGGATTTGAATAGCTCTCTTAGAGACGATTTCAACGATGTATTATAAGATGGGTCTACGAGGCACCGTTTCGGAGATATTTACGATCATCTTCAATTTTTGACATACTTTCAACTTGTTGTATCTCTGGTATTTATCAACTTTTTTGTTTCATTTTTGTGCAGGAAAAAACATAATTTTATGCTTTATTGGACGTGTAGGTAAAAATATTGAAATTGAAAAAAAATGTTACAGTGTTGTCACGTTTTGCGTACCATCAGTTTTCTCAAGATTTTTAAATGCAACCCCCTATATTTTATAACGGATTTAAATAGAGCATCGAAAGACGATTTCAACGATATATTATAACATAGGTTTACAAGTCACGGTTCCCGAGTTTTGGGGATTTTCTTCAGGAATCAATTTTAATATTAAACAATTTTTACTAAAACATAATATAAACTATTAAACGTGACATGACATGAACGAAGACAACAAAATTAATATTATATGCTAAAGAATATCTAAATTAGATTTTCTAATTGCTTTGAATAATTATTACCACGCCGTTTTCCAGATCAAACGTAAAACTCTCTAAAAATCAGTTAAATACATAATGTGTATTTTTGTTAAAATAGTGTGAATCTATTTAAAAATAGTTCTTTATGTTTCCTTCCCATATACTAAATAAGCCTTATCAATGTTATGATTAGCGATTACCGAAACAGACGGCCAAGGCGACTGTGTCGATAATGGTGCCGCAAAATGTCTTTGCTTACTAATCATTTTTGTTGTTTCGTTTTTATATAGAGCGTCTGAAAGTCAGTCGAGTAATAAACGTCATCAAGCTAAGTATTGGCTTCGTGTTTTTTCTCTCACAATTATTTACCAACCTTTCCACAACCCTATCAACAATTTTAAGTAGGCTGTGCTTCAAAACCATGGAAACAAACGAAATATTATTTGCATGAAATTTGACAGCTTGGTTGCATTTCTTGATTAAATTAGTAAATTTAAGAAATAATTATGTCGAACTACACTATTCAACAACGTTTAAATTTATATGAGTGCTTCATTAGAAACAATAAGAGTCCCGCACTAGCGTTAAGGGAGTATAGAAGACTGTATCCAAATAGCAGAATTCCAAGTAAGAAAATCTTCGTAAGAATTACACGAGATCTGGAAAATGGCGTTGTGATAAACAATAAAAGAAACCGGCCTAGGACAGTTCTTACAGAAGAAAATCAACTTGATGTTCTTTTATATTTTGAGGAAAGCAATGAAAATTCCCAAAGGGATGCCGCACGGGACATACCGCATATTAGCCGAGCAAGTATTCAGAGAACACTTAATATCAACGATTACCATCCTTTCAAATTCACTCCGGTACAAGAGCTATCCATAGCTGATTTTGACAACAGAGCTACTTTTTGCATGGATATGATGGACCGCCACTTTGATCAACCGGTTTTTGACAAAATTCTTTTCACTGACGAAGCAATTTTCAACACCGCGGGAATATTTAACCGAAAGAACTGCCACTACTGGTCAAGGCAAAATCAACATAAAATCAAAGCCATCAGAAAGCAGGGACATCAAAGTGTATATGTTTGGTGCGGAATAATAAAGGACCGAGTGATTGGGCCGGTTTTTTATGATAGGACTCTTAACGGACAGAGATACCACAGTTTGTTGCAAAATGAAATACAACCTCTTATTAATGAATTACCGGATGAAATTAAAGATGGTCTTGTATTTCAACAAGACAGTGCGCCGTACCATACCGTAAGACCTGTAATTGAATGGTTAAATGAAAGATTTCCAATGTGGATTGGCAGATTTGGGTCAATACCCTGGCCAGCTCGGAGTCCCGATTTAACTCCACTAGATTTTTTTTTATGGGGAAATATTAAAGACAAAGTGTATAAGAATAAAGTTAATAACGTAGACGATTTAAGGGGGAGAATAATGGAAGAGATCCATTTGATCAATGAGAGTGGAGCAGTTCGTAGGGCAATAAAAAAATTAGACATTATTTATACAACATGTATAGCACAGGAAGGTGGTTATATAGAAAATTTAATTTAAGTAATGTTTATTTTTTTGTCTTTGTTCTTGTTATGTCATGTTTAATAGTTTATGTTATGTTTAGTAAAAATTGTTTAATATTAAAATTGATTCCTGAAGAAAATCCCCAAAACTCGGGAACCGTGACTTGTAAACCTATGTTATAATATATCGTTGAAATCGTCTTTCGATGCTCTATTTAAATCCGTTATAAAATATAGGGGGTTGCATTTAAAAATCTTGAGAAAACTGATGGTACGCAAAACGTGACAACACTGTAACATTTTTTTCAATTTCAATATTTTTACCTACACGTCCAATAAAGCATAAAATTATGTTTTTTCCTGCACAAAAATGAAACAAAAAAGTTGATAAATACCAGAGATACAACAAGTTGAAAGTATGTCAAAAATTGAAGATGATCGTAAATATCTCCGAAACGGTGCCTCGTAGACCCATCTTATAATACATCGTTGAAATCGTCTCTAAGAGAGCTATTCAAATCCATAATAATATACAGGGTGTTTCATTTAAAATAACAAAGTTGACATCTGTCAACGCAAAATGACACACCCTGTATATATAAAAATACAATATTTAAAAAATTTAGATAAACCCAAGAAACTTTTGTATAAAACTTTTTTCCCTATCTCGTACAGATTATGAGATAAGGTAGTGGGTCATCTTATGTGGGCCACCCTTATTTCGAAATTAATGTTTGTATTTTATTGGTTTTTATGTATGATTTTAATAAATTCATCAAACATTAAAATTAATATGGCCTATTGTACCAGGTAGTTTACAAAATATACAGTATGTCTTACGAAAAAAGGTAATTTATAAACAAAACGAACAAAAAAAAATTATAACAAAAGAGAAACCGCTTTCTCTGTTAAATCGCTATGAATCTTATCAAAGCTACGCATATGTGATACATATGGATCGGAAGACAATAAAAGATTATGCAAAATATCTTCATTTCCAAAAGTTCTATTACACCTTCTTGAATGGCATTCCCTGTATTTCCGAAAATATTTATTTCTAGATTCAGCGGCCTCTTCAGACAGATGCCCTATGGGAAACAAAAAGTTTTCGATGATTTGTGCACCGTGTATCAAAATTATGTGTAGAGAAGATGGCATGTAATACCATCCGTACAAGTAAACATATAACTCTGCAGTCTCTTTTGCAAATTTATCAAACTTCTCCACATTTATTTTTTTCCCTGAAGCCAAAACTTGGAGTGGTGTATATAGACTTTCCAGCAACCGTTCATCGATTCCTGTAATTTGTGATGATTTTTCAAAGTTTCGGAAAAATCGTCTCGCAGTGTTTCCATCGTTACTTGTGCCAAATCCCTGTTTAACGACGTCAACTATCAAACCCATCTCCTCCCTAAATCTAAAATAAAATTGCAAATTAGGCGAAAAACGGCTCGACAAATTGCCGAATTCCAAAACATTAAACCTGACAATAAATTAGTTTTGCTCTCTCCAGAATACCTTTTTTGTATTTCCAGTTTCCTATTCTCTTTTAATGCCTTTTCTTCGGTGCTTCTCGCTGACCACTTTTTAAAGTCCCTGTTATATGCAATGTGGAGCATGCATTCAAATGTCCGTATCCAGGAATGTAGACTGGAGATCCCCAAATCGTATTGCTTTTTATCAGGTTTTCTTTTTCGAATTACCTAATAAATCGAATATTGAAAGCTCTGTAATCTCGTTCAAAAAGCAGTTTTTCTTCTTTAAACTCAAGATAAAAAACACCTTATCTTTGAAACCAATTAACGATTTTTGCCAAACTAGCCAGTTAGATTAACTCTTTAAACGAGCTCTCAATGAAAAAAAAATACTCTCAATAAACTTTGTTCATTGAAGAGCTACACGTGCATAAACAGATACAGACAAAACTTACCTCCAAATTGTTCATGTTAGTAGGCTTAGCACCACAAATATAACATACTGAACTGGAACTAGCTCCTGCTAAAATTGTGCAAATTTTTCCATCTATCATTGTGAGGTACAACTCGTGTCTCACATTTATTCCATTTGGAAAAGTCGTTTTTTCAAGCAGATTTTTTTCATCTTTGAGCGACTCCCAGCAATCCAAAATAACGTTTTTTGTTTCCTTGATAAATTGAAAGTTTAAAGGTCTACAGTAATGTGCAGAAGAGGGCACTGGATTTTCCCAAATTATTTTTGTTGGATCGTCAGATTGTATTAATTTTAATGGCACGTAAGCCGTCATAAAAATGCTGGAATCGAAATTGTCATGGTCCGAGATGGTATCAAATTTCTGCTTGTACGGGGTGGCCAACTAAGAATGGACGCCGGCCATAACTCGCTTACCGTTAATCATATAAATTGGGGGAAAAAAAATTATTAGCTAAATCGACTAAGAGAAATCGCTGGAAAATATTTTGAAGTTCCGCATATGGCCGCTAGGGGGCGCAACTGTTATGGTCAATCAGAAAAAGGGCTGTTTCTTAAAAAATATTCATGTAAAGGTATATTATAAATACTGCCATCGTAAAGAGTAGAAAAATTGTGATTTTTTTGTTAAAGATATTTTGCTCTATCTCGTAAAATGTAGTGGTGGGGGAAGGTCAAACATGTTTTTATTTAAATGTCAATAACTCCGTTATAAGTCAACGGAATTGAACAAACTAGGTCTCGTTTAAAAGAGCCCATCTTAACTAATAATCTGATGTAAAAAAAAAATCCGATTTGATTCGCCGTGGTAACTAGAGGGCGCTGATTGACATCACAACAATTATTACGCATTATTTTGAAAATTTTAAATAGCACGCTATATCTCTTTTAACACAATTTAATAGAGGAGGAAATTCTCAATAAGTCAGTGCAAATTTTAACTTCCTAACTTTTTTCAAATCGGAAATATAAATAAAACAAATATTAGGGCGCTGGGTACGCAACATCTCCCTAATCTGTATGGACATAGCCTACATCACAATAATTCAGTAATAATACCACAGATAATATTCAACGCAAATCGCTAAAAATTATACTAATGTTCTGAAATAACCACCAGGTGGCGCAGTAGACGTTAATAAGCATAGTTTTACTCGCAATTTTACTTTTCTCTATATTTTTTTGTAGTTTACTCTATTTTCAGTAAGTTAGATATTATAAGGTAATAAATAAGAAAAATCCTAATATATTCGACCGTTGCAAATCTCCGTCTTTCTTAAAATCGACAATTTATGCACAAGAATAACAATAAACTAAAAACATAGATAAATAATAATTCCTTAGCAATTTTCTGCTACATCAAGCAAAAAAAATAGTAGGCTGTGAAAACAAAATTGAAAGTAATACGTCAAAAAATAAACAATGGTTTCTTGTCAGTGCCTTTTAGTTGCTATTTATCGTTCTTGAATTTCCTAATAGTATTGCTATCATTTCGCGTTTTTGTCCGAGATTTTCGTGTTTTTTGAGTTTTTCTAGTTGCTGTTGTTCATGTTATTGTTGTAGTTCGTATTTTTCTTGTTCAAGATTTGTTATTGTTCGTGTTGCGTTGTGTTAAGAACAAAATCATTTATACAAATCAAGAATCGGACCATTTTTTTTCGATAATCCATTGAATGGTGAGAGATATCTAAGATTTTTAACGGAGGAATTGCCGATTTTGTTGGAGTGCTGGAATTGGACGTAAACCATTGTCTCTGGCTTTTGGGTGTAATGAGGGAAGATCGGCAATTTTGGCGAATATTGTCGATTTTGTTGGAGGACGTACCTCTGAACGTCCGACAACGATTGGTATACCAGCACGATGGTTGTCCAGCGCACTTCGCCGTCAACGTTCGGGAATTTTTAGATGCCCACTATCCTGGCCGATGGATAGGGCGAGGCGGCACCCTTCCATGGCCAGCTAGGTCACCCGACCTAACGTGTTTAGATTTTTATTTATGGGGTCGAGTGAAAGATTTAGTTTTTGCCACTAGACCCACTACACGGGAAAATATGATTCAGCGAATAAGAGACTGTATAAATACTATTTCAGTTGCTGAACTGGAGGCTGCAGTTTTATCCACGCGAGATAGGATGCATAAGTGCATCGAAAACGATGGCCGACAATTTGAACATTTAGGGCGGCATTAATTGAATTATATTTTTATTATCGTTTCTTTCACACGTTCCATTTAAATGGCTTTCATTTCCCATTATAATGAAAATTTAATATTGCACTTATTGACTCCTACTGCGCCACCTGGTGGTTATTTCAGAACATTAGTATAATTTTTAGCGATTTGCGTTGAATATTATCTGTGGTATTATTACTGAATTATTGTGATGTAGGCTATGTCCATACAGATTAGGGAGATGTTGCGTACCCAGCGCCCTAATATTTGTTTTATTTATATTTCCGGTTTGAAAAAAGTTAGGAAGCTGAAATTTGCACTGACTTATTGAGAATTTCCTCCTCTATTAAATTGTGTTAAAAGAGTTATAGCGTGCTATTTAAAATTTTCAAAATAATGCGTAATAATTGTTGTGATGTCAATCAGCGCCCTCTAGTTACCACGGCGAAATCAAATCGGATTTTTTTTTTACATCAGATTATTAGTTAAGATGGGCTCTTTTAAACGAGACCTAGTTTGTTCAATTCCGTTGACTTATAACGGAGTTATTGACATTTAAATAAAAACATGTTTGACCTTCCCCCACCACTACATTTTACGAGATCACACAAATCACAATTTTTCTACTCTTTACGATGGCAGTATTTATAATATACCTTTACATGAATATTTTTTAAGAAACAGCCCTTTTTCTGATTGACCATAACAGTTGCGCCCCCTAGCGGCCATATGCGGAACTTCAAAATATTTTCCAGCTATTTCTCTTAGTCGATTTAGCTAATAATTTTTTTTCCCCCAAGTTATATGATTAACGGTTAGCGAGTTATGGCCGGCGTCCATTCTTAGTTGGCCACCCGGTACATCGAGTTGGACAATCGTGTAGGTTTGTGGTCATATAGTCAATAGAGGTTGCGCTGGTGCCTTTGCTGGTAGTATAAATTCTTGTTGGTTCTTCACAATAGTCTCTTAGATTGTAGGAGTCAAAAAGGTCTTTTAGTAATTTATAGTTTATTTTTTTTTTGTTGAGGCTATTTATGTTGAGGTCACCGCATAGAATAATATTGCAGCAAATATTTGAAATGTAGGATAAAATATTTGAGGCTATTAACCTTTCCCTTAAGTAAAGAAGACTATAATAACGAGTTAAATGTACTGGGTGATCAGTTAAGGGTAGCGAGCGGCCATATCTCATAAGATATGGGTCGTATAGATTTGAGAAAAAAAAATCATAATAAAAGTCGCCAAGAGAAATTGCTGAAAATTATTTTCGAGTTTGTCAAACGTCCGCTAGAGGGCGTAACAACCAACACCAAGTAGAAAAATGGGGTTTCTATAGAATTTTGCCTAATGAAAATATATCGATGATATCATTTTCATATTTAGTGACCATTTCCCTACACTTTTTGTCTAAAATGTTTTGTTCTATATATCAAAATAAAGCGGTGGGGGAAGTTCAATTGTTTTTTCAAACAAACCAAGATGTCTCCCGTTTCTTTTGACCGATTTTAGCAAACTAGGCTCATATGAAAGAGCATAATTTGCACTACAAAACGCTTATTTAGTTTTGAATTTTTGACTTTTGCTGGCGTCGCTAGATGGCGTTAACTGAATTAGTAGCATATTTTTTAGTTTTTTCAAGAAAAACAAATGTAATGGTATATTCATTTTTACATATTTTAAAAGGGGATAAATTTCTCTATAATTTAATGAAAATAATTTATCATCTACCTTTTTTTGAACCGTTGATATTGAACAAAATATTATTTTATTTTATTAAAAAATGACACGATACTGCTTTTTGTCAAAATAAAAATCATTTTCGTAATCACTTATTAGGTGCTAACAAAAAGAACCTCTTGACTTTTTTTCGTTAGACGAACGGTTTTGGAATGAAAAAATAAGATGTTTAACAATCATAACTATAAGGTTCAAAATTATTTTTAATTACATCTCACAATAATAAAATTATTACCTATTATTTTTATCATTGATAATCATTTAATTAGCGAGAGAATGCTTTAGTTCATAATTTATTATTAATAATTATTATTATTTCATAAATTAAATTAAAAATCAAACTTAACTAACATCGCATTTAAGCGAAGCAGGCCATGATCTACGTTAAGAAACAAAACACCATGGTCAATCACGTTGATATTTATTTTGATAGTTCCTGCTATTGATATCTAATTTAATGTTATGTAAAAAGTATTTTTACAACAAATCATGCCTTTTACGAATGAAGAAGCCTTTGATATGTTGAGAATTTATTTTCAATGTTTTGAAAATGCGACGATTGCTTCTAGGCAGTATGCACTGCGTTATCCCCTCCGAAGACACCATTCGAGAATGGTTTTTCATCGTTTAGCCTTACGTTTGAGGTAACATGGCCAAGTGCAACCAACTCCAACTTTGAGAAGAAATCGTAGAGTAAGAAGAGAAGATAACATTATAAATGTGTTGGCTTATATGCATGCAGACCCCCATTTAAGCATAAGAGAGATCTCCAGAGAATTTTAAAATGCATCCATATCACATCGTGATTCATCAAGCCCTAAATGACACTGACTTTGAACGTAGGCTCGATTACTGCTACTGGCTTAGAGACTTCATTAGGGAAAACCATCATATTTTGTCACAAATATTGTGGACAGACGAAGCATCGTTTTGCAGTAATGGCAGGGTAAATCTTCATAACGTGCATTTCTGGTCGGACACTAATCCACACTGGTTACGTGAACATTATCAGCAGGGTCGATGGAGCGTCAACGTCTGGTGAGGTGTTATTAAGGGTGCTATTATCGGTCCGCACATCTTTAATGGCAATCTAACCGGTGACATGTATTTGAACTTTTTATTTAACGATTTACCAGGGCTCTTAGAAAATGTGTCTTTACAAGTAAGAAGAAACATGCGGTTTCAACAAGACGGATGCCCGGCACATTATTTACGAAATGTGCAAGATTTTTTGAACAGGCATTTTCCTAACCGTTGGATTGGTAGAGGCAGTCTATTTTTCTGGCCACCTCGGTCCCCCGATTTAATCTGCCTTAATTTTTATCTGTGGGGCCGAATAAAGGATTTGGTGTATAAAACTCGACCAACTACTCGAGAGGACATGATAGACCGAATTCAAAACGCCATAAATATTATACCAAGAGCGGAAATTGAGACAGCTGTCAACTCCACCCAGAAGAGATTGGACCAGTGCATTCAAAATAATGGACAACATTTTGAACATTTACGACAAAACTATTAACTTATTTTTAACGTTTATTTTTAAAGTTCCATGTTCTTGTTTTTAGTGTTATTGCTCCTGCTGTTGTTGGACAGTTTTATTAAGATTTTTCATTGTTAAACATCTTATTTTTTCAATCAAAAACCGTTCGTCTAACGAAAAAAAGTCAAGAGGTTCTTTTTGTTAGAAACTAATAAGTGATTACGAAAATGATTTTTATTTTGACAAAAAGCAGTGGCGTGCCATTTTTTAATAAAATAAAATAATATTTTGGTTAATATCAACGGTTCCAAAAAAGACAGATGATAAATTATTTTCATTAAATTATATAGAAATTTATCCCCTTTTAAAATATGTAAAAATGAATATACCATTACATTTGTTTTTTTTTTGAAAAAAACTAAAAAATATGCTACTAATTCAGTTAACGCCATCTAGCGACGCCAGCAAAAGTCAAAAATTCAAAACCAAATAAGCGTTTTGTAGTGCAAATTATGCTCTTTCATATGAGCCTAATTTTGCTAAAATCGGTCAAAAGAAACGGGAGATATCTTGGTTTGTTTGAAAAAACAATTGAACTTCCCCCACAGCTTTATTTTGATATATAGAACAAAACATTTTAGACAAAAAGTGTAGGGAAATGGTCACTAAATATGAAAATGATATCATCGATATATTTTCATTAAGCAAAATTCTATAAAAACCCCATTTTTCTACTTGGTGTTGGTTGTTACGCCCTCTAGCGGACGTTTGACGAACTCGAAAATAATTTTCAGCAATTTCTCTTGGCGACTTTTATTACGATTTTTTTTTCTCAAATCTATACGACCAATATCTTATGAGATATGGCCGCTCGCTACCCTTAACTGATCACCCTGTACTAAAACAAATTGCAAGAAATAACGGTTATAATGAATCTCTAATAGATAACATGATCAAGAATAAAAAACGCAAAATTCTTAGAAGACAGTTTTATAGTGTCACGCCTCAATCAATTAAAAATTTTAGGTTTTTAAATTATATTCCCAATTATAGTGACAAAATATCAAATAAGCTTAATATGTTAGGTTGCAACACAATTTCTGTAAATAAACTAAATTTAGGTACTGTTTTAATAAATAATAGGGAAAAAATTTGTCAGTCTAATAAATCAGGTGTGTACAAAGTTAAATGTAAGGACTGTGAAGCTCTCAATATTGGGCAAACGGGTAGAAATATCCAAACAAGAGTAAAAGAATACCTTAACTCTATTTTATATAATGTTAAAAATTCAGGATTATCTGCTCATTGCATAGAAAACAACCATTTTATTGACACCGATAATGTAATGTTATTACATCAAGAAAATAAAGGTAAAAGTTTGGATCTTTTAGAACAACTTGAAATTAAAAAATCTTTATCAAGGAATTCACTCACAACGAATGACCAACAAAATTTCCAAATTACCCCAATAATAGACACCCTTCTAAGTACCTATAATATAAATGTAAAAAATCCCATTTTAAATAGATAGGCAATAAAACTAAATTGCATTATGCACACCATTAGATATAGCTCATTTTTAGTTTAGTATTCACTGAAGCATCTCTTGAGAAAGGCCAAAAAGGCCGAAACATATGTAGAGTAACTCTCTAATAAATGAAACATTAATAAGCCAAAGTTTTTTTAAATAAACCACTATTTGAAAATAGTTGGACAATTTACCTCTTGTAGAAATTCCCAACATCTACTTTCAACAAGATGGTGCACCTCGCAATGCTCGAATTTGTATAAATTATTTAAATGATAGGTTTGGGGATTGGATAGGAAGGAATGGACCTGTAAGGTGGCCAGCACGTTCGCCTGATTTGACACTTCTAGATTTTTTCTGCTGGGGTCATATCAAAGAAAAAGTCTATTTAACTCAACCTGCAAATTTGGACATTTTAAGAAATCGAATTATTAGTGCTATTAATAATATTAGTATAACTCAAAAAGAAAATGTATTACGGAAAATTATTGAAAAATGTAAGACCTGTACTGAGCAAGAAGGTCGTGTTTTTGAAAGTCTTAATTATGATTTGTACCTTATTTTTTCTATTTCTTTTATTATTAGGTCAATGCTTTTTAAAAATGTAAATTATCAATTTACCAAATCGTAAAACACACGTTAGAATATAACATAACATTGCAAACAGTTAATGAATCATGATAACCTTATAAAAGTAAACAAACACACATGTACGAGGTGAATAATTTGGATGACATTGAAATCAAAATTGCAACTATGCGACCTTAAACTCTATGTTATTATAGTTATACAAATAATTGTGATGTTAAACAGAAGGTATATTGAACTAGTGTAGAATGTAGTATACAAAAAGAATTAAATTGTTTTTAATCCAATACCTAACAAAAATAATTAAGTTTTAAGTGAATGTTCGACAGTTCTTTTCTCTATATAATGATTTTCAAAATTCTATGATACGAGTTAGGACATGACTCACAAAAGATTTAAGTAAACAAGCGAGTTTAGTGACAATTTAAAGAGACTTACTCACTGAAAAAAAAATCATTAACGCTGTAAAATGGTCTCTCAATGAAGTATGCTTTGGTGTTTTTTCGAAATTGTGCAAGCATAGGGATAGATTTTTAAATGTACTGGCAGATTGTTGTAAAGTTTTATGGCGTTGTAAATAATTGATTTTTTTATTAATTCTGAGGAAGGAATAGGAAGATATATATCATGCCTAGAGTTTCTGGTAAGATATACATGTTGTGGCCTTTCTGGGAGGGTGTTTATATGTTTTCTCAGCAAACATACCGTTTCCAAAATAAATAATGCAGGAAGTGTTAATATTTCATGTTTTTTGAAATAGTATTGGCAGTGAGCTCTATTATTTAGACCAAACAAATAACGAATGGCTCTCTTTTGAAGCATAAAAATACTACCAAATTGCTCGGTGGTACAGCAGCCCCAAAAGGGAAGGCCATAGCGGAGGTGGGATTCAAATAAAGAGAAATAAGTAAGTCTGACAGAAGGAACGTCTAGTTCTTTTGAAACTGATCGAATGGCGAAGCAGGCGGTAGAAAGTTTTTTAGTTAAGGTGTCAATATTTTTAGGTTGTTATTTATATTTAAACCCAGGAATTTAACCGACTCTACGTATTCAATATTGCTGTTATGTACCTGAAGTGGTTGTAAAGTTCCCTTATAAGATAACGCCACCGTTTTATCGACATTAAAACAAAACATATTGGAATCGGACCAAGCCTTAATTATAACAAAGTCTTTGGAGATACTAGAGTGTAAAGACGTTGTATCAAAATCACTCCAAGTTATGCTTGTGTCGTCAGCAAAAAGGGAAATTCTTCCATTAATTTTATCTTGGCCTACTCCGTTTTTCCATAAAATACAAATAAGTGGGAAATATGGCACATTTTTAAGTGGCTTTATTTGAAAAACTATACATTTTAGACATGGGTTATGTCATACAAAAGTTGTTTAGAATTGTTAAGAGAGTTTAAAAAACATAAAATATACAGGGTGTTCCATTTAAAATAACGAAGTCGCGGTCATTTCCGGGGAAACGGGAAACGATATTCAATTGTTTTTATGTTAACAAATGTTCATAATATTCAACCCTATCAACACACCAAATTCCATATTTTTATCTCTAGCCGTTGTCAAATGGCGCCCTGTGTAGTAGTTTCATTGTCACACGGTATATTAAAATTATCAACCAATTTCAGCATTGCGATTTTCGAACATATTTTAAAATGGAAATTTGTTATATAGTTGAATGCGGTCTTATCGTGCGGATCCAAAGGTCACCAACATTATGAATCAAATCAGAAAACACAGTGAATACCAAAATGTTGTGTGATTCTTTTATCGAGCTATTAAATCTCGATTGGCTATTATATTACGGAATATTATTAAGATATCCACTTAATATTATTTTATATATTAAATGCCGAGGGACTAAAAAAGAAAATTCGCTAAATATATATTTGGTTAAAATTTTTTGGTTGGCAAAAACAAAAATACACAAAGTGGCAAGCGCCTTAGTAAAGTCGGAAGGCGGTTCGAATCAGTGGAACAATCAGGATATGTGCTGTTTATACAGCCACTTAATAAAAGTGAGATTTTTACACTTATACAGTGTCATGTTTAAATGCGCGCCACCCCTGGGCAACGAAAACTTGTTTTTTTTTGTATTGTGATAACAAAAAAAATTTATTTTGCAAAAATATTATACACTTTTGTTAAAAACACATGATAATTAGTTAATACTTCCCTCGTCAGATTTTTTCAGATCTTTACGTTTAAGGGGCCCTAGATGACAGAAAACATATTTTCTCAATTCCGTCCGTCTGTCTGTCACTACTTATCCGATTTCTTCAAATTTCAGTCTAAAATTAAGGGCCATGCATGCGAAAAATACAGGCTATATATACAGGGTTATGATAAATTAAGGAATAAATTCATTATCTTGGAAATTAAAAAGGTAATAGAAAAACGCTCGAACCCGTCGATTTAGATTTATTTTTACGCATATTTAGAAATTATTTTAAACTATACAGGGTCACTCACAAAAGTTGTACAACTGTCATCTTTGATTTTTTCAATACAACGCCTTATTTTTTCTGCTGATTTGAATTCTCTATGAAATTCGAAATTTAAAACCACCAAAATTGTGTAACGGAACTCGGCTACAGGTTAAAACATTGTAAAGCAATGTAAGATTCTACTATTATTTGTCATCTTTGATTTTTTTCAATACAACGCGTTATTTTGTTCTGCTGATTTGAATTCTCTATGAAATTCTAGACATTTTTGGTATAACATAACCTATACTGAAAATCAACAGTTATCGAAATATGTTTATCTAAATAAAACATAAAACACATATCAGGAAATTAAATAAGAAAAGTCCTTTATTAAATTTTGAAAATGTCCACCATTTACAGCTCTACAATGCCCTAGACGGTGGAAAAACTCTGTTGTACATTAGTAACTGTATCACATTGAATATTTCTAACAGTTCGAATACGATCCTTAGGAATTTCAATAGTATGTGGCTTATTTTTATACACTTCGTTTTTCACATACCCCCATACATTGTCCCACGTGGCCCAATCCATCGTCTCGGAAAGGTTTCATTTAAGTATCGCCTGACATCAGCTGCAAAATGGGGTGGTGCCCCATCCTGTTGATACCATAACAGTTCACTGGGAAGATCCGGATCGTTTACATTAGGATGTAGGGTAGCTAATGCTGGTATAAGATTCTCTTCCAAAAATTGAAGATACATTTGCCCCGTTAGCGAGGAATCAAAGAAATATAGACCTATAACTTTATTGCCTACAATACCTGCCCATACATTAACACTTTGACGATACTGTGTATGACTTTCCCTGTACCAGTTAGGATTTTCTTGTGCCCAGTGTCTAAAATTTTGTTTATTTACTTCTCCATTGAGACAAAATGTTGCCTCATCTGTGAAACAAATTCTTTTGATAAATAATGGATCATGATTACACATATTGGTCATAATTTCGCAAAACTCGTTTCTGCGATCTGAATCATCATTTATTAATTCTTGAAGGAATTTCACTTTATAGGGATAAAAATTTTCTTTTTGCAAAAATTTGGAAACTGTTGTTTGATGTATATCATTATCATAGGCTGCGTCAGTAGTTGAGGAATGTGGATTATCTTGAAAAGTTAAGAGAACGTCTAGTTTCTTTTCATCTGAGATCCTAGGGCGACCTTTTCCAAAGCGGTCCGTAACACTACCAGTATCCGTCCATTTCCTTTCTATTTTGCTCACTGCAGACTGAGTAATAGGTTGCCTATGAGGATATCTGTTGTTAAACAGCTGACAAACTTCCTTTTGTGTCCTAGTCTTATCACCAGTACCAAGCATTATTAGAATTTTTAGTTCTTTTTTTCTCTGTTAAACGCATAGTCAATATTTGAAATCAAAATTGCAGATCGTAAATAAATTATATGACTTGTCAACACAGTGACAGTGACAAAGTCATTTTTCTATGGGATTACGCGACAGACATAGGTAGGGTATACAAATGTCCGATAGGTTATTGAATACACAGGTTTTATTTAGATAAGAATATTTCGATAACTGTTGATTTTCAGTATAGGTTATGTTATACCAAAAATGTCTAGAATTTCATAGAGAATTCAAATCAGCCGAAAAAAATAAGGCGTTGTATTGAAAAAATCAAAGATTACAGTTGTACAACTTTTGTAAGTGACCCTGTATAGTTTAAAATAATTTCTAAATATGCGTAAAAATAAATCTAAATCGACGGGTTCGAGCGTTTTTCTATTACCTTTTTAATTTCCAAGATAATGAATTCATTCCTTAATTTATCATAACCCTGTATATATATATATATATATATATATATATATATATACCTTTTTTTTCAATATATATTTATCCTATTTTTCTTGGTTTGAGGTCAATACATTAACAACAAAATTAGTACATATTTTTAAACATATATTTCGTTTCTAAGGTGACGTTTCGACCATAGTTTTGGTCTTTTTCAAACCTAAAATTTGTTTAGCACTATTTTTTTAAGTTTATAAAGTATTAAAAATTTAGGACTTACCATAGAACGTAAAATAGTTGACTAAAAAGTATACATAATCCACATATCTGACATATACTACACATATTTAATTTACATTTTACAAATATTGTGGACGTTTATACAGACAAATTACAAACGACTGAGCGAACACTGTTATAGTAAAGATATATACAATTTATTTAGGTTGTTTATGTCTTTTTTGTCATTTATGGCGTTTTTGTTTTTTTGAATTTCAGCCATCTCAAAAAATTCTCTTTTTTTCAACTGAGGTTCGGATTTTAATACTTTCACTTGTTCGTAGTTGAAAGTATGTTTTTTGGACATCTCATGGTGTGTTAATGCGGTGCTGTTCTTTTTATCATATTTGTGACTTTTCAGTCTATTTTCTAAGTATTGGCTTGTTTGTCCAATATAAACACCGTTACAATTATTGCAAGGGATCTGATAGACTATATTGCTTTTTTTATTAATTGGCGTTTTCGATTTTAAGTTGCTGAAGTTCTTTGATAATAAGTTATAGGCTTTGTGACTTGTCGTGATGTTATATTTTTTAAAAAGGTTTTGAAATTGCTGGGATAAACCATTTATGAAAGGCAGAGAAATGTATTTTGTTTTAGGTAGATTTGATGTAATAATGGCATTTTCAGAATTATAATATTTATGTATTCTGCTTTTGAATAATTTATTTACTAATTTTTTAGGGTATTGATTTAGAGTTAATGCTGCTTTAGCCTTTTTAATTGCTCGTTCTCTGAATTCAGAGTCGGACAGCTTAATTGCCCGATCTGCCAGACCAATAATTACAGATTTTTTTTGAGACATTGGGTGACAGGAGCTGAAATTTAGGTATCGAGAGGACCAAGTTTGTTTTGTGTACCATTCCGTTTTAATTTTATTTCCTATATGATGTAATGTTAGGTCTAAAAAATTGATTTTGTTGTTCCCTTCTATAAAGGTTCTAAAAGCCGATAAAACAAACAAAACAGTGTTAATGAGTTCTGCTAACTACAACATAAAAATGAATGAAATATTAAATGACACTAAAATATATAAAAAAATTAAACAAGATCCCACAAACCAGTATCAAAAAAGAAATAATGAATTAGTTAACTCTTGGGAAAAAAATCTTTTTATATCACCCGACACTGCTAAAAAACTAAAAATCCGCAATAGTGTACCACCCAAAATTTACGGATTGCCTAAACTACATAAAGAAAATATCCCATTACGGCCAATTGTCTCATGCATTCAATCCCCGTTTACACCACTATCAAATTTTTTAAAAAAAATCTTAAAAAATATTGTACATAAAAATAATTACTATATCAAAGACTCCTATCAATTTAAAGAAAAATTAAAACAGTTAGAAATTCCGGAAAATTACCAACTGATATCGCTTGATGTTGTTTCCCTGTATACCAGCGTTCCAATCTCATTGGCTACCAGAATAATTAAAAAGAAATGGTCTGAAATAAAAAAATACACAGATATTCCTCAAGATGAATTTCTTAAAGCATAGAATTAACATAAATTCTATATACGAAAATCAGTTATATAAACAAATAGAATATATCTATATAGCGTCGTTGCCCAAATAGTTATGGAAGATTTAGAGGAGACTGTTCTAAGTAATGTGGAATTTAATATACCATTTTTTTATCGTTATGTCGATGATTGTATTACTGCAATCCCATCTGGCCAAACAGAAATTATTTTAAAGCAATTTAATCAATACCATAAAAGACTACAATTTACAATTGAAAGCGAAGAGAACAACAAAATCAATTTTTTAGACCTAACATTACATCATATAGGAAATAAAATTAAAACGGAATGGTACACAAAACAAACTTGGTCCTCTCGATACCTAAATTTCAGCTCCTGTCACCCAATGTCTCAAAAAAAATCTGTAATTATTGGTCTGGCAGATCGGGCAATTAAGCTGTCCGACTCTGAATTCAGAGAACGAGCAATTAAAAAGGCTAAAGCAGCATTAACTCTAAATCAATACCCTAAAAAATTAGTAAATAAATTATTCAAAAGCAGAATACATAAATATTATAATTCTGAAAATGCCATTATTACATCAAATCTACCTAAAACAAAATACATTTCTCTGCCTTTCATAAATGGTTTATCCCAGCAATTTCAAAACCTTTTTAAAAAATATAACATCACGACAAGTCACAAAGCCTATAACTTATTATCAAAGAACTTCAGCAACTTAAAATCGAAAACGCCAATTAATAAAAAAAGCAATATAGTCTATCAGATCCCTTGCAATAATTGTAACGGTGTTTATATTGGACAAACAAGCCAATACTTAGAAAATAGACTGAAAAGTCACAAATATGATAAAAAGAACAGCACCGCATTAACACACCATGAGATGTCCAAAAAACATACTTTCAACTACGAACAAGTGAAAGTATTAAAATCCGAACCTCAGTTGAAAAAAAGAGAATTTTTTGAGATGGCTGAAATTCAAAAAAACAAAAACGCCATAAATGACAAAAAAGACATAAACAACCTAAATAAATTGTATATATCTTTACTATAACAGTGTTCGCTCAGTCGTTTGTAATTTGTCTGTAATAAACGTCCACAATATTTGTAAAATGTAAATTAAATATGTGTAGTATATGTCAGATATGTGGATTATGTATACTTTTTAGTCAACTATTTTACGTTCTATGGTAAGTCCTAAATTTTTAATACTTTATAAACTTAAAAAAATAGTGCTAAACAAATTTTAGGTTTGAAAAAGACCAAAACTATGGTCGAAACGTCACCTTAGAAACGAAATATATGTTTAAAAATATGTACTAATTTTGTTGTTAATGTATTGACCTCAAACCAAGAAAAATTAGGATAAATATATATATATATATATATATATATATATATAGTTTTGGTATATTTTCTTTGACCTCCTAATATTATAATATATTTCTAAATTGAAATTTCTTGGTTTTAGGTCAGTTTGTGTTGAAATAAATTAGCTCACATTGTCTTTTTGAACATTTTTCTTAACTTTTCGACCTTTTTTAGGCTTTTTTCAAAAGTCTTAAACGTAGCTCAATTTTAAAAATAAAATTTCCAATATATTTAACGATTTCACTTTTACATATCTCACTAACAATTTACAATAACAACCGAAGAACATAAAATAAATAAAATCTAAAATTTAAATATATTGGAAATTTTATTTTTAAAATTGAGCTATGTTTAAGACTTTTGAACAAGGCCTAAAAAAGGTCGAAACGTTAAGAAAAATTTTCAAAAAGACAATGTGAGCTAATTTATTTCAACACAAACTGACCTAAAACCAAGAAATTTCAATTTAGAATATATATATATATATATATATATATATATATATATATATATATAGCCTGTATTTTTTGAAAGTCGACGAGGGAAATATACAACCAGTGGCGCCTTCTGTAGGTACTATGGTGCAACTAAACCGCTTTAAATGCGAAGGAGTAATCCTTACCGTTAGTTCTTTCGTCTTGTATAACTTTTTACGACCAAGAACCGCATAGAAATTGAAATTTCTGTTTCTCTTCTATTTTTGCACAGACGTGTCGTCTTGTGCTCCTAAGTAGGTCGCACCTAAAGCGATTTAGTTGCACCATAGTACCTACAGATGGCGCCACTGGTTGCATATTTCCCTCATCGACTTTCAGAGTCGATTGACATGACACCTTGTTTCTTTCAGAGTTTTTGTATTTCGGTTTTAATACCGATACCTCCCAATGAAACTGCCTGATGAGCCGGGGCAGATACCACGGTAGCAGATGGCTCTTTGACTCCTTTTATATATATATATATATATATATATATATATATATACTATTCTATAATTATTCATTTATTGCCTACAAGATTACAGAACTACTAGAAAAGTAGGCAAAAAAATGGTGTCAAATCTAATAAAAAAAATTAAAATTAAAATTCACTGGCTAATATCCAGAAGCCAGTGGCAAAAGCTCTGAGAATCGGTATAAGTAGTGTATAGAATCTTATGCATGAAAAAAAACATAATTTACTTCGGAAGAAGATTAAGAAATGTACACGAAAAAATCCAAAGGCAAAAGACTTAAGTTACAATGCAAAAATGGATATTATTCGTAATGCAATTTATGATTTATACACGTCAAAGACTAATATAATCCTTCAGAAACTTTTTAATATTATAGACTAAAAAATATCATCATCACTTAAAAAGTCCTCATTTTCTGAGTCGTCCTCAAATGGCGCAATGATCATTGGTGCTATTTCGACATCTAGAACTCGTTCTCGATTCCACCAATCCCATATTAATTTCTCCGTATGTTCCACAGATTTCTTCCAGTACTCCGGCGTAATATAATTTAATGAATCTTGCCAAACAATTTGCACTTCATCTGATGTAAGACCATCGTTCACGTGTTTTTCGTAATATGATTTTGCCCCAGCCCATACTAATTCGATTGCGTTAAACTGGCAATGGTATGGCGGCAGTCGTAAAGCCTCATGTCCATTTACTTGTAATATTTCATCTAGGGCATGTATTGTTGATTTTTTAATAGATTTTGCTATTAAAAGAAGTTCTAGTTTCAGCATATTGGGTAAAGGATTTTGTTTTTGTTTTATTAGCCAGTCATAAATATAACTTTTCTTCCAGGATGAAGTAGGTTGTTTATTTAAGATTCTTGAATGATAAGATGCATTGACCAGAATGATTAAAGATGGAGCATCTAAATTTGGAATCAGTTGTTCTTTAATCCACTTTTCAAACAGTTCACAGTTCATATTATCATGGTAGTCCATACTTTTGGATGTTGAAGAAAACAGTAAACTTGCACCTGGGAGAAATCCTGTTGAAGAACCTGCATGCAAAATGATGAATCGTTTTCGCGTCCCACATCCCTTTTTTCTCTTGACACTTTTTACAGACTCGTCCTGCCAAGATTTCGAACCACTTCCATTAGAAAATATCCAAGTCTCGTCTAAAAATACCACTTTTCTAAATTTTGAATTAACATTTTCCGTGTATTTATTTAAAAACTGGATACGCTGACTTGCTATATGTGGCAACTCGCATAAAAATCTTCGATTACAATCCTTTTTATATCGAAAACCCCAACATTTTTATTAATTTTGACATCGATTTTAGTCCAATTTCCAATATGCCTCGATTTTTTAAAACTTCTTTTAAAAGTTAAAGGGTTATATTAGTTTTTGATGTGTATAAATCGTAAATTGCATTACGAACCTCCATTTTTAACATTGTCACTTAAGTCTTCTGTCTTTGGCTTTTTTCGTGTACATTTCTTAAACTTTTTCAGTACTAAATTATGTTTTTTATGCGCAATTTTCTGCACAGTCCTTATACCGATTCCCAGAGCTTTTGCTACTGCCTCCTGGATATTGGCCGGTGAAATTTCATTTTAGTAATATTTTATTAGATTTTATTGTTTTCTGTTACTCATTTTGTCACTGACTTGTCAATCTGACTTTGAAGTGACATCGCTCAAAGATTTTTGCAACTGCTGGTATTTATATGTTTATCCTCTTTTTTCATACGAAAATATCATAGGTCTATCTAATTCATCTTCCGGATTTTATGCGGAGGATATGATTACACTTAATAAAAGAAAAACAAACAAAAAAAGTTTGTCGTTGATAAATCGTATGACCCGCACGATAACACTGCTTTTGACTATGTGTTTCAAAAGAATGTCGCTACTACTGAACAAAGATCTATATTTTTTCTTTTAGTTCCTAACTCGCCAATTTTCTAGCATAGTTTCTAGGATTATTGCTTGCGCTTTAGTTAAGTTTTAGTATTATTAGAATGTTGGTCTCATAAGTGCTTGAAGGATTAACCGTTAATAGTTCAAGAACTAGGGAGATTGTAAGTAAAAACTATGCCTTTTGTCGATTTCATATCTCCTTATATTTGTTTGTATATAATAATATGTTTTTTTTATATAAATATGTAAGCTTGGTACACAATAATACTCCCCTTGCCATAAAAGACTTTTATTGAAAATATATTTATTTTTGCGCACTTTTTTTATGGTGCCGAGATCTCTTGCTTTTGTGTTCAGAAAAACGTTTTTGCCAAAATAAGACTAAGGGAAAAATGTTGCCAAATTATCGATTAATTAAGCGTTTTGTTTATGAATATTGTTTAGTTATTAATGTCTTTTACAATTATTGTGTTATAATGTGTCCTAATGTTTACATAGTACGAAAGTTTTCTGCGCTTTTTAAGATATTGTTCCGAACTGGCCGGTACTCGAACACGTAGTTTCTGAACGCACACTTTTTTTTCAAAACACAGCTTACATTTAGTACAAGTAAAGACTGGTTATACCAGTGGCGACTCCTCCATTAGGTCAAATGGCCAATGACCCCCCCAATAAATATTTCCAAACAGAAACAAATAAATAAAATAATACATAATCATTTTTGTCAGTTGATGTGTTTAATGTGGATCGTGTGATAGGTTGTGGTTACAATTATGTAGTTTTATAGGTTTTATTTTGAAGATTTTACGTTTTGTTTGATGATTTTGTGGTTTAAATTAATGTTTTAAAGAAAGGTAGCTACAGTGTTTTAGAATTTTAAAACGTTTTCAATTATGTTGGAGAGCTGAACTTTGAGAAACGACTCGAATTTAAGACCAGTAGTCGACCTTTGCCGAAATTTAAAATTGAGCAAACAGGTAAAGACAAAAACAAAGAAGTAAATCGTTATTTTCGTAGAAATATCTACGATTTAAGTGCCTAGACATGCGGTTGCGAAGTAATAAAGGCATTTTGTTGTTTTGTGTCTGATTTTTTCAGATGACTCTTTGTGATTTATATGTATTGACCCCCCTGAAAAGTTGACTACGAGCCACCACTGGGTTATACCTAACACTCGTAACTAAGGTAACCTAAAACTTGTTACTGTCTACTTGTTGGCGGCGCGCTTTTATAGCCTTAAGAAAAGGATCGAATGATCTAGAAAATTCTAGAATAATCTAAATACTACAGGGTGAAAAAAATTAAGCCCTACAGAACGTTTGAGTACGATTTTTGACACTATCATAGTCGTTACGTGGATACAAATTAAGGTAAGTCTACTTCATTAAAATAACAAATAATAAATAAATTCACCTAAAACTTAACAAACCTATATCTAGGTCTAAATTCGCATTAGTATCATGGTTCTTGGGATGAGAGCGTGTAACATTTGAATTACTATCCGACGTTTCGTCTTTGATTGACGAGGCATCTTCAGAGATTGCAATACTTAGTGTTCCGATCTCGTGACGATGCTTTGTGGAATCGAAGGCGAAACGTTAGAAAATGATCAATTTTAAATAGCTAATATTAAATATTATCCTTTAACATGTTAACAACTAAAAAACGATGGAAAATCGGTATAGGAACACCGTGTATGTTTAGGTTAGGATTTTTCTGTTCCATTCATTAGTCATATAATAAACAGGGTGTTCATGGGTATTTTGGTCCTAATTTTCTATATATAAAACGAAGATTTAGTTTTTATGTAGCATTTTCTTTATTTTCAAACGTTTCGGCAAGTTTTTGCCTTCATCAGTGTTTCTAAGAAGGTAATCTCCGACATCATAATAAAATATCAACAAACAAAACATACAAAGATGTTTATAAATGTTTTGTTTGTTAATATTTTATTATAATGTTGAGATTACCTTCCTAGAAACACTGATGTAGACAAAAACTTGCCGAAACGTTTGAAAATAAAGAAAATGCTACATAGAAACTAAATCTTCGTTTTATATATACATTTCGCTTTTGCCAGTAAATCTAAAAAAGACAGCTGTCAAAATGTAACATTATTCGTTAACATTATTTTTTAAGACGAATAAGATGGCGTGTATGTAGTTTATATGTATTGAAAAGTTGACCACGAGCCGCCACTGGGTTATACCTAACACTCGTAACTAAGGTAACCTAAAACTTGTTACTGTCTACTTGTTTACACTTTGAAATCTCAAACTAAACTGATCAAAATGTGGCCTCGCGGCGCGCTTTTATAGCCTTAAGAAAAGTATCGAATGATCTAGAAAATTCTAGAATAATCTAAATACTACAGGATGGAAAAAATTAAACTTAACAGAACTTTCGAGAACGATTTTTGACACTATCATAGTCGTTACATGGATACAAATTAAAGTCTACTTCATTAAAATAACAAATAATAAATAAATTCACCTAAAACTTATCAAACCTGTATCTAGGTCTAAATTCGCAATAGTATCATGGTTCTTGGGATCAGAGCGTGTCACATCTGAATTACTATCCGACGTTTCGTCTTTGATTGACGAGGCATCTTCAGGGATTGCAATACTTAGTATTCCGATCTCGTGAAGATGCTTTGTGGAATCGAAGGCGAAACGTTAGAAAATGATCCATTTTAAATAGCTAATATTAAATATTATCCTTTAACATGTTAACAACTAAAAAACGATGGAAAATCGGTATAGGAACACCGTGTATGTTTAGGTTAGAATTTTTCTGTTCCATTTATTAGTCATATAATATACAGGGTGTTCCTGGGTATTTTGGTCCTAATTTTCTATATATAAAACGAAGATTTAGATTTTATGTAGTATTTTCTTTATTTTCAAACGTTTCGGCAAGTTTTTGCCTTCATCAGTGTTTCTAAGAAGGTAATCTCCGACATCATAATAAAATATCAACAAACAAAACATACAAAGTTTGTTTATAAATGTTTTGCTTGAGATTACCTTCTTAGAAACATTGATGAAGACAAAAACTTGCCGAAACGTTTGAAAATAAAGAAAATGCTACATAAAAACTAAATCTTCGTTTTATATATACATTTCGTTTTTGCCAGTAAATCTAAAAAAGACAGCTGTCAAAATGTAACATTATTCGTTAACATTATTTTTTAAGACGAATAAGATGGCGTGTATGTGGTTTATATGTATTGAAAAGTTGACCACGAGCCGCCACTGAGTTATACCTAACACTCGTAATTAAGGTAACCTAAAACTTGTTACTGTCTACTTGTTTACACTTTGAAATCTCAAACTAAACCGATCAAAATATGGCCTCGCGGCGCGCTTTTATAGCCTTAGGAAAAGGATCGAATGATCTTGAAAATTCTAGAATAATCTAAATACTACAGGGTGGAAAAATTAAGCTTAACAGAACCTTTGAGAACGATTTTTGACACTATCATAGTCGTTACATGGATACAAATTAAAGTCTACTTCATTAAAATAACAAATAATAAATAAATTCACCTAAAACTTAACAAATCTATATCTAGGTCTAAATTCGCAACAATATCATGGTTCTTGGGATCAGACCGTGTCACATCTGAATTACTATCCGACGTTTCGTCTTTCATTGACGAGGCATCTTCAGGGATTGCAATACTTAGTATTCCGATCTCATGAAGATGTTTTGTGGAATCGAAGGCGAAACGTTAGAAAATGATCAATTTTAACTAGCTAATATTAAATCTTATCCTTTAACATGTTATCAACTAAAAAACGATGGAAAATCGGTATAGGAACACCGTGTATGTTTAGGTTAGAATTTTTCTGTTCCATTTATTAGTCATATAATATACAGGGTGTTCCTGGGTATTTTGGTCCTAATTTTCTATATATAAAACTAAGATTTAGTTTTTATGTGGCATTTTCTTTATTTTCAAACGTTTCGGAAAGTTTTTGCCTTCATCAGTGTTTCTAAGAAGGTAATCTCCGACATCATAATAAAATATCAACAAACAAAGCATACAAAGTTTGTTTATAAATGTTTTGTTTGTTAATATTTTATTATAATGTTGAGATTACCTCCTTAGAAACACTGATGAAGGCAAAAACTTGCCGAAACGTTTGAAAATAAAGAAAATGCTACATAAAAACTAAATCTTCGTTTTATATATAAATTTCCTTTTTGCCAGTAAATCTAAAAAAGACAGCTGTCAAAATGTAAGATTATTTTTTAAGACGAATAAGATGGCGTGTATGTGGTTTATATGTATTGAAAAGTTGACCACGAGCCGCCACTGGGTTATACCTAACACTCGTAACTAAAGGTAACCTAAAACTTGTTACTGTCTACTTATTTACACTTTGAAATCTCAAACTAAACTGATCAAAATGTAGCCTTGCGGCGCGCTTTTATAGCCTTAAGAAAAGGATCGAATGATCTACAAAATTCTAGAATAATCTAAATACTACAGGGTGGAAAAAATTAAGCCTAACAGAACCTTCGAGAACGATTTTTGACACTATCATAGTCGTTACATGAATACAAATTAAAGTCTACTTCATTAAAATAACAAATAATAAATAAATTCACCTAAAACTTAACAAACCTATATCTAGGTCTAAATTCGCGACAATATCATGGTTCTTGGGATCAGACCGTGTCACATCTGAATTACTATCCGACGTTTCGTCTTTCATTGACGAGGCATCTTCAGGGATTGCAATACTTAGTATTCCGATCTCATGAAGATGTTTTGTGGAATCGAAGGCGAAACGTTAGAAAATGATCAATTTTAAATAGCTAATATTAAATCTTATCCTTTAACATGTTATCAACTAACAAACGATGGAAAATCGGTATAGGAACACCGAGTATGTTTCGGTTAGGATTTTTCTGTTCCATTTATTAGTCATATAATATACAGGGTGTTCAGGGGTATTTTGGTCCTAATTTTCTATGTATAAAACGAAGATTTAGTTTTTATGTGGCATTTTCTTTATTTTCAAACGTTTCGGCAAGTTTTTGCCTTCATCAGTGTTTCTAAGAAGGTAATCTCCGACATTATAATAAAATATCAACAAACAAAACATACAAAGTTTGTTTATAATTGTTTTGTTTGTTAATATTTTATTATAATGTTGAGATTACCTTCTTAGAAACACTGATGAAGACAAAAACTTGCCGAGACGTTTATATATACATTTCGTTTTTGCCAGTAAATCTAAAAAAGACAGCTGTCAAAATGTAAGATTATTTTTTAAGACGAATAAGATGGCGTGTATGTGATTTATATGTATTGAAAAGTTGACCACGAGCCGCCACTGGGTTATACCTAACACACGTAACTAAAGGTAACCTAAAACTTGTTGTTGCTGTCTACCTGTTTGCACTTTGAAATCTCAAACTAAACCGACCAAAATGTGGCCTGCGCTTTTATAGCCTTAAGAAAAGGATCGAATGATCTAGAAAATTCTAGAATAATCTAAATACTACAGGGTGGAAAAAATTAAGCCTAACAGAACCTTCGAGAACGATTTTTGACACTATCATAGTCGTTACATGGATACAAATTAAGGTAAGTCTACTTCATTAAAATCACAAATAATAAATGAATTCATCTAATACTTAACAAATCTATATCTAGGTCTAAATTCGCAACAATATCATGGTTCTTGGGATCAGACCGTGTCACATCTGAATTACTATCCAACGTTTCGTCTTTCATTGACGAGGCATCTTCAGGGATTGCAATACTTAGTGTTCCGATCTCGTGAAGATGCTTTGTGGAATCGAAGGCGAAACGTTAGAAAATGATCAATTTTAAATAGCTAATATTAAATCTTATCCTTTATTAACATGTCAACAACTAAAAAACGATGGAAAATCGGTATAGGAACACCGTGTATGTTTCGGTTAGGATTTTTCTGTTTCATTTATTAGTCATATAATATACAGGGTGTTCAGGGGTATTTTGGTCCTAATTTTCTATGTATGAAACGAAGATTTAGTTTTTATGTGGCATTTTCTTTATTTTCAAACGTCTCGGCAAGTTTTTGCCTTCATCAGTGTTTCTAAGAAGGTACTCTCAACATTATAATAAAATATCAACAAACAAAACATACAAAGTGTGTTTATAAATGTTTTGTTTGTTAATATTTTATTATAATGTTGAGATTACCTTCTTAGAAACACTGATGAAGGCGTTTGAAAATAAAGAAAACTTAGCTAAATCTTCGTTTTATATCTACATTTCGTTTTTGTCAGTAAATCTAAAAAAGACAGCTGTCAAAATGTAACATTATTTTTTAAGACGAATAAGATGGCGTGTATGTGGCTTATATGTATTGAAAAGTTGACCACGAGCCGCCACTGGGTTATACCTAACACTCGTAACTAAAGGTAACCTAAAACTTGTTACTGTCTACTTGTTTACACTTTGAAATCTCAAACTAAACTGATCAAAATGTGGCCTCGCGGCGCGCTTTTATAGCCTTAAGAAAAGTATCGAATGATCTAGAAAATTCTAGAATAATCTAAATACTACAGGGTGGAAAAAATTAAGCCTAACAGAACCTTCGAGAACGATTTTTGACACTATCATAGTCGTTACATGGATACAAATTAAAGTCTACTTCATTAAAATAACAAATAATAAATAAATTCACCTAGAACTTAACAAATCTCTATCTAGGTCTAAATTCGCAACAATATCATGGTTCTTGGGATCAGACCGTGTCACATCTGAATTTTCCGACGTTTCATCTTTCATTTATCTTATCGTAAAGACGTGGAATCGAAGGCGAAACGTTAGAAAATGATCAATTTTAAATGATAACATGTCAAAAACTAAAAAAATGGAAAATAAAACAGATAGGTTAGATTTTTCTGTTTTTATTAGTCATGTAATATACAGGGTGTTCAGGGGTATTTTTTATTTTCTATATATAAAACGCACTTTCTTTATTTTCAAACGTTTCGGCAAGTTTTTACCTTCATCAGTGTTTCTAAAAAGGTTCTCTCCGACATTTAAAGGCAAGGGTTTTTTTAAACTACTGGAAATTTCCTCCGAGGTATTTGCCGCTAATACCACCGTCGTATCCTCGGCATACGTTGTAACGTATCCAGGAGAACTCCAATATTTACAGATCTAGGCTCAGAACAGAACCTTGCTGCCATCTCACGCCCAGATAAATAGAAATTAATCCAGTCAGACATCTTACCACGTATACCCATACTGTACAGCTTCAAAAGCAAAATATCTTTATTGGCAGTATCAAATGCTATTGAAAGGTCAAAGAAGAGACCCACAACATATTTTCCCTGGTCAAGCATTCAATAGATGTAGTTTAAGAAACGATAGGAGGCTGTTTCGATTGACTTATTGGATTTTTCTATTTTTGGTAAAAGTGTAAAATTTCGATTCTCACAAATGCATAAAAGATTTGAGTATCATCGAAATATCACACTTCGTAAAGTTAAATCTCAATTTTTTCTAAGGAGGCCATGATTTATGTGCCAAAATCAACGGTACAGAGAATGTTAAAAAAGAATAAACATATTTATTGAATCCTTGGACAGTATAAAATACAAGTATGGATCAAGTCACATATGGTTACACTGCTTCTAAGCAATGGGATAGAAAATTTTTAAATTAGATATACATTTTATACATTGACAAAGAGTACATAGAAGAATTATTAAAAGATACAAAGTGTAATTTATATGCCTAAGATTCTAAATATTCATGAACACTATAAAAACATTAAGATATTAGATATTCTTTGACAGATCTTTTAAACACATTTTCGTTAAGCACAAATTTGTAATTATCTGGTAATTTATTGTATATTTTGGCTCCAATATAGTAGATATTATTTTCGGCTACGCTAAGAGAGTGAATAGGATACACAAGTTCTAAACGGCCACGTGTTTCATAATTATAAAAGTAAGTGTTTTGATAGAATTTTTGAAAATTTTTCTTAACAAATAGAAGCACCTCGTAAATGTACAACGAGGGTAGCGTTAGTATCCTGTATCGCCTAAATAGTGGTCTACATGTGGCCAAACTACACACTCCAGAAATTGTCCGAATCACTCGTTTTTGAATTTTGAATGCTCGAATTAAGTGGGATGAATTAACCCGAAAAATTAGACCATATTTTAAGCGGCTGTAAAATTGTGTATAGTAATAAGAAAAAATAACTTCCGTGGTTAAAATCTGTTTTAATCTATAGACAGCATAGGATGAAGTGGCCAGTTTTTTACAGAGCTCATCAACATGTGCGTCCCAGCAAAGCCCGTTATCCAGCTGAACGCCTAAAAACTTTACACACGAGACTTGTACTGACTTACCATTAATTTTTATTAGATATGACTCATTGAGAACGCGAGTTCGAGGTGTAAAGCTCGCAAAACCATTCATAAAATATATGAAGCATTTCTTGAGTTTTCCGAATAGGTTCCTGCAAAGTATTACTGGCCACCACATAACTGCGGTCATCAGCAAAGAGAGTAAGATTCTTGTTGTTACAGACATTTGGAATATCATTAATAAATATTAAAAATAAAAGGGGACCTAGGACAGATCCTTGAGGTAGCCCACAAGTAATGTCTAATTCAGAAGATTTGGTTTTATCAATTTCAACAACTTGATGTCGACCATTCAGATATGACTGCAACCAATCATGCACCCTACTCCTCAAACCACACTCAAAAAGTTTTTTCAGGAGAAGGCCGTGGTCAACCAGGTCAAATGCCTTACTGAGGTCCATAAAGAGGCCAATACATTTCTTTTTATTATTTATAATAAGTACCATCCATACAAACCCATAATAGATCACGGAAACTGATTTTCCAAGACGAATACGCTTCTGTGAGTGGTATACTAGGAATATATACTAGTATACCGTGTGTCCAAGATAAAGAGTGGATAACATTGGTAGATTGGAAACCATAAGAGCTACAGCTTGGGTTAAATTAGAGAAAAGGTGCTCAATTTAGTTTCCAAATCAATGCCGTTTACAAACCTAAAAAATTCCAAACCGTTCCGAAGAAATCCGACAAAAACCGAAGAGGTGCATTTTTGTTTTTATTTTTTTACAGCCCTATTTTTAAAGTTGGATCAAATTTGAAAACACATTCTTATAGCAGTTTTTTCTCGCCTACAAGATTCCAACTGTCACAACGTTTCGTCTCCTGTCAACCATCATCAACTTTGTTTTTTCATACGGCCGCCATATTGGATTTTTTCATTTTTAAAATGACCATTTGAGTCCCATTTCAACGATGTGTCACTTCATCAACTTTATTTTTCCTACGGCCGCCATATTGATTTTTTTAATTTTTCAAATGCTGCCTTATTTACGAACTTTGTTTTTTCTTATGGGCGCCATATTGGATTTTTGCAATTTCAAATTTCTCGTTCAATTCTTATTTCAACGAAGGTTGATAGGTGTTAGGTACGCCTCGTAGGTACCCACCAATTTAAAAAACAAAACTAGAAACCTTTAAGTAGACAACACAAAACGATTTATTTCAAACTTAACTACTACTAACTACTTAACAGACAAAAAAGAATTTAAATTAACTATCTTACTTTACAGAAGGTGTTCAAATAAAAAACCATTGTTTTCTAAACACAAGTATGCGCGTCGGATAGTTGCATTTAATACATTTTGCAGGACATCTGGTGTTATGTTTTGAAATGCCTCCAAAACCAGTTGACGTTTATTTTAAAAAAAATTTAGTAGCCTTTTAAAAACAAATTAATGACTTATGTCAAAATCAACAATGTAAAAATTTGTTGATTCTGACATTTTGTTTACAGAATACAGATTTTGCTTATCGAGTTTTTTAAATTATTGCATTTTTTATTGTTATTTATTAGTTTTTGTTTGCTTTAAAAAATGTTTACAAAGTTTTCTTTTGAAGAGAAGTACGACATGCTAAAATGCTACATTTTATGTCATAGCAACACTCAAAGGGCGAAAGATATGTACGAAAATGATTATCCAGAAAGAACTCAACCAAACAGACAGATATTTGGAAAGATTTTTAGAAATTTACATACGTATGGTTCTTTTGATAAAAATCTAGGCAACCGAAATAAGAACTCTAATGAGGAAACAGAAAATAATGTTTTGTTGGCAGCAGTCGAAAACCCGACAACGTCTGTTAGACAAATTGAGCGCCAAACTGGAATCCCAAAATCAACTGCGCATTTTGTTTTAAAGAAAAATAAATTCACACCTTATAAGTTTAGAATTTGTCAGGGACTGCGACCGGGTGATGATTTAAGAAGAAGAACCTTTTGTGAGTGGTATACCAGAAGATGTTAGGAAGAAGAAAACTTGCCGAACCGAATTTTGTGGTCGGATGAAAGCATAGTGACAAATAATGGTATCTTCAACAGAAGAAATACTCATTTTTGGGCCAAAGAAAATCCTCGACGGTTTAAGCAGTCGAAATTTCAGCACCGATTTGGTTTCAGCATGTGGGTCGGAATTTTGGGAATGCAAATTATCGGACCCTTCATTTACAATGGAACCCTAACTTCCCAGCGCTATCGCCATTTGCTACAGAACGACCTAGAGAATTGGTTTGACGAAAATCTTCCTCTAGCAGAACTAAATAATTTTTGGTTCCAGCAGGATGGAGCACCTGCGCATAATGCCAGGATTGTTCAAAACTATCTAGCAGAGAGGTTTCCCGAAAGATGGATAGGGACGCATTCAGTAGTGGCGTGGCCCCCTAGATCGCCGGACTTGACACCGCTAGATTTTTATCTGTGGGGTTATTTAAAAAACTGGGTGTACGAGCGAAGTTTTGAAACGGAGGAGCAGCTACGTCAACTGGTTTTGGAGGCATTTCAAACCATAACACCTGATGTCCTGCAAAATGTATTAAATGCAACTATCCGACGCGCATACTTGTGTTTAGAAAACAATGGTTTTTTATTTGAACACCTTCTGTAAAGTAAGATAGTTAATTTAAATTCTTTTTTGTCTGTTAAGTAGTTAGTAGTAGTTAAGTTTGAAATAAATCGTTTTGTGTTGTCTACTTAAAGGTTTCTAGTTTTGTTTTTTAAATTGGTGGGTACCTACGAGGCGTACCTAACACCTATCAGTACTTCGTTGAAATAAGAATTGAACGAGAAATTTGAAATTGCAAAAATCCAATATGGCGCCCATAAGAAAAAACAAAGTTCGTAAATAAGGCAGCATTTGAAAAATTAAAAAAATCAATATGGCGGCCGTAGGAAAAATAAAGTTGATGAAGTGACACATCGTTGAAATGGGACTCAAATGGTCATTTTAAAAATGTAAAAATCCAATATGGCGGCCGTATGAAAAAACAAAGTTGATGATGGTTGACAGGAGACGAAACGTCAGACAAAAATTGTGACAGTGGCATCTTGTAGGTGAGAAAAAACTGCTATAAGAATGTGTTTTCAAATTTGATCCAACTTTAAAAATAGGGCTGTAAAAAAATAAAAACAAAAATGCACCTCTTCGGTTTTTGTCGGATTTCTTCGGAACGGTTTGGAATTTTTTAGGTTTGTAAACGGCATTGATTTGGAAACTAAATTGAGCAACTTTTCTCTAATTTAACCCAAGCTGTAGCTCTTATGGTTTCCAATCTAACAATGTTATCCACTCTTTATCTTGGACACACTGTATATATATATATATATATATATATATATATATATATATATCAATCTAAAATATTTATATTTATACAGTGTTGCCGCTTCTACCTAAAAGTCGTAGTAATTTTGTTATTTTAAATGATTTTTTACTGAATTTATGAGATTCGACGTTTTTGTCATAGGTAACCGTGATAATTCGTTGCTAGGAGTCTTAAAATAGCGTTAAATGAATACGAATAATACGCATTCAAGTGAAGCTCTTATAAAGTTGTTTGTTTCACATGAGCAATGTGATCAAATAATACTGAGAACTTGCAGAAAATTTAACGTATCATAACTTGAACTACCACAAATTAACGAAAGGAAGTTTGTGCCATTGCACTCCAAAGTTTTCAAAATGTGCTTTTCCACACGGTGTGTAGTGGTACTTCTAATTTCGCTGATATCAAGTTCTTTCAAAGTACCCTATAAATAAAAGTCCAGTGGTTTGAGGTCGGGCGACCTCGCTGATCAATCCCATAGTCCTAGTCGTCTAAACCAGCGATCTTCGAATATTTAAGTTATTTCTTTTGAGAGTTAAAATTTTGAGTAAGTCACTTATAGATTTCAATATTTGTAGGTATTTTGCAAAATCCAAAGGTTCATTATAAATTTGGAAACTAATTTTTCATCTTTCAACAAACAAAAAATGTTAAAACTGAATTTATTTTAAAACTCCATTTCTTTGGTGGCATGAGTGTCTTGATGGGTCAAAAAGTGTCTGTTCCTTCTGCTAAAAATCACTTCCCTCGTCAGTGCAAATAATATTTTTAAAAAAAATTATGATTCTTTTGAATGCGAATCAAAAGCATTTCACAAAACTGAGTTCCTCGTACACAATCTTCCGGTTTAGGAGCTTGAACTTTAGACAATTTGTATAGATGCTATCTGACACAGTGCACAGCTAATTGAAGTATGTGGATTTGCATGGAAGTATCCTAAGACATTTATAACATTATCTTCATTGCCAGTCATAGGTTTCGGTAAAGTATAAGAAGTATTTAATCTCGAGCCATAATTTCTCAAATTGTTCACAAGCTTCCTTTCGTTCAGCTGTGGTAAATCGGGATACATTGCGTTAAATTCTCTGCAAGTTCTCCCTATTATTTGTTTACATTGCTCATGTAGCAAAAACAACTTAATAAGGACTTCATTTGAATACGTATTATTCGGATTCATTTTACACTGTTCGAACCAGATCATTGACTCACCCTGTAGTTTAGGAGATATGGTAGAATGGCAGAAAAGTTTCTTTACAGAGTACCCCAAATGTTTATAATTTGTGCTATGTCATTTAACTCTGCATGTTTCTATTGATGTTTTTTCACTTATAATAAATAATTAGCCTGCATATTGTCAAAAACATAAACTTTAGGACACATTTATAACACAAAGCCTTATAGGCAATTTACTCGTGTAAAAATCATGATCTTCCCAGTGTTTTGTAATATGAACGCAAAACACACTTTTTATATTATTACATTTGTATTATTTTTGTTGGCAGTTTTCTTACTACTGTCTGTGATTATTGTGTCGTTTATCACAAGAATGTGATTGTTGAGGTACTGATGTGCATTATTAAGTTAAACTCGAATAGAATTTTGTGACTATATCTTTTAGTTTTACATTTAGGCAATTCTATAAGTATTTTTTTTGTAAAAAAAATAAAAGCTTAATATATCTTTTGATGGATTTTTTGTTGTTTATTTTTACCCTTTTTGGTTTTACGGAGAGGGAGTAATGAGATAATTACCCGCCCCCAACCCTCTGCCCAGACCGGTCAACCATCCTGTGTAATTTACATATTTTTCGTGAAAATCACGATTAAAAACTACGAAACACTATAGCACAACAGCGACCTCTGTTGGATGGGTCTCTTGCGTATCCATAGATGGAGTATTGAGGTAAATATAAACAATGTAATTAATAAGTTTGCTGCAGGAAAAAAATTTGACGTCATTCTATAACTATTTTTTAGAGGCTGTTAGTTTTACTTATGCCACAACAAGTACGATAAAAAATATAGGTATTTATGTTGTTCTCATACCATTTATAATAAAATATAATAACAAACTTTTTTTTTAATTAACCGCTCCCCCCAGAAAGGTTTCCTAAAATCGTCCTCGAGGTCAATGTGGTGATAATTAAGTATAGTCGAATGCGGTCTTATCGTGCGGGTCCAAAGGTTACCAACATTATGAATCAAATCAGAAAACACAGTGAATACCACAATGTTGTGTGATTCTTTTATCGAGCTATTAAATCTCGATGGGCTATTTACAAATATACAGGGAGAAAGAAAATAATTTTTTTTTATGATATTACGCAATATTATTAAGATAGCCACTTAATATTATTTCATATATTAAATGCCGAGGGACTAAATAAGAAAATTCGCTAAATATGTATTTGGTTAAAATTTTTTGGTTGGCAAAAACAAAAATACACAAAATGGCAAACGCCTTAATAAAGTCGGAAGGCGGTTCGAATCAGTGGAACAATCAGGATATGTTCTGTCTAATGAAAGTGAGATTTTTTTATCAATCACTAAAAATTATGAGCCCCACTTGATCTAAAAATCTAACCACTTATAGAGTGTCATTTATTTAAATGCGGGCCACCCCTGTGCAAAGAAAAGTTGTTTTTTTTTTGTATTGTAATAACAAAAAAAATTTATTTTACAAAAATATTATACACTTTTGTTAAAAACACAAGATAATTGGTTATTACCTCCCTCGTGAGATTTTTTCAGATCTTTACGTTTAAGGGTCCCTAGATGCCGGAAAACATGTCTTCTCAATTCCGTCTGTCTGTAGGTATGTCTGTCCGTCAGTCCGTCTGTTCGCGGCATAGCTAAAAAACTACTTATCCGATTTCTTCAAATTTCAGTCTAAAATTAAGGGTCATGCATGCAATAAATATATATATATATATATATATATATATATATATATATATATATATATATATATATACAATGTGTCCCAAATTTGGCTTACATGCATTGCTATCTCGTAAACCGCTATAGCTACAGGGTGGGTTAAATTAGGAAAGTTTTAGAGAATTTTATTACAAATTTGATGACGTTTTGAAGTTTAGGATAGATTTTGTGGTTTTCAAGATAATTGGGAAAAATCAAAATGGTGCATTTTCAACTTTTGCCCGTAGCTTCTAAACGACTCGTATTATGGTTTTATGGTTTATACATTATTAGGGCACTTTTATTAGAGGAACATTATGCAGGTAAAACGAAGTTTCTAGCTTCAATTGTTTTTGAGATATTGGCATCAACTTTTTTTACCGACGCCATATTGGATTATTGTATTTTTGGAAAGATCTTTTTAAGAGCTTTCCAATGATGTACAACAAGGTAAGATTATTATTTTTCTTGAGCTCTAAAAACCAAAATAATTGTTTTTTTTAAAGTAGGCTTTGATTACGCATGGCGGCCATAATTAAACAAAAGAATGCCGCATGTCAACAATCATTTTGTGTTCCTGAATAGTACTTGTTATCATTTTCTCATTGTGCCGAGGTTTTACAAAGTTTATTTGAGTTTCTTATACTACTTAAAATGGAGGGTAATTATTCCAACGAAGAGAATTTGGATATGATAGAACTTTATTTTAAAGCAAATAGAAATACACAAGCAGCTGCGCGTTCATACAAAGAACAATTTCCAGACCGACATCAACCAAGCCAAAGGCATTTCAGATGTCTAATTGTAAACTTGTTAGCTTATGGGTAAAAATATTAATTCAACCATCGATGTTTCAGATTTTCAACTAAGATATTATACTAACAGTGAATACCTAGTGACTAAAATGTAACTATCACACTATTGAAAATACCTAAACTAAATTTAAATTAACACATAAAAAAAATATAAGTTACACCACATGCCTCCCTCCATTTTCCACACATTTTTGACATTTCTCCAATACCTTCCGTGTAACCCTTCTTAAGGTGTTCCTGTTAATATTAGCAAAAACATCTCGGACTCTGTCTTCTAGCTCTCTGAGACTTTCTGGCGGAGAAAATTCGTAGACCTCATTTTTTGCGTATCCCCATAAATAAAAATCGGGAGGAGTAATATCCGGTTACCTTGCCGGCCAAGCAACAGGGCCATTATTAGCGATAATATTTTCCCCGAAAGTATTTCTAAGGACCGCCATCACCTCTCTGGTACCGTGAGCCGGACAGCCATCTTGTTGGAACCAAATATTTTGCAGGTCGTTTGGGGGAACAGAATTTATAACTTCTGGAATAATTTGTTCCCGTAATAGTTGCAAATATCTGTTACCCGATAAATTTTCTTGGAAAATGAACGGCCCAATCAAACGGTTATCTAAAATACAAATTGTTATGAGTGATTTAAAGCAGAAGTGCATTGTTTGGAATTACCTATAATGCCACACCACACATTGAACCCAAATTTTGTTTGTGCCCCAGTAATGAGTATTATGTTTATTGAAAATTCCACAGTTTGTAAATCGTGTTTCATCTGTCCAAAGTACTTTAGAATGAAAGTTGGGTATTTGCTGGCATTTGTTGATGAACCATTCACTAAACGTGATTCTTCTAGCAAAATCATTTACCTCAAGACCCTGTACAATAGTAGGTTTATAGGGATGAAAGTGAAGTTTTTTCAAGACTCGTTGGACGGTTGATTTGGGAATTGCCGTTTGTTCTTCAATCTTTCTTACTGAGGTTGTTGGGTTGTCCCTGACACTTTCTATTATAGCTGCGTTTCTTGCTTCATTATCTATTGAATAGGTCTTTGGTTTCGGTTTCAAAAAAGACCCGTAGGCTAACAGGTTAACAATTAGAAATCTGAAATGCCTTTGGCTTGGTTGATGTCGGTCTGGAAATTGTTCTTCGTATGAACGCGCAGCTGCTTGTGTATTTCTATTTGCTTTAAAATAAAGTTCTATCATATCCAAATTCTCTTCGTTGGAATAATTACCCTCCATTTTAAGTAGTATAAGAAACTCAAATAAACTTTGTAAAAACTCGGCACAATGAGAAAATGATAACAAGTACTAATAAGGAAAACAAAATGATTGTTGACATACGGCATTCTTTTGTTTAATTATGGCCGCCATGCGTAATCAAAGCCTACTTAAAAAAAAACAATTATTTTGGTTTTTAGAGCTCAAGAAAAATAATAATCTTACCTTGTTGTACATCATTGGAAAGCTCTTAAAAAGATCTTTCCAAAAATACAATAATCCAATATGGCGTCGGTAAAAAAATAAAAAGTTGATGCCAATATCTCAAAAACAATTGAAGCTAGAAACTTCGTTTTACCTGCATAATGTTCCTCTAATAAAAGTGCCCTAATAATGTATAAACCATAAAAGCATAATACGAGTCGTTTAGAAGCTACGGGCAAAAGTTGAAAATGCACCATTTTGATTTTTCCCAATTATCTTGAAAACCACAAAATCTATCCTAAACTTCAAAACGTCATCAAATTTGTAATAAAATTCTCTAAAACTTTCCTAATTTAACCCACCCTGTAGCTATAGCGGTTTACGAGATAGCAATGCATGTAAGCCAAATTTGGGACACATTGTATATATATATATATATATATATATATAATAGTGCATAAACTAATATTGTTCATTGCTCATTGCAATATTATTAATATATATGCGAAGAAAATAAGTTGTGTAAATTGTCCACGCCCAGTTTTATTTTATTGGACTGATAATGTAAACAAACTGCCACTGCATTGTCGAAATTTATTGTTGTGTGTTGAATGTGTTCTTCTTATCTTTACAATAACCGTGAAATCCCTAAAAAAAACTCAATTTTTTTAAAACTAAATACGAATAAATACTGTGTATATATATATGGATATAGTTAATATGCTAATGTAAAAATTATTATCGTATTGTATTCGCACTACTAATATATAAGTAAATAGAAAATTATTATGGATCCGTATATTAGGGATTACAACTTTTTGCCTGTTCAAACCTTTCAATGTGACGATATTAATGCCTATAATTTACATGCCTCAGATGTTAACGATTTTAGAGTATTGCAACAGAATATTAGAAGTATCAGAAAAAACTTTGATGAATTTTGTATCAGCCTCCAAGAGTTCAGGGAACAGTTCGATATAATTATACTGACTGAAACTTGGGGAAAGTTACGGATTTAGATTTTTTTGGTATACAGGGTTACAATATTATTTACAATTACGGAAATATTAATCAAAATGACGGCGTGATAGTGTATGTCAAAAATCAGTATAATTTTCACTGCAATATCGTTAATATAAATATATATAAGGCCATAGAAATCACTATTCCTACCCTAGACAATAAGTATAATCTATTTACGGCTTTATATAGACCCCCATCCACCGATGCCGAATCATTTTTGGAATACCTGTCCTTATATCTCGAACAAAGGAAAAATAAACCTCGGTTAGATAATCATATGTTAATGGGGGATATTAACATAAACATCAAAGATAATGAAAATGAAATAACTAACAGTTACTTGAACATTATAAGCGAATATAACTTTGACTCACTAATTAATGAAAATACAAGGGTACAAAATAATGTCGGCAGTTGTTTGGATCATTTTTTTGCTCAGGGTAAACCTAGTCTAGATAAAAAAATAACCCCATTTATAATTAAAACTTCTATAACTGACCATTATACAACCGTTATAAACTGTTCAAGTTTTACTAACATGTTCCTTAATCTGGAAATAGAAAAAACTGAATCAAAACTTTATAAAAAATATCTTGATGTAAATTCTTTAAAAACAAATCTAATTAGTCATAACTGGGATAAACTCTTTAAGAATGAGGATGTACAAAGTTCTACAACATATTTTGCAAACACTATTAAATTTTATATTAATAATAATACCAAGATGTTAAAACAAAAAAAAGGAGAGTTACCTAGAAAACCCTGGATTACCACAGGAATCATTAATTCTATGAAAAGAAAACAAATACTTTTCAATAAATGTAAAGAAACCCCCGTATTACATAGAGACGAATATAATAGGTACAAAAATTTCTTACATAACCTGATTGAAAACACAAAGATAAAATACTTTCAAAATAAAATTAACGAAAACAAAAACGACTCTAAACACCTCTGGAATACCTTAAAACAAATAACTAATACAAAAGGTGGCAACACATGCGCAATTAGAGAAATTATAAATAATAAGGATAAGATTGTAACAGAGAATGTCGAAATGGCTAATACGTTTAATGATTATTTTATTAATGTAGGAAATAAGTTGCGGAAGAATATTCCTGAACCGGAAGTTACATTAAATAGTGAACGAATTAATGAACGATCTTTTTTTATAAGCGAAACAAATAAAACCGAAATAGAAAATATAATTGATTCTTTAAAGCCTGGAAAAGCACCCGGGCATGATCAAATAACCTCAGAAACACTAAAGCAAATAAAATTTGAAGTATCGGCACCCTTATCTCATTTAATTAACAACATAATAAGAAGTGGTAACGTTCCGCGTGAGTTTAAAATGTCAGTAGTTAAGCCCCTATTTAAAAAAGGCGATCGGAATCAACTAGTTAATTACCGTCCAATTTCCTTGATTACATCTTTAACAAAAGTATTTAAGACTGTAATAAAAAATAGGTTGAATAATTATCTTGATAAATTTAAATTACTATCAAGTAATCAATATGGATTTAAGGAGGGGAAGAGTACAACGGATTCAATCTATCATTTAGTAAGTAAAGTTTATAAGTCCATTGATTTAAATGAGCCCTGTTTGTGTATATTTCTGGATCTGGCTAAGGCCTTCGACACGGTAGACCATTCGCTGTTGTTAGATGAATTGGAAAGTATCGGAGTAAGAGGGATTCCAGGTCAACTTTTTAAAAGTTATCTGGAAAAAAGACCACAAATAGTAAATGTCAATGGCCAATACAGTGGAGAAATGGAAACAAACTGTGGCATACCTCAAGGGACTGTTCTGGGACCTGCACTTTTTTCTGTATATATAAATCGATTACTCGCTTTAAATACTGATGGAGACGTCATAAGTTTTGCCGATGACACTGTCTTATTTCAAAGAGCAGAATCTTGGGAACAACTTAAACAAAAATCTGAGACAGCATTAAAGGCCATTTTCAACTGGTTTGTTAACCAAAAACTTAGCATCAATTCTGAAAAAACTAAATGTATAGCTTTTACTTCCTACAAAAGCAAAATACCTGATTTAAGATCTCTCAATATAACCTATAAGGGAAAATTAATTTCTATATCTTCAGTAGAATCGATGAGATATTTGGGTGTTGAAATAGATCAACATTTGAGATGGGATCGCCATGTTGGTAATGTCGTTGGTACTCTAAGATCTCTCATCTATATATTCAAGATCTTTTCGTCGTTTTTGGATATACAACATTTAAGAATGCTTTATTATGCTTTGGTAGAATCCAGAATTCAGTACGGCATCATTAGATGGGGGGGAGTATTTGACAACCATCTTAAAAATTTGGCAATATTGCAGAAACAAATTTGCTTTTCGAGGAAACAAAAATTCTAGATTTGAGACAACTGTTTTTCTACGGCTTGATTATACATTTAAATAAACATAAAACACTTATCACTTACGTAGACCATCAATACGAAACAAGAAAAAAAATACATCATATCTCAAAAACGCCAATTATAAAAAAGACAGTGGGTCAACGAAGTCCCGCATATTTAATATTAAGAGCATACAACTATCTGCCTGATTATCTAAAGGAATTAGTTTTGAGATCAAACTCTAAAGGGTTGTTAAGAAAAAAAACAAAATTGTTTTTAACATCAATCCAAAGAACGGAAATACACAAAATAGTAAATATTAAAAATTGAAATTACAAAAAGGTTTTAATCACTAATTGCGGAAATCTATATTTTAAGTGTAAATGTAAATATTCTCTTCTGTTGTTAAATTGTTAAATTGCTAAATGTCTGCGCACAGCTATTGCTCCTGCAGATTTTTTGGTTTATTTACTTTTAGATATATTTTCGAAATGTATACATTTATTGGCCTTTTATGTAAATAAACGATTTATTATTATTATTATTATTATTATATATATATATTATATATATATATATATATATATATATATATATATATATATATATATATATATATATATATATATATTGCCTACAAAATTACCAATGTACTAAAAAAGTAAGCAAAAAAATGGTGTCAAATCTAATAAAAAACAAATTTTTAAATTAAAATTCACTGGCTAATATCCAGGAGCCAGTGGCAAAAGCTCTGAGAATCGGTATAAGGAATGTACAGAAACTTGTGCATGAAAAAAAAAACATAATTTACTTCCGAAGAAGATTAAGAACTGTACACGAAAAAATCCAAAGGCAAAAGACTTATGTTACAATGCAAAAATGGATATTCATAATGCAATTTATGATTTATACACGTCAAAGACTAATATAATCCTTCAGAAACTTTTTAATATTATAGACTAAAAACTATCATCATCACTTAAAAAGTCCTCATCTTCTCAGTCGTCCTCAAATAGCGCAATGATCATTGGTGCTATTTCAACATCTAGAACTCGTTCTCGATTCCCGGTCGGTAATAACGTTGAAAATGTTGGAGAATTTTGTAAGAAGAGTGTGTGTGAATGTGTGGTGTGTGTCTTAATAATAAAAGGATTTTCAACATTAAACTTTGCTGAGAAGCTTCAAATAATTTTCAAAGGAAGGACAAAACCGCCTATGAAAAATTTAACCACAAAAATGAAAAACTGTATTAGACATTTTTATCCAGAAAAACAATACGAACAATTTAAAAGGCTAACTGTGTGTGAAAATGTAAGTAAATTATTTTGTTGGCCATGTTTACTTTTTAAAAATGAAAAAGGTTTCTGAAATAACACTGGTTTTTCCGATTTAAACAATTTCCATAAAGCTGTAAAAAGACACATTATGTCCAAAGCGCATTTACAGGCCGACATAAAAGAAAAAGTCTTTGGCAAAACCAGAATTGAACACGCTCTTAATAAACAGTTGGAAATTAGTCACCGCCAACACAGTGAACTAGTCGATAAAAATAGGCAAATGTTAAGAAGACTTATTAATGTTGTTTGTTTTCTCGGACAGCACGAATTGGGATTTACAGGTCTACTTAGTTTAATGGCTAAATAGGATGATTGCTTAAAAAATCATTTAGAGCAGTCTAGCGTTTTTCGCGGAACGTCGAATCGAATCCAGAATGATTTAATTTCCGCTGTTGCAACCATTATTCTAAAAAGAATTAAGGAGGAGGAGAAATTAATGGAGAGACAAAATTAATTGCTCAAAGCTATGATGGAGCTGAAGTGATGGCAGGACAATTAGGGGGTCTGCAAGCTAAACTTCGAGAGACTTTCCCGTCCATTGTTTTGCTCATAAATTAAATTTAGTTTTATCCCAGTCCATCAATCACACTAAAGAATGTAAAGTATTTTTCGTTACTTTAAGTGGCATGGCTGCTTTTTTTTTCCAAGTCAACAAAACGTACACAAGCTTTGGACCCCATTGTCCACAGGTGGAACTATAATGGAAGACCTGTGTTAACAGTCTCTGAAAGTCGTGAACATTATAATGGAAGAAAATAATGTGTTAAATAGTTCTGAGGGGGTTTCGTGAATGAAACGAGATTTTAATTTTAATTATTTGTTGAACATATTTTCAGAAATATTTCCATTCTCGGACAATGTTTTTAATATATTACAAACTAAAACAAATGCTATTGCTTTTTGCCTAAAAAAAGTGGATGATTTTAAGTCCATGTTAAGCCAAAAAAGAGATGACTGACCTATTTTGGGAAAAAACGATGACGTTAAATGTAGAGCCACAAGCCAAGCGTCTTCGACCCAGACAAGGCGGGAGATGTTCAAACATCATACAGACGCCTTTTTTATGAAATAATCGATCAAATTCAGCAACAAATAAACTATAGATTTAACGGTTTAAATGATTTTAAATTCCTCGAGCTCTGCAATTTTGATGCATTTAAAGGAAAAACTTTTCCAGAAGATGCGTTTAAATCTTTTCTTCTTCAATACCTGCCACAAGTTCATCAGTAGAACGCAATTTTTCAACACTTAAACATAAAAAATTTCGTGAGAAATTCAACGGGCCAGGAGAGACTTTCGCATACGTCGCTGTTGTCCATTGAACGAATTTACAAAAAATGATCGAAGAATCGAATTACATTACAAACAGGTAAGTTTCTAAAAATTGCTTCTCTTTCTTTAAATTTCACCGCGCGCCCCTGGTTTCCTTCAGTATAATATAAAGGTTATTTCCTTCTCTTCTAATAGTAACTTAGTACCCTCCAAAATCCTTTTTTTTTCACGATAACGAACATTTTATTTGACCTCCATTTTGAATTCGTACTACAATTTTACCAGTTCATCTCTGTATCACACTTAATTCTTGCACACAATTTGAAATCATTCTAATAAATCGATTTTACGCGCTGATTTTTTTTAATATCTTATTGAGTCGCCATTTTGTTTAGCCATCTTGAATTCATACGAAAATGTTACCAGTTTATTCCTACGTAATAGGAAAATTTGAAGTAAATTGAATAAGTAGATTTTTAGTAATATTTTTTTAAAATCGGATAAGAAAGTCAAATGGAGGGTCTTTTATAGTTGAACATCCTGCACAAATTATCTAAGAATTGATGTAAAAATGTTTATTTTTAAAATACACTGGCAGACAAAAATTTTTTTGTTGTTGTAACACAACTCAGAATAGCGTAATCTACCGAATTTCCATTGTTCTGATATTTTGGTGAACCCTTTCACCCTGCTCGTCACTAACAGCTCCCAAATTTTTAGGAAAAAATGACAGATGGGAATGGAGGAAGTGAATTTTTAATGACATTCTGGCACCAAGCGCCTTATAGGCACCTAAGAGCTCATTAACTAATTGTTCATAATTTGCATCCATATTGTTGCCTAAAAATCCTCTTACTACATTAACAAATGAATTCCATACTCTGAGTTCCTGCCTGGTAAGCTTTTCCGTAAAATTGACATCATTTAGCAATTTTCTAATTTGGCCAAATTTTTGTTACATAATGTTAATTTATTGCACGAATGTCCGATAAACAAAGAAAACAGCAATATTTTGTAAATCCCACTTCAATCGTTATAACTTTTAAGTCCCCACATATCTGCCATTTATACCTATTGTAGTTTATTTTATCCAAAATCGTGAGCATATTTTCATAATTTTCGTTCATTGCAACTGAATGGGCAACTAGTATAGAGAGTTTTAAATTTCCATTATGCAATAACACAGCTTTTAAGCTATATTTAGATGAGTCTATGAATAAGCGCCACTCACGGGGAGAATGTTCAATATCAAGTTCCTGTATTAAACTGTCTATATCATTACACGCGCACAACGAATTTTCCATACTGTAGAATTCAGAAAACATGGCATTTTTTTTTCTGAAATTCGTAATTTTTTGTTTCTTTGGCCAATAGGTTCCATTCCTTAAGACTGGAAGCCAGAAGTTCTGACTGTTGCTTGGATAACCCCAAGTCATGTACTAAATCATTTAATTCACTTTGAACTAACTTGAATTCAGAAAACATAGCATAGCATTAATTCACTTTGAACAATCAAATGTGGCTCGCCGGAACTGGGACCTGTGGTGAAAGTGGGATCGGTGCACTGTTCTTCTGAGCTGCCTGATGATGCGTTATCTCCATTATCTCACAAATCAATAGCTTGTCAATTTAAAGGCGCAATCGGCACTGGCAAATTTCCACTATGAGGTCGTATGTGTAGACTCTTTCAGTGGGGTTAACAGGCATGAAGGAAAATAAATCGATAAAAGTATTCCGTAACTGTTTTATTTCACAAACTGCAATGTTAAAGACGCGATACAAAAACAACACGAGCTTACATCCATTGACACTTGACAACCTCACCAGTTTGTCCAACTTATTAAAATACTGTAGAACAGCTGATCGGTGAATATTGTATCGGTTGCCGGATACATAAGAATTGCTAACTTTAACACCCCCGACCAATTCTACAATCATATCTTCATATCTTAGACAAAATACAAATGTTTAAAGTAATACAAAAGGTAAGTATACTTGCAACAGTACAAAAGAGGTAAGCATACCCACAACATAACAATACAAAAGGTAAGTATCAAAAACAGGTAAGTATTGTTAACATAATATAAACAGTAAGCATTATAAACAAAACTTAAAATTAGCATTCACAAATACCCAACTTTTCACGAAAATATTTAAATTTCACATGGCATAAAGCTTTCATACAAATATCCGCTATTTGTTCAGAAGAAGGTACATAATTTAGAATAATATCACCTTTGCTTACACAGTCTTTTATATAATGATACTTAACATCAATGTGCTTCGTTCTCTTAGTTTCAAGAGTGCTTGCCATTTTTATGCAAGACTGATTGTCTTCATAAATTTTTATTGGATAAACATCATTATTTAAAAGTTCTTTTAAAATATGTGATAGAAAAATACATTCTGTGGTACATAAAGAAAGTGCTACATACTCTGCTTCTGCGCTAGACAATGCAACAGTTGTTTGTTTCTTTGTCTTCCAGAACAATACATTTTCATGAACTTTAATTACAAAATCCGGTAATACTCTTTCTGTCTGTATTATCATTGGCAAAATTTGAATCTACATATGCAGATAGTATTTGACAATCTGTATTATTTTTAGATTTGACATATTTTAAACCAAATGTTTCAGTTCTTTTTAAATATCTTAGAACATTTTTCAGATCTTTCCAATGTGAATCAGTATAGCATGTTTGAAACTGACTAAAGTAACTAACTGTATAGCTTAAATCTGGCCTTGAACCAAGCATTAAATACATAAAGTGTCCTATTAATTCCTTATATGGATACTGCTTTACACAAGATACATTATCAGATTCAACAATGCTTTGTTTTGGTTGTATTGGTACATTAGTCGGTTTACATTCTGACATGTTAAACACTCTCAAAATTCTTTGAATTAAACATTTCTGATGAATAATTAAATAATCATTACTTTTAACAATATTCAAACCTAGAAATTGCAAGTGTTTATCATTTGTCATATCCTTCATTTCAAAATTGGTTGACAATAACATTTTGATATTTTTAAGTTCTGACAAAGACCTTGAAATCAAAATTAAATCATCTACATGAATTAGCAGGTAAGTATCTATATTATAATATAAACGAGGATCGGCTTGTGAACGTTTAAAACCAATTTCTAACAACATATTATTTAAACGATCATACCAACATTTGGGAGATTGTTTCAAACCGTACAATGATTTCTTTAATTTACACACACTGTTTGACGATTTACATTTCACACCTTTAGGAATGAACATATACACTGGCTTTTTCAAAGAACCATTCAAAAACGCGCACTTCACATCTAACTGGTGTATATAGAGGTCGTTTTGAACACTGAGAGATAAAAGTACCTTGAGGGTTAACATTCTGGCTACTGGAGAGTAGATTTCCTCCTGTATGTCGGACTGTAAAAAGCCTCTAGCTACAAGTCTAGCTTTCTTTGCCGTTTTACCACCCACTTCCTTTTCTTTGAAGATCCACTTTGAGTCTATGATTTCTTCTCCTTGTGGCATACTGACAATATCCCAAGTGTCATTTTTCTCTAATGAGGTTAGCTCTTCGTTTATAGCATTGTTCCAACCTTTTGTCATTGCTTCTTCAAAATTTTCCGGAACTTTAGAGCTATAATTTCCAACGGATAGGGCAATCATTATATTTTCATCTTGGCACATGTCAAAATCTTCAAATTTCTTAGGTAGCTGTGACTTTCTTTTGCTCTTTCTTACTTCTTTGCCTTGAACTTCTACCTCATGTCTACTGTTATGATTTTCTTCCTCTTGTTCTATCTGATTTTCTCCATTTTCTTGTTCCTCTGTATTTTCTTGACATACTCTTATTTCTGTTGGCTGTCTCTTTGCATCTTTTATACTTTGGGTTTCATCGAACACTATATTTCTGGCCTTTATTATTTCTTGTTTATCTGGATGCCACATCAAGTATCCATTACTGGTGTATCCCACTAAATACAATTTTTCACTATGGGAATCTAACTTAGTTTCTCTTCGCTCCTTTGGGATATGAACATATCCCATACACCCAAAAATACGAATTTTGTCTAATTTTTATTCTGGGTTATACCAAATTTCAGCTGGTGTTATGTCATTTCGCAAAGTTGACGTTTTTGTGCGGTTATTCAAATATATTGCTGTTTTTACGGCTTCGCCCCATAGAATTTTTTTCATACCTGCATCAAACAAAAGGCATCTGGCTTTATCCATGATTGTTCTATTGAATCTTTCTGCAATACCATTCTGTTGTGGGGTATAAGCTACAGTATATTGAATTTGAATACCTTGATCACTACAAAATTGTTTAAATTCATTTGATGTATATTCTCCACCACTGTCACATCTTAGATATTTTATATTGCTATTAAATTGTGCTTTCACCATAAACACATACTTTTTAAATGCTTTTAACATTTCATGTTTATATTGCACTAGGTAGCATACTGCAAAATGTGAGAAGTGATGTATAAAACTCACCATATACTTCTTATTATCATGTGTACTGGGAGTGACAGGCCCACAAACGTCAGATGAAACAACATCTAAAATGTTCTTTGCTTTTCTATGATCTTCAATCGGCTTAAAAGGCAGTTTTGTCTGTTTACCTTTCAGACAGATTTCACAGACTCCAGAGGATGGGAATCTAGACGAATGACCCATTCTACGATGCATCAAATCTCTGTTGTCTTCAATTGCATTTGCCTGGAAATTATCTGCATAAAATTCCATTTTATACAAATTGCCCACTACATTCCCTTCAATGACCTTTTTATTTCCTAGTACTGTCAACACTTTTCCATTTTCAAAAGTGACAGAAAATCCTCTTGCCTCAAGTTTCCTTACAGATAGAAGGTTATGTGATAAGTTTTCACATACAAGCACATTTTCTATTTTAAGCCTCTTTCCTTCTGCTGTTTTGAGGTAAAGAGTGCCTTGTTTTTTAGCTGTAACCACTTCACCTAACTTTGCTACATTAATCTGGTGATTTACACTTACAGTGTCTTTCAAAAACTGTTCAACTTTTGATGTTACTAAATGATTGGTAGAACCACTGTCTATTATAAATGAAATTTTATAATTGTCATTATAAGTGTTGGTACTTACATGATCAAATGCCAGAAATACAAATTCATTTCCATCACTGTCTTCTGCCAAATTACACACATTCTTACGTTCACTACTACCAGGTTTCAATTTTGGACACTCTGCCTTCTTATGCCCTCGTACACCACACCCATAACACTTCCATCGAAATTCAGAGCGAAATTCTGACTTTGAATGTTCACTGCTATTTTCTTTCCTTTTTGGTTTTCCCCAAGTTTTCTTTTTGCTACTATAAAATACTTGTGAGGTTTCCATTTCTGCTGATGTTCTGTCCCTATTTTTCATCTGCCTTGCTTCTTCCATTAAGAGTTTGTTTTTCACAAAATCTAATGTTACTGATGAGCTTCCCTGGCAAAATAGTACATCAATCGCAGTCACTACAGCTTGGTATGATTCAGGCATAGCACACAATAACTGGGTTAGGATTTCATTATTGTCCAACGTGCCTCCACATGCTTTCAATTCTGAGATGGTTTTCTCAAACTCCACTATGAAATTATTCAATGGTTATGTGCCTTTAAAGGTCATATTTGTAAGTTTTCGTTGCAAATGTACTTGATTAGCAATACCTTGTTTGGTGTAAGTGCCCTTCAACTCTTGCATGATCGCCTTGGCTGTGGTTTTACCCTTTATCAATCATCTCAAGTACACTGTCCGCAAGACACTGAACTATTATATTCCTAGCCTTGACATCTTGCTTGTTAAAGCTTGCTAGTTCTACAGCTTCTGTAGGGGGATCTTTCTCCAACATTTCCAGTACCCCTTGTTGTTCCAGCATCAACTTTAAGCGAAACTCCCAATTTGAGTAATTTGTACCATCAAACTGTTTCACGCTCACCAACTGGTTCTGGAGACTGCCTGCCATTTTTGTACTTCTAGTCAACCACCAAATTGCACGTGCACACGTTACTTACTTTTATCACTATTCCCTCAATTCTTCTGTCACTGGGCCCATAACCTGTAGACTCTTTCAGTGGGGTTAACAGGCATGAAGGAAAATAAATCGATAAAAGTGTTCCGTAACTGTTTTATTTCACAAACTGCAATGTTAAAGACGCGATACAAAAACAACACGAGCTTACATCCATTGACACTGGACAACCTCACCAGCGTGTCCAACTTATTAAAATACTGTAGAACAGCTGATCGGTGAATATTGTATCGGTTGCCGGATACATAAGAATTGCTAACTTTAACAGTATGGCAGATTGCAAATTTGGATATTTTATATTGTGCTTTCCCTTTTTGGAATAACCTTCAGTCTTTGTCAGTCAAAAATAACAATCGTCAGAATGGTTGGTGGGTTCTCGCCATACTATTGGAACTGCTAAAGGCATACTTTTTCTCTTTCCCTTCATCCACTGCACTAATGATACACTACAACTAACACAGCACACATGGGTATCCCCAATTGATACACCAAAATATTTAAAGTAGGCTTTTTTTACATTTTCGGAAAATGTCCTGGCTTGTGATTTCACCAGAAATTTTCCACAAATATAACAAAATTTGTCAGGAGAAATTTTGCAACTTCGGCGCGTTTGACTCGACATTCTCGTCTTCACATACACTTGCTTATCGATACACAGAGAACCACTCAATTCGAAACTCAACAGAAGAGTGATGTTTAACGTTTATTTTATTTTTAATGTTGTAAACAACCCCGTATAGGTAATTTTTCCGTTGTAAAATGGACCCATTTTAGCCGCCCCACAATAAAATTGTTTACCTGCCAGTATAAAAGGTTCTAATTAGGTTATTAAAAAATGGTAGGTATTAGGGCTTTCCGAATATTTTTTTTATTATTGGGAGGGTATTTCCGTTGTGAAAATAATGAGCTGGCCTGTGCTAGAAAAATCTTATAGGCCAGTGATATCATTCAAAGATATCATATATAAATAACATATATATACAATCTGAAGGTTACATAATTGACGTATTATTGTGTACTTAATCAAATCAAAAATATAACAACAATAAAATGATTAATATTGTGTTAGATATAAAATTTATTATGCTTCTGATTTTAATTATTAATAAAAAAATGGATGGAAAAGTGGATTTTAGAAAGGGTAATTATGAAATCTGGGGAATGTGGAGTAAAACAAAACAGGAAGTTTTACAAAAATATTTGTCTATTGTATAATAAACTACATATTTTTAACAGGTTAAATTCACACTTACAGAAAATTCAATAGCTTACTGTTGATCAGTGGCGTCTTTAAGTGGGGGGGTTGGGGGTTAATCCCCCCCTTTGTCTTGCTATCTCGGATTCATACCGAAATGTTACCAGTTCACTCCTATGTAACAGTTGATTTTTGTGCAAGGCTTGAGACAAATTGGATAATAAGTATTTTAATCAATCCTTTTAACGAAAATATCTTGGATCAACGTAAAATTAACGACATCTTGCTACATGGAAAGTTGCAAGGTATAGCCAACATTTAAATATATGCATAAACTTTAACGTTACTAGGGATTTAACTCACTCACTTATAAGCTTAGTAATTTAGAATTTGAACAATGGTTAGATTTCCAAAGAAAAATGTTCGTAGTTATCGATGCCATCTTCGGAAGTCGAGAACATTGTAGAAAACCTTTTTTCTCAGTCCTTTGATAATAGAGAAATCGCCCTTTTGAATAAAGGTTTGAATTTTGCAGAGTCTCCAGTAAAAAATAGTTTACCAACTATTATATCGAATACCGAAAGTTCCATTCAATATATTCGTGCCAGAGTCAACTAAGGGATTCATAAGAGAGCCTTGGAAAAATTAAATCTCAAATAACGTTGTTAACAACAAGTCAAAATATGTTTCTCGTAAAAATACTGAAGCTATCCAGGGACTGAAGAAAAAGGAATGTTGTTATTTAAAACCTGACAAAGAAAATAAAGTTGTTATACTAGACAAAACAGATTATTTTGAAAGAGTAGACAATTTGATTCAAACTGATCCTTACGATTTAACTGAGAAAACCCCGTTATCAAAAATGATAACAGAAGTAAAAAGTACCTTAAAACAGTGTAAGAACCTTGTGCCCGATAAACTAAAATTGAAACTAACACACAGTAACCCACAGTTATCTAAACTGTATTGCCTTCCCAAAATCCATAAACCTGGGAATTCCATGAGACCTATTGTCTCAGCTGTTGGCTCACCAACCAATATTTCAAAATGGTAAGTAGAAGAATTCAGCAAATTAAATAATATGATTGTGTCAGCGGATACTCGGTGGAAATCCATCCAACACTATTTTTTACAAACACTTCCACTATATTTAATTTAACAACGTAACATGTTTCACTACACAGTAGCTTCTTCAGAGGTTACATCTCGAATGCACAAGCTTACAAGTTAAGGTGATATTTATATAACTAAGTATAATACAAACATTTGGAAATTTTAATGACTTAAAAAAGGTCTGGGAATTTTTACGTACTAGCAATAAAATAAAAAGAAATTACCTAAAATTATTAGAACATATTTAACAGGGGTGAATTATTGAGATCTACCTGATCGTTTGGCAAGCAATTTGAATGTTTGAGTTTATTTATTTCTAGAGACTCGAGTATATTCAATTTATGACCCTTATTTTCTAGGTGTAAAATTTTAAAATTTCTATTAAAAGCATGACCGCTCTCAATTAAATGGTTTGAATAATTAGATTCGGTTTTCCCTTTAATAAAACATTTATAATGCTCCTCTATTCTTTCACCGAAATGTCTGCCTGTTTGACCTATATACGTTTTGTCACAATCTCCACAGTTTAATTGGTATACACCTGATTGTTCTAGTTTATCAGACTTAGTTTTATTATTTTTGATATATCTACTTAAAGAATTATTTGTTTTATACGCTATTCTAATATCTAAACTATTTAAAAATGCACCTATTTTAGAACTAGAATTAACTATATAGGATATAACTTTGTACGGAGTAGTTTTTTCATTAATATTAGGATATATCATAGATATAGCTTTTTTATATAATTTTTTTTGTAATATTTTATCAATAATGTTTAATGAATATCCATTGTTAACTGCTATCTGCTTAATGATGTTTAACTCGGTCTGATAATTAGTTTTATTTAAAGGTAATGAGATAAGTCTGTGAATCATACTCTGGAAAGCCGCTAATTTATGTTGAATTGGGTGACATGAGGAACTGTGTATAGTAGTATCTGTATGTGTTGGTTTATGATATACAGAAAAATCAAGTTTATTGTTTATTTTTTTAATAGTTAAATCTAGAAAGTTTATGCTGTTATTTGCTTCTAGTTCAATTGTGAATTTTATATTAGGATGAAGGCTATTGATATAATCAAGAAAAATATTTAATTGACGTTCAGTTCCCTTAAAACATGTTAAAACATCATCAACATATCTATGCCAGTATATAAAGTGTTTGAAAAGGGGGTGCTTGTTAATGTTGTTTTCCAAGGTATCCACAAATATCTCTGCCAGCAAGGGGCTTAATGGGTTTCCCATAATTAAACCTTCTTTGCTGGTATAAAGTTTATTATTAAATTCGAAATAGTTTTGTTCTAAACATTCGGTAAGTAGGTGCAATATATCTTGTTTTTTAACAACATTAACTGAATTTTTGTTTAAAAGACCTTCAACAAGTTTAATGGTATCTTTAGCAGAACCACTAGGGAATAGATTAGTGACGTCAAACGAAATTAGTTTAGCATTATTTGGTAACTGTATATCTCTGATTTTATTAACTAAATCTAGAGAGTTTTTAATTTGATATTTTGCTGAGAACTTCGTATATGTTTGAATGATGTCTACTTTGTATTACAAAGTTCATAGTAATCCCATATGATCTCAGATATACGAGAGGTCTAGACAAAGTATTTAAAAACGTAGGTTTTAGAGTGGCCTAAAAAACGGAGAACAGTTTGAAAAATTTCCCTGGAAACCCTAAAGACAAAGTCGACTTGAAGGAGAGGAGTGGCATCTATGAGATTAGCTGTAATGACTGCGATTTAAAATATGTTGGACAAACTAAACGCTCCATAAACATTCGTTTTAAAGAATACATGACGCTTTTAAGATATGGAAGAATAGTCAAGCGTTGCCCAACACGCTTTGGAAAACAATCACCAAATAGGAATAAATAATCTTAACGTAATTAAAAATGTATCTAATAATAGATTATTGGATGCATTTGAGAGTATAGAAATAGTTAAATATGGTAAGAAAGCACTAAATAAAGACAGAAGGCCTATTCCCTATAGTCCCCTCTATTGCTTACTTGACAACGGTGCAGTCGGGTACAACCAAATGTGACCACATTTACCCATAAATAGTCTCGGTTAGGATAAATTACTTTAGTTTATATCATCTGCTGATGATGCTAACTTGGTTAGCGAAACGCGCGTCAAGAACGTAACAAGTTGTAGTGTAGTGTGGTTAGAACTTTTGTATTTTCATGTTACTAGGGACTAAAAGAATATTTATTAGTGAAGTTTTCATATACAAGAAAAATCTTTCACATCCTCTATCTTGAAACTAAAGTCTCCCATTCATGTCAATCTCAAAATTAATTGTCATAAATGTATGTTTTTGATTAAATTTTGGATTTTACTTTTTTTAAAAAAACCGTGATTTGACATTTTCTTAATACCTGTTTTTTTATTTAGCAGCATAAAGAGCGTATACTACTTACACCTTCCTCAAGTTGAAAACTGTGACAAACACTTCAGATAGGTACCACTTATACAGGTATTTAAAAATCAGTACGGAAATCCACACACATATATATATCAAGTATCATCCACTCGCAAATTTTGATCGATCTTTTAAAGATACTAATCAAAGAGCACTTGAAATACGACAGTTTATTGACAGCAGGTACTTTCATACGATATTTTATGTTATATAAATATTTAAATCTATAAAAACAAACTTCAGTCACTGTCTTGGTGGGTACCAGGTGAAAAAAAATGAGGTGGATTTCTTTGGTAGTTCTATCATTCGCTCTCGCGGGGTAAGTTGCTTTTATTATACCCTGAAAGTAGATTGGAAAACATAATTTAGTACATAAACTGCTTAACAAAAAGATCGACTTCATTAACTTTTCGTCATTTCTGCAAATTGATTTACCGTTTTTTTTTTAAACCAAATTTTTCCCATGCAAATTTTACATAGTACCACAGCTATCAATTAAGAAATCATCGTTCTTGGATTTAGACCGCCTCGTTTATAATAACCCGAGACTGACCGACATTAATCAATTAATCATGTCTCTTGTTGTGTGCTGGTGTTCACCGACAGCGGATTCGTGAAGGGCCCAATGGCCCAGAGGACCCATCATCCACCCAACCTCCCTCCTGGGAAGCCGCCTCTCGATGATAATAATAAACCATAAGTCATCGCTATCTTAGGTATGTCAGCTCGTACACATCCGGATGTCTGTACTCACATCGCACCTCTTCTATATTGTCGCGGTCATTATAGGAGAGTTGTCTGAAAACAGAGAGAAATGTGTATATTGTTAGTGTAATGGTGTGTGATCGCGAGGCCTACGGTGGTAGATCCGGTGTACCCGCCGCTCCTCCTGAGGGTCATAGTCCACTAGCATCCTGAGTTCTTCAAATGGGTGTGCTGCTGCCCGCTCTATGCCTTTCTTCCTGACTGTTGTCTGGAGAGGCTCCCAGTCCAGGTCCCGCTGGATCTGGGCATTTCTTACGTACCAAGGTGCGTCTACCGCAGCCCTTATGTACTTAGTTTCTGTAGCTGCCAGTTGGTCTATGTATGTATGCTCCATATGTCAATTGTGATCTTGCGATCATTTTTATCATGGTCAGCTTTGTACGAAGAGCCATGGGGCTTCTTCGGTTCAAAAGAAGGTATAACCTAGCCATAGCCTTATTTGTCTTTGCTCTTGTTGCCTCTATATGGAGTTTTCATGTTAACCCCTTATCCATTATCAGCCCTAGATATTTTATCGAGTTTGTCCATGGGATGTCATCTCCGTCAATGCTTATAGCCTCTGGGGGTATCATCCTCCTCTTTTGGAAGAGGATGGCCTGGCTTTTTTGTGCATTTATTTTGATCTTCCATGTGATACACCAGTCACTTATCAGATCCATTTCTTCCTGTAGTCTCCTACAAATGATACCTGCATTTCTATGCTTTGCCGCTATAGCACAGTCGTCGGCGTATAGGGCTATAAAAGTGGTGTGTGTCGTGGGGATGTCATGTGTATACACGTTATATAAGTGCGGTCCTAACACAGATCCCTGAGGCACTCCTGCTTCTAATCTTCTAGGTATCGATTTGGAGAGTTTGACTCTGACGCTTGCCGATCTATCTTCCAGATAGTGGGCAATCAGTTTGCATGTCTTTGCTGCAGAACCTGCGTTTTGCATTTTGTACACAAGTCCTTTGTGTCATACTCTGTCAAAAGCTCTGGCTACGTCTAGGAAGACCGTACCAGTAACTTCTTTCAACTTGAAACCGCTGGTGACAGTTTCAACTATTCTCAGAGCCTCCAATTCTGTTGAGTGGCCGCTTCTGAAGCCGAATTGCTCCTTAGGGATAATATCTAGGGCGTCTGTTTCGTCTTTGAGTCTGATGTTCAGGACTCTTTGACGATTTTACTGAATGCGGGCAGCAGACTTATCGGTCGATAGTTCTGAGGGAAAGTTAGGTCTTTCCCTGGTTTACCAATCATCACTACTTCAGCATGCTTCCACCTGTTGGGGAAGTAATCGAGTCTCATGATGACTGCATTTGTTATGCTGGTTAGTGCAGCAATTCCTTTTCTAGGAAGTTGCTTTATCATTTGATTGATTATGCCATCTTTGCCTGGAGCTTTACGCTTCTTTAGACATTTTATGATATTTTCAACCTCCTACGGTGTAGCCGGGTGCTCCACCGTGGCAGGGGTTTCTGTGTTGTTTAGTCTTCTGCAGTCATTAATTACTTCTATTTCATGTTGATCATCTTCGAGCGGATGTTGGTTTAGTCGACACTCTCGTTCGAGAGTGTCTGCTAAGGCCTCTGCTTTCTCCTGGTCTGTGTATGCCATTTCTCCTGCCCCGTGCAGGGTAGGAATTGGTTTGTTCTCAGACCTTAGCCTTTTCTGCATTTGCCATGCAGTATTGTCCTTTGTGTCTAATTCCCATAGTTTATTAGACCACATTCTGTCTCTGTGTACCCTTAGTGCATCTCTCAACCTATTTGAGTGCCTGTTTAGCGCTATTCTATCCTGCTCGAGATGTCTCCTTCCATAGGCACGTTTAAGCCTTCTATTCTCTCTTATGAGAAGTCTCAGCTCGCGAGGGAGGTCACTCCCCGGCTGAACGTGAGGAGTGTTCATAATTACTGTGCTTTCGTGGAATGCTTCCAGTATTTTGTTCTCTAGACTTTATCCTGATAAGTCCTCCAGTTAGTCTGTTTCCTGATTGAGGTTTCTTGAGCCCTGTTTTCTCTACCCAGTGTGAGTACTATCGGATTATGATCCGATGTACCTTCCTCGAGAGTTTCTATGTCGAAGTCATGGACTATATTCTTTAGGATTGCTATGTCTAGCACCTGAGAATGGCCAAGGTTTCTTGGTAGAAACGTTGGCCTATCTGGTCCTATGACTATGCTCCCTTGGGCTTCCGAGAAGTCCAGGAGTCTTTGTCCATTTCTATCCTGTGTGGTGCTGTTCCACTGTGGATGTTTGCAGTTCAGATCACCTATAATAACCCGGGGGTTTCTGCCCCTTAGCAAATCATCTACGTCTTCCTGTAGTAGGTCCCCTCTAGGGGGCCTATACACAGAGGAGATTTTAATCTTCCCTCTGGTGGTGGACAGTTCAATCGATATGGCTTCTATTTCGACGTCTTCGATCCCAATGTATGCGTGTGGGATAGTCCTTTTTACAAGGATCGCTACCCCACCCCATTGTTTACGACTCTGTCGTATCTATAGATTTCATATCCGGGGATAGAGGAAAGCGGATTAAACAATTTGTTCCTCATTTATACGTCTTTCATGTTCCTTAAGTCTAGTAGACACAGAGCATCCAGTTTCATCTATATACACTTTACCGCAGGCACAAGGAATTTTATAAACTCCTGATTGCAAAGGAATTACATCTTTTGATATCCTTAAACATCGCCCAACCTTTTTGTGTGTACTAAAGATCGGGTGAATGTTGAATCTCCGCAGAATGTTTGCAATTTTATCTGAGGTACCCTGAATAAAAGATAAAACTGCACTACTTATTGGTTGAGTATCCAATACTGGTTTTGGTCTGATATTATCATGATACCTAATCAAACTCCTAATATCTTCAATGCAATATCCGTTTAATTTTAAAGCTTCAGTCAGTTTTTCTGTTTCTTCTCTAATTGAATTTGCATCACATATTGACAAAGCCCTAAAGACTAATGAATTGATGACGAATTGTTTTTGAGATAGATGATGGTGAGAATTAAAATTTAAATATCTATTCGTATGTGTCGGTTTCCTGTAAACGGTATTATGGGTTTCGTTCTCTTTCTTTTGTACTAACACATCAAGAAAGGGAATGACACCATCTGATACAATTTCCATAGTGAATTTTATATTAGAATGAGGTTGATTTAGATCAGGTATAGTCGAATGCGGACTTATCGTGCGGGTCCAAAGGTCACCAACATTATGAATCAAATCAGAAAACACAGTGAATACCAAAATGTTGTGTAATCCTTTTATCGAGCTATTAAATCTCGATGGGCTATTTACGAATATACAGGAAGAAAGAAAATATTTTTTTTTTATTATATTACAAAATATTATTAAGATAGCCATTTAATATTATTTTATATACTAAATGCCGAGGGACTAAATAAGAAAATTCGCTAAATATGTATTTGGTTAAATAAAAAAAATGGCAGGCGCTTTAATAAAGTCGGAAGGCGGTTCGAATCGGTGGAACAATCAGGATATGTTCTGTTTATACAGCCACTTAATGAAAGTGATATTTTTTTATCAATCACCAAAGATTATGAGCCCCGCTTGTCCTAAAAATCTAACTACTTATACAGTGTCATTTATTTAAATGCGGACCACCCCTGTGCAAAGAGAAACTTGTTTTTTTTGTATTGTGATAACAAAAAAAATGTATTTTGCAAAAATATTATACACTTTTGTTAAAAACACAAGATAATTAGTTGTTACTTCCCTTGTGAGATTTTTTCAGATCTTTACGTTTAAGGGTCCCTAGATGCCGGAAAACATGTTTTCTCAATTCCGTCTGTCTGTCTGTCCGTCTGTCTGTCTGTTCGCGGCGTAGCTAAAAAACTACTTATCCGATTTCTTCAAATTTCGGTCTAAAATTAAGGGCCATGCATGAGAAAAAAACAGGCTCTATTATATATATATATATATATATATATATATATATATATATATATATACAGGGTGAGTCAACCAACTGGCATTTATTTCTTAAACTATTAGGATTAGCTGAAAAAATTAAATATAAAAGTTTTTCGAATTTCAACAATATATATTTTTACGGTAACTGTTATTATACAGGGTCGGTCAAAAATGCTGGGCGTGGTGTAAATGCAATTTTTTTAAATAAGAACTTACATTTTTTTATTCATTTTCGGATTCTTCATAGAATTCTAGAAAAAAAATTATATTGAAGTGATATAGCTTAATTTAACGGTTTATGAGATAATATGTTTAAAAATTGTAAAAAAGACCTGTGAATCTTCACAACGTTATTTATTTATAACATGAATTATTTCGAAGTAATACGTAGTAAGTATACGAGGTAATTCAAGAATACTAGATATACAAAAAAACACCACTTAAAACTTACAACTTAAACTTAAAACAGGTTATACCGTTAAATTCACTGCAAATGTTGAAACGTATGCCCATTTTGTCGAATGCATATTTCCAACCTTCTCTCAATATTTTCAAGGACGTCTTGAAGAGTTTGTGGTGTAATTTCAACAAATGCATTCCTTATTCGATCTTTCATATCTTCTTGGTCAATCAGAGGAACTTTGTAGACCTTCTCCTTGACATATCCCCATAGGAAAAATCGCACGGTGTGAGATCCGGCGATCTTGCTGGCCACTGAATTTGACCTCCTCTTCCTATCCACCTATTGGGATATAACTGGTCCAAATACTGACGAACATTGAGTGAAAAATGAGGCGGAGCACCATCTTGCTTCTCGGATAGGAACATCTTCTAAAAGAATTGGAAGATGATTCACTAAAAAATTTAGGTACATTTCTCCATTTAAACACCGTCAAAAAAATGAGGTCCAATAATTCGGTTTCCGAGAATCCCACCCCAGACATTAAGAGACGATACTCTTTGATTGTCAATTGTTCTCATCCAATGGGGATTTGTGGTACTATAATAGTGCATATTATGCCTATTAACTACACCATTGCTCTTAAACGAAGCCTCGTCGGTGAACAAAACATTTTTTAAAAATAACGCATCTTCATTAATATGCATCTGAAGGAAATCATCATCTGCGTTAAAGATAAATGGTAGGGATGGTAAAAGCAACACTTCCTGTTTGTCTACAAAACCTTTAACCGATGTAGATAAGCAACACTTCCTGTTTTTAAACCGATGTAGAGAACTTCACGGCTTGGCTGTCTTCTACCTGGAAATTTTTCTTGGTATAGACGTTTAGCAGTTTTTATCTTACGCTGACATTCACCAATTAGTAAAATCATGTCACTTAATTCGTTGATGGGGAACTTTTGATTAAACGCCATAAAAATTTATACTTTAAAATGTAAAATTTTTAATACCGACAAAACCTCAAATGACATTTGCATCAACTGGTGTTTTTTCCTACAAAAGTACAAGTGAGGTCGCCCAAGAAACTAAACAATAAAATAACAAATCTTATGTTATGCCGCAGGTATAATTTACAATTTTTAAACATTAATATCTCATAAACCGTTAAATTTAGCTATATCACTTCAATATAATTTTTTTTCTAGAATTTTATGAAGAATCCGAAAATGAATAAAAAAATGTAAGTTCTTATTTAAAAAATTGCATTTAGACCACGCCCCGCATTTTTGACCGACCCTGTATAATAACAGTTACCGTAAAAATATATATTGTAGAAATTCGAAACACTTTTGAATTTAATTTTTTCAGCTAATCCTAATAGTTTAAGAAATAAATGGGGGGTGCCACTTAGTTGAATTACCCTGTATATAGCATGTTTTTTCGATAGCCTCGAGTTTCTGTTAAAGCGATTTTACCGATTTTTATATATCAAATTTGGTCTTATAATTATTAAAAAAATTTACTTAATTTAAAGACGTTTTAAAATTGGAACAAGTATTCTATAATTATTTATTTATTGCCTACAAAATTACAAATCTACTAAAAAAGTAAGCAAAAAAATGGTGTCAAATCAAATAAAAAATTTTTTAAGTTAAAATTCATTGGGTAATATCCAGGAGCCAATGGAAAAAGCTCTGAGAATCGGTATAAGGAATGTACAGAAACTTGTGCATGAAAAAAAACACAATTTACTTCCGAAGAAGTTTAAGAAATGTACACGAAAAAATCCAGAGGCAAAAGATTTAAGTTACAATGCAAAAATGGATATTCATATAGCATTTTATTATTTATACACGTCGAAGATTAATATAATCCTTCAGAAACTTTGTTATAGACTTAAAAATATCATCATCACTTAAAAAGTTCATCTTGTGAGTCGCCCTCAAATGGCGTAGTGATCATTGGTGCTATTTCGACATCTAGAACTCGTTCTCGATTCCACCAATATCATATTAATTTCTCCGTATGTTCCACAGATTTCTTCCAGTACTCCGGCGTAATATAATTTAATGAATCTTGCCAAACAATTTGCACTTCATCTGATGTAAGACCATCGTTCACGTGTTTTTCGTAATATGATTTTGCCCCAACCCATATTAATTCTCTTGCGTTAAACTGGCAATGGTATGGCGGCAGTCGTAAAACCTCATATCCATTTTCCCGTAATATTTCATCTACGGCAGATATTGTTGGTTTTTTAATAGATTTTGCCATTAAAAGAAGTTCTAGTTTCAGCATATTAGGTAAAGGATTTTGTTTTTGTTTTATTAGCCAGTCATAAATATCACTTTTCTTCCAGGATGAAGTAGGTTGTTTATTTAAGATTTTTGAATGATAAGATGCATTGTCCCGAATGATTAAAGATGGAGCATCTAAATTTGGAATCAGTTGTTCTTTTAACCTCTTTTTAAATAGTTCACAGTTCATATTATCATGGTAGTCCATACTTTTGGATGTTGAAGAAAACAGTAAACTTGCACCTGGGAGAAATCCTGTTGAAGAACCTGCATGCAAAATGATGAACTGTTTTCCCGTCCCACATCCCTTTTCTCTCTTGACACTTTTTAAAGACTCGTTCTGCCAGGATTTCGAACCACTTCCATTAGAAAATATCCAAGTCTCGTCTAAAAATACCACTTTTTTCCACATTTTCCGTGTATTTCTTTAAAAACTGGATACGTTGTCTTGCTATATGTGGCAACTCGCTTAAAAATCTTCGATTACAGTCCTTTTTATATCGAAATCCCAACATTTTTATTAATTTTGACAACGATTTTAGTCCAATTTCCAATATGCCTCGATTTTTTAAAGCTTCTTTTAAAACTTGAAGGGTTATATTAGTTTTTGATGTGTATAAATCGTAAATTGCATTACGAATATCAATTTTTACATTGTCACTTAAGTCTTCTGTCTTTGGCTTTTTTCGTGTACATTTCTTAATCTTCTTCGGTAGTAAATTATGCTTTTTTTCATGCACAATTGTCTGCACAGTCCTTATACCGATTCCCAGAGCTTTTTCTACTGTCTCCTGGATATTGGCCGGTGAATTTTCATTTTCGTAATATTTTATTAGATTTACAACCATTTTTTTCGCTTGTGGATGCAAAAAACCCAAAAATTGTTTTCTATTACTCATTTTGTCACTAACTTGTCAATCTGACTTTGAAGTGACATCGCTCAAAGATTTTTAAACCTGCTGGTATTTATATGTTTGTCCTCTTTTTTCATATGAAAATATCATAGGTCTATCTAATTCATTTTTCGGATTTTATGCGGAGGATATAATTACACGTAATAAAAGAAAAACAAACTTAAAAAGTTTGTCGTTGTAAATCGAATGACCCGCACGATAACACTGCTTTTGACTATATCTAGGAAGCTACTACTACTGTTTATTGCTTGATACAAATTTGTTGCAGAGCTTTGGCCCAGGACAGGCAATTTCCAGACACCTTTAGGTTTGGAACAGCCGGTGCCTCATATCAGATTGAGGGCGCGTGGAATGAAGACGGTAAAGGAGAAAGTATTTGGGATACCTTTTCACATATTCCGGGTAAGAGAATGAAATGGATATGCTCAAATTTTATAACATCTCAAAATATCAAACTTAATTTGTTGGTATCTTAGCTACATTTACCTTAAGTATCATATCAGCTTTTAACTCATTAGAGAATCCTCGGGGGATTTCTCCTCCCATTCACACCATGTTTCCTCAAAATAAGCACTTTCTGTTTGGCAGAACATTATTCCCTTGTGAGATTATATTAATAATAATATTTCAGGAAAAATCAAGAACAACTCTACTGGAGACGTAGCTTGCGACTCCTATCATAAATACAAGGAAGACGTGGCAATTCTTAAAGATTTAGGTGTTCAACTATACAGATTTTCAATATCCTGGCCAAGGATCTTACCAGATGGAACACCATATCAAATCAACCAAGCTGGAATCGACTACTATCTTAACTTAATCAGTGTAAGTTTCTTTAGGTATTAATATTGCACACACAGTTATATCAAGTGCCAGAATGTGTCTAGTTTGGAGCTAGAGCGATAGAATGAAGCTAAATTTTGCAAAACAAGTCACCGCTCACTCCTCCCCGTTTCCCTCTTCGATCAATACTCCATTGTGCCATACAATATGTGCGAAATTGTCTTAAGAGCAGCCATGTTAAACTCAAAGTCACTGGTGGGTCAAAAGCATGAAGACCATCGACTAGGTGGGGCGCAAAACCTTATCTTAAAGAAGACAAACTACTGAAAATCTTGAGAAAAAGTACTATTATAGGACAAGTCTGTTTTTTGAATTTCCAATAAAAAGAACATTACAAAAAACTACAAACATTAAATTCTTTTGCCAGATATTTGACATCTTTTTTCTTTAATTAAGTTGTCTATTTGTGGCGCGAATTTATCGGCGGAAATAACTTTTAAAACTGCGTCCAAGTGTGCGTCCGTCAATCGCGATCTTGTGGGAGATTTGTTTCCTTTCATCAAAGAAAATAGTTGTTCACACTTATAGGTATTTCCAAACATTGACAGGATTTTACAGGCAAATTTTCTCATATCTTGGTATTGAACAGGCAAGTTCTTATAAAATTCGAATGTACAGGGTGTTCCAGCGAGGACTGAACAGGGACCTATTTTCGACCTTCCTTGTATTTTGGAAAAATTCAAAATAGCCAATCATGTATTTTTTCTTGTAGAATCCAAAAATGTCATCGAAAAAATATTTGAACCAGAAACAAAAGAGTTACGCTATGCATCAGGTGTTTTTTAAATGGAATGTATCGTTTTTTATAGGATTTTTGGAAAGAGTGATTTTTTTTATGTCCGTTCTGATTAAAAGATTTGATTTTGCGATAGCTGTTTATATTACATTTTAATGTTTTACAAACTAAAATTTTAGCTTCACCTGTTTAAAATATACGATAGGTTGGTATAGGTGATCAAGGTAAAATGACGTTTGAATGCTTTGTCAATAAAAATTGACATTATTTTAATTATTGTCGAAGTCTTCACCTAAAAAATATATATTTGACTCTGATCGAAATGAAATACTCTTTGGACGAGAGACTACAGATTGTTATGCTATTTTACAAGTGCCAAGAAAATGCAAGAGAAGCAAGAAGAAGATTTATTGCAAATTTTCATAGAAATATATCCGTCAATACAATTCTAAGGATAAAAAACCTATTTGAGGAAAATAAAACTTTACATGATAGAAAAAGAAATATACAAAGAAGAAGAAATCGAGACCAGGCCATTATAAATTATTTTCAAGTTAATCCAACCAAATCTATTTCGGATGCAGTTCAGGAAGTTCAGTACGGTGGCGGTGTAAGGCGCAGAAGAGTTACCCGAGGGACTGTTCACAGGACTCTGAAAATTCATAAATTTAGGCCTTTTCGTATCCTTCCACTTCAGCACCTAACACCGGCACAAAAAGAACTGCGCTTCCAATTTGTTTCTCAAATGGTAATTCGGCAAGAAAACGAAGACCCTGATTTATTCAAAAATATTGTGTGGACCGACGAAGCTACTTTCACAACATCGGGAGTATTCAACAGACATAATAGTCACCACTGGGCCGTTGAAAATCCAAAAAAGTTCCAGACTATTAAATTTCAAGGGAGGAATTCTATTCATGTTTGGTCTGGGATAAAAAACAATAAAATTTTGGGACCAATATTTTTTAACGGGACTTTAAATGGGCACAGATATTATGAGTTTTTAGAAAACGAAATTGAAAATTTTTTGGAAGACTTACCATTGGCAGAATATCAGAATTTAATTTGGCAACATGATGGGGCGCCTCCTCATGCCTTGCATGATGTGGTTCAATTTTTAAATCGGCGCCATAACGAATGGATAGAGCGAAATGGAACATATGTTTGGCCGCCCAATAGCCCCGACCTCTCAGTTTTGGATACATTTCTTCAGACCATTTGAAGAACGTCGTATACAGACAACGAAACGAAAATATCCAAGAGATCATGGGAAAAATTGTCGATGAAATAAACCGCCTTAACCAGGAAAATCATATTGTAACAGCAAGTTTCAAAGGGGTTATCGATGTTGTTTCGAGGAAAACGGCGGTCACATTGAAAACTTATGTTATTAGTAGTTTTATTTTATTATTTAATAATTATTTTTTATTGAATTTCTTTTTCTATCATGTAAAGTTTTATTTTCCTCAAAAAGGTTTTTTATCCTTAGAATTATATTGATGGATATATTTCTATGAAAATTTGCAATAAATCTTCTTCTTGCTTCTCTTGCATTTTCTTGGCACTTGTAAAATAGCATAACAATCTCTAGTCTCTCGTCCAAAGAGTATTTCATTTTGATCAGAGTCAAATATATATTTTTTAGGTGAAGACTTCGACAATAATTAAAATAATGTCAATTTTTATTGACAAAGCATTCAAACGTCATTTTACCTTGATCACCTATACCAACCTATCGTATATTTAAAACAGGTGAAGCTAAAATTTTAGTTTGTAAAACATTAAAATGTAATATAAACAGCTATCGCAAAATCAAATCTTTTAATCAGAACGGACATAAAAAAAATCACTCTTTCCAAAAATCGTATAAAAAACGATACATTCCATTTAAAAAACACCTGATGCATAGCGTAACTCTTTTGTTTCTGGTTCAAATATTGTTTCGATGACATTTTTGGATTCTACAAGAAAAAATACATCGATTGGCTATTTTGAATTTTTCCAAAATACAAGGAAGGTCGAAAATAGGTCCCTGTTCAGTCCTCGCTGGAACACCCTGTACCAACACTATCAAATTTTTGTTTTAAATGGGTCTGACACTGAATCTCAATTACTTCCATTTGCAAGTGAGGGGGAACTTTATCAATATCGATAGAGAAAAGACCAATAAATAGAAAAAAAGTGTTTTCTTGGGTCTTAAAATCCTGAAAACGCTTCTCAAATTCTGCCAGAAGGCTTCGCATTTTCTCTGAATATATTTTGAATATTGTTTGATGACACTTGTGCTTTCCTGATAGGCCTTACAAGTCAGAACAGATTATCTTCTGCTAACTGTTTTTCCCACAACATCATCTTACACTTGAAAGCTTTCACATGATCATGCATATCTGTAATAACTTGACGTGGTCCTTGCAATTTCGTATTTAAGTCCGACAAGTGTTTTGTGATATCTACCATAAATGAAAGATCTTGTAAAAAAGGTACATCGCATAATAAGCTGACATCTTCTCCTTTTGTTTCCATGAAAACGCGTATTTCTTCTTTGAGTTTCCAAAACCGGTCGAATATAGAACAAGAAAGCCATCGCACCTTTGCATAATATGGTAAACCAATGTACTCACTTTCTAAATCACATAAAAATGCAAAAAACTGTCGCTGCTTAAGGCCTCGTGTCCTTAGGAAGTTTATAATTTTTTTCACTGACTTTAAAACACTTTCCAACTTAATCACTTTTGAGCATAAAACTTTTTGGTGGATTATACAATGAATATGATGAAAATCTGGTTTGTCACTGCCCGTTTCTCTGATCTTTGTCTGTAATATTTTATCACAGCCATTTCTAGCTCCAGTCATTGAAGGAGCTCCGTCTGTTGCAACGGAACACAGTTTTGACAAATATAAATTGTACTTTTGTAGAAGTTCATAAACAGCATTGAAAATATCCTTCATACACATTGATATCTGTATCAACCGCATTTTCGTCACAGGCAATAGAAAATGCAATGAAAGAGTCTGATTTTGTTTTTATCTTATCACTTATATTAGCAGCCAACTTAGTAACCCTTTCAACGACAGTATTCCGGGACAAGGATATATTTTGAAATGCCTTCACGCTCCCGCGACTTACAATTTCCGCGGCCTTTACAAGGCACTCTTTTATAAATTCATCTTCAACAAATGGTTTTGAGTGTTTCGCGATCAACTCCGACAGTACGTAGCTCGCTTTTGGTTTTTAGGTTGAGTATGTGTAGTTCATCCTCCTAAACATAGATGGCATTATGTACAATTGTACATTTTATTATACGAATCGTTGTTGCAGCGGCACGCGCTTTCAAAAACGGTTTTCAACTTGTTCGCGGGCCGCATTATCTGGCTGTTTTCAAAACTGATTTGGACCGCAGAAAAATGCTCACTGGGCCGCATGTTTGACATGGTTGCTTTAGAGTTATGGGCGTTTTCTTAAGACAGTAAATAGCAAAAGTACTTTGACCTTGACAGTAACTCGGCGATTGTCCTTCATTCCTATTATTTCAATTCCAAACACAACGGTATTGAAAAACTGCCTCTCCCCTTTAACTGCAGAACAAGATCTCTACTTTAATTGAAAATTGAAGACAAAAAAAAAACAGTCTGTCCTTGAGTGAACCGTCTTTGATACATTTCTTTATTTGCAAATCGTGTATCACTATACTGAATGGTCCAATAATAGTGGACGTAGGCAGTAGCCCGGGAACCGTTAATGACAGAACTCAAGAAAAAATATATTTATAGGTAAATCGATCAAGAAAAATCAAAATTAAATCATTTTAAAATTCGAAAGTTCGCCGTTTTTGCAACACAAAAGAGATATAGAAGTGCGGTACACGAAAGAAAACAGACAAATATAGATAAAGGTTCATTAAGCATAGTTACATTTTGTAATTATCTGAAGTGCGTATAGTCAAAAAGGACTGCCATATTATTTAAAGAACGACGGGACACCACTGGTTTAAAGAGATTTGTTGGCCAACCTTCCTAAACCGATTGACTCCGCGGGGTTTTCTTTCGTGTCCCGCACTTTATCAAGGTCTTTGCATAAACATGAAGACTCGGCGGAGCATTTAAAATGCGAATTAATGCTAAAAACATTTGTAAAAAATCAAAGCACTATAGCTTACGCTTTAAAAGAAAATGCTAAACTGTATAAAATACATTTTAACGAAAACGTTCGATTAAATAGACTATTTATGTGCTTGGTAATTGACGCAGTTTTGTACCTTGCAAAACAAGAGATAGCCTTTCGCGGCCAGCAAGTCAATAAACAGGGGGAATTTTAAGCAGCTTTTAGGTTTATTAATATCGAGAAGTTCCCAAGAACTAAAATATCACGAAAAAATTAAAAATGTTTTTACTGGTGACTCGAAAACTATTCAAAACGAAATAATTAAATGCATTTCTGATTATTTAAATGATCATGTAAAAAATGAAATAATGAACACACAGTTTTTTTTCTGTGCGAGTGGATGACACCACTGGTATTATGCAAACCTCCCATTGCTCCATAATTTTAAGATACGTTAATTCAGAAGGTTCAGTAGTCGGGAGTTTCTTAAGATTTGATAATGTCCGATAGAACGTCGGAGAATTTATATTCTGTATAGGATCAAATTTTGCACCAATTTGACTATAAACATAAATGAATAGGGCAATGTTACGATGGCGCAAGTGTGATGTCTGGGCATCTAAATGGCCTTCAAAGAAAAACAAAAGAAAAAGCACCGCAGGCTGTATTTGTCCATTGTCTTGCGCATCGTCTTAACCTTGTGATGCAGCAAAGTCTAAAAAATATTTCTAAATTTTTTTTGCAAGCATTAGTGGTATTCCCTCATTTTTTCATCACTCAGCCAAACGAACGTATGCTCTTACATCTGCATGTACGAGGCGTATACCAACAATTACAGAATCTCGCTGGTCTTCAAATTCGAAGTAAGTAAATGTTTGTTAAGACTGGAACAAATTAAAAGTTAAATATTTTTATTCAGTTGCGAAAAAGCCAAAAAAGATTTTAAATAACTAAATTTAATTTATGAGCAAAACAATGGACAAACACAGCACTTGGGAAAGTTTCTCTAACTTTAGCTTGCATACCCTCTAATTGTCCTGCCATCACTGCAGCTCCATCATAGCTTTGAGCAACTAATTTTTTCTCTCCATTAATTTCTCTAGTAACGTTATAAACTACGATATATAATGCATCTGCTGTACGATTTTCGGACACATTCTTAAAACCTAAAAATCGCTCTTGAATACTTCCGTCTGTTTTAACGCAGCGTATTACTATAGATAATTGGCTAAAATTAGTGATATCAGTTGTTTCGTCCAGAACAATAGCAATGAACCGCGCCTCGCCAATCTCCTGCTTAATTCTTTTTAGAATAATGGTTGCAACAGCGGAAATTAAATCATTCTGGATTTGATTCGATTATCCGCGAAAAACGCTAGACTGTTCCAAATTATTTTTTAAGCAATCATCATATTTAGCCATTAAACTAAGTAAATCATGAAAATTTCCTCTATACCCAATTCGTGCTGTCCGAGAAAACAAACAACATCGATAAGTCTTCTTAGTATTTGCCTATTTTTATCGACTAGTTCATTGTGTGGGCGGTTACTAATTTCCAACTGTTTATTAAGGGCGTGTTCAATTCTGGTTTTGCCGAAGACTTTTTCTTTTATGACGGCCTGCAAATGCGCTTTGGACATAATGTGTCTTTTTACAGCTTTATGAAAATTGTTTAAATCGGAAAAACCAGTTTTATTCCAGAGACCTTTTTCATTTTCAAAAAGTAAACATGGCCAACAAAATAATTTACTTATATTTTCACACCCTGTTAGCCATTTAAATTGTTCGTATTGTTTTTCCGGATAAAAATGTCTAATACAGTTTTTCATTTTTGTGGTTAAATTTTTCATAGACGGTTTTGCCCTTCCTTTGGAAATTATTTGAAGCTTATCAGCGAAGTTTGATGTTGAAAATCCCTTTATTATTAAGACACATACCACACATTCACACACACTCTTCTTACTAAATTCTCCAACATTTTCAACGTTATTACCGACAGTCGAAGTTGACGGTATTTACATATCCACGTCCGTATTATTGTCTTCCATATCGCACCATGCACGACGCGACGTACGTATCACACAACACACGGATAGCCGTTCAAACAAAGAACCTACTCCAACGATAGCTTCCGCCCCCACTTAAAACACGCGAATGAAATGCAAAAATTGCAAACAGCCGGTGGAAAGTTCAATAACCTCTGGCTCGATTCACAGGAAATCAAGCATACAGGACTTAGCTGCAGAGAAGCTAGCGGCCCGCATAGGTTCTATTCGATTTCTATTGCTCGGTCGGAGTCAAGGCCGCATTTATTATGAGCTTGATAATTAAGATAATATTTTAGCATTTTTAATATAAACCAAATTAATGGTTTCCTATTTCAAAAATTACATTTTGGTAGATGTTTTGTAATTTTTTTTGGGGAAGCACTGCTTCCCTTGCTTCCATGGACTGCAATCCAATATAAAACGATGTCGTGAAGCGCTCTGTAAAAAAAGAAATCAACATTTTTTTAATATCGTGTTTGATAAAGCAAATTCTATTACAGAAATAAATCATTACAAACGTAAGCTTGCTAAGCTTTCACCTGAAGAAATTAGGGCTAAGTATAGAACCCATTTTTATGAAATATTGGACCATATTTTAATGGAAATGACACTAAGATTTCCAGACTGTGAAAAACTTACATTTTTATGTTTGGCAGATTCTGTTAAATTTTCCGAACGACTGGCCCGTTTGAAAATTTGTTACAGTTATATGGGGAAATATTTTCAAAAAGTCAACGACTTAAAAATAAGCTTGGTCTTATTCTTTCAAGACCAAGTGAAAAAAATTAATGAAAATAAAGATATTTTTACCGAAGTATATAAACTGTTTTCCCTGACAATACCGTCGACAACTGCTTCAGTGGAAAGAAGTTTTTCTTGCCTCAAACGCGCGTGTAAAAACTTATGTAAGAAACACAATATCTCAAGAAAGACTTACTTCTTTTCTGCTTCATCTACTTTTTCACCCGCGAGCCTCCACTGTCTCCCTATATGAACATTATATGATACAACCCCTCATATATATGAGTTAAGGAAACCCCCGCAACGCACTAGAAATAAATCGTCTCTCCTCGGTGCATGGTCCTTCGAGCCGGATATATCGAATAACAATAACACTATCCCAAATATTTGTATTATAAGGTCTTCATTTTCAAATAGTGCATATTTTTGTATTAGTCAAAGGCCTCCTCACTTATACTATTAAATTTACCATCACTGTAAATTTACTTTTAAGGAACTGCAAGCCAACGGAATCGAACCAGTCGTAACCCTCTATCACTGGGACTTACCGCAATATATTGAAGACTTGGGTGGTTGGCTTAACCCCCAGATAGCCGATTACTTTGGAGATTATGCCAGAATTGTCTATAAAAACCTCGGCCCTTACGTGAAATATTGGGTGACAATAAACGAACCTGGAACTACGTGTACTACAGGATATGGTCAGGTAACTATTAACGTTGTAACATTTTAATTTCGTCACTACATTTTAATGCATAAAAATCCGTAAATCCGGTACTGTAAGTCTCCTATCGATGTAGTAAGGTGCTCGCGGTCTCTGCTTAGCGAAATCTTCCGCTTCATATTGAGGCAATTCACTAGTCTTCGTATAGATGGCGCCTTAGTTTTGTTCAATTAGTAATTTTACTATATTTTTTCTTTCCTGTGATCCAGCTCAGGGATTGGCTGATCTATTGTCCCGATTTGGTCAGTTTGATTTTAATAAAGTGGCACCACTGACGGATTGTCATCCCGCTACTGCTGCCTTGACCTGGTGGTGAGGTAGGTTGAGCTTCTTGTCTCTCTGGAAGGTGAAGGTTAAGTGTGAAAGTTTGTCGGCGAATTGATCCTGTTTTAATCCAGGCCATCTTTTGGGATTTATGTCGGCAACTTAGTTAAAAAGGCTCCTATGTGTATTTAACTACGTTGTAACGTAATATTTTTGGTTGAGGAACCTTTTATTACTCTCTTGTGAGGATTTAACTGCACTTGACCACCTACCATATCTTTTTGATGGGACAAACTTTACCATCAAATAAGGGTTTTTTTTTCTTCTTATCCCTCCTCTTCTACTTCTTGTTCCTTTTCTCCTAACCAGGGTTTGAACCTGGATGTGTACTTAAGTGTGTACGTACCTAGCTTTCCTATAGACTGCTGATCTAAGTCATCGATGCTGATAGACACCTAGATAAGTATCTTAATTTTAACATCCCTTGTGCTGAATTGACTTTATTGTTTATTGCTGATTAACTTTATGATTTTTTCTATTTCTTTTGAGTGTAGAGTATGCTTTTTGTTATAAAGTTTTAACTACTGCTGGTGTGCATAAACCGTGATTATTGGTGTTGTCATTAATATTATTTTTACTTTATAACTCATGCTGATACTCAAATATCACATTATAAGTTTAGGACACAATAATATATAGGTTTTTGTCAACATTTGACCGTATAGTAGGCTTTAAGATAGAGAACATCACAGTATAAGTTTATGACACAATAGTCTATAGGTTTTTGTCAACAATTGATACTATAATATACTTTAAGATACAGTGTTGTTGTTAAGTGTGATCACATCTTGAAATTTTAACTTATAAGATCTAGTTAATTTATACAAGGTATATAAGAAGTGTTATAGACAGGTAACACTACTGTAATATGTGATGATATTTATGATTTATTGTATTTACTTGCTTTAGAAAGGTATTTTGATATAAAACAATGGTGTCAATTTGTTAGGTAATATTGGTGATTGGATTTGAAACTTAGTTATATAAATTTTTCTTGTTATTTGCTTGCTCTTAGATTCACATAATACTCTTTTCTTTTATTCTATTATTGTTAATTGTATTTGAATTAATGAAGTTAATTAATTGCTTGATTATTTTGCAACTTTTGATAAATTTTTACTTTTAAATGTGTTCAGATTATTTGTTGCGTTTAGATTGATAAACAAAAATCTTTTTTGGCTTTTTCGCAACTGAATAAAAATATTTAATATAATTTTAACATTTAAATTATTTGATACATAATATAAACAATATTATTTAAGCAAGAAATTATATCATTTATAGTTTTTATAGACACATAGTTGTATACTTTCATCCTATCGGGACTCATCATCAATTCTTTTCTATTATTTAATGTTTTTCTCTTAGGATCGGCGCACTGATGAGTCCCGATAGGATGAAAGTATTTGTACAACTACTATGTGTCTATAAAAACTTAAGGTAAATGATATAATTTCTTGCTTAAATAATATTGTTTATATTATGTATCGAAACATTAATATAAGTCTACATGTTGAGGTATGTAATTATATTAAATATTTGCTTCAAATAATTTAAAGTTAAATATTTTTATTCAGTTGCGAAAAAGCCAAAAAAGATTTTTGTTTATAAATTTTTACTGTTAGATCAAATTGTTCGGTAAATTAAAACAACTTAAAGATTTTCTTTTCTCATCCGTATTACTTAATTTTCAGGTTTTATTGAACATTTAGTTTGTTGTTTTGTGATTCTTTAGCTATCTTCATAAAACATTTTACACAGTTGATCTAATATTTGGATAGTGATCTTTATTTGAATATACTTTAGATTTTTCTCTCAGCATATGAAGTATGAAAACTGATTAACATAGGATTATTACACAGTCAATTGTTATATATTTTTTTAAAACCTCAATTATGGCCAATTTCTTTCATATGTTATATAAAATAACCTACAGGAGATACATATTTCTGGAAATATTTTGGGGAGCACTGAACTTGTTAATAAATGTTTTTTTTACAGTTAACTTTAATTAATCTTATCTTAGTGGTCTTGAGGAGTAGTACTCATAACATCTAGAGCGGTTAACAGTCAACTGGTATAGAACTGTTGGCGCCCTTATAAATAGAAAACGAACCAATCTCCCTCTCGGTGATTTGCACCCTAACTTTACTGCCTCTCTTTCAATCAACCACTTAGTGTAGATTTATATTATCTTAAAACAAATACATACTCTCTGCTATGAAACAGAGAAAGAGTGTGGCAACGTGATTTTTGGATAATAATTGTTTTTTGTTCAAATACAACTCAAATTAGTATTCAAGTAATGCGGATGATGACTCTTGTAATTCTATTTAATTCTCTAATAATATTATTATTTTTTTGCCTTCTGTCTTTCTTTGAGACACTATATGTCCACTATAATCTTTCCGTTGATGTTTAGGCACACAGCAGAATACAGATAAGAGAAGTCAGCTTTATTGGCTTCTTTGATGTTTATTCTACATCCACTGTAAAAACTTTGAACTATAAAAATGCATTTTTAAAGTCGATTGTTTTGATAAACATGATGGGTTTTTGTTTCAGGGTCATCATTTATATTTCGCCATCCATTTTCAGGGTCTATTTGTGTAGATAGAAAAAAATAATAAATATAAAAGTTGTATGGATTTCAGGGAACTTCTTAGAAAAATAACCTTGAATATACAGGGTGAATCAGCAACTAGTATCGTACCAAATTTTTGTTTTTTTTAAATGAAATGCCCTGTACATTTTTGAATTTTTAGATTCTCATTATCCCCTTTTCAAATATGTTTGATATGTCTATACTTGGATCGGTAGTTTTTGAGATATTCGACATCAAAACTCCTCCTTGTCCTAGTTAATTTACGTGAAATCGTATCTAAGGTGCCTTGCTGGTACTGACATTTTCACATTGTCACTATAATTTAACTTGTCTGTGTTAGTTATGCCCAACAAAATGGACTATTCGATTGAAGACAAATTAAATTTAATACGCTTATATTATGTCAATAATAGAAACCTTACCTACACTCAAAATGAATTGCATAGGCGATTTATTGGTAGAACCGTCCTAACAGTTTTAAAATAGTTTTTTGCCTCTCCTGTAAAATTGCCTTATATCACTTACGTGGAATCACATCTTAAGCGTCGATATAGTAAACAAAATTGTAGATACCAACCCTCCTATTCACTAAAAAGGTTTAAGAGTTAAACCAGGTCTAGTTGGCATGGTATTTAAAACTCTCAATTCGCCAGTTATGTTTCGCTTATGTCACTGTCATTTTGTAATTGTGACATTTAGAAAAATTATTTGTTCAATTGTTAAAAATGCCATCTTAAATCTACAACTGTCAAGTTCGATCTGGTCTAAATTTAAACCTTTTTAGTGAATATGGGTGCAAAAGTTTAAACAGAAGAACTGCAAATCCAACGAAAACTTTGACTTAAGAGTGTTGCTATCAGTGTTGCCATACGTACGGTAATTACCGTACTTTTACGGTAATTTGCTTTAATGTACGGTGTACGGTCTAACTTCTCTACCGTACGCGATAATACGGTAAAATTACAAATTCCGTCTTATTATATTATTTTTAGTGAATTTAGTTCATATAATTTTTTTATAAAACGCCAAAACGGAACTTCTGTATTTTGTGAAATTAATGATATCATTCTGCCATCTAATATCATAATATTGAAGCTATATGGCGCGGTGAAGGCGGCATCTGGAGCATATTGCGATTCAACATCGGGCGTTGGTTATGTAACACTCTCTTACTCTTTTTATGTGATATAGAGAAAGCAAGACATGGTCGCCTCGCAACACTCGTCTTTAAATCTGTCAATCTGAACACATTACAATAAATATTTTATTTGGTTGGCGTATTGGCCTATTGGCGACATGGGCGTTTTGCGATGTTTACGTAAATGAATGGGGAATTCTTTTAGGGGATTCCCCTAGAGCTTAGGGTTCTTATCGCTTTTGTTCAGGTGTATTGATGTCACAGAGCATTACCAAATTAGTGATGTATATTTAAATTTAAAATGTCTAGCAGTGAAAGTGACGCTAGCGTTGCTAACAGCAGTGATCGTGGTCCTAAAAAAGCGAAAATAACTCATCGAATACAGGTAAAATAATATGTATTGTCATTTATAAAAAAAAGAACATATATATATATATATATATATATATATATATATATATATATATATATATATATACGGAGTGGTCAGACATTGCGTAAAAGTAAAGTCTCGGTAAATACGTAAATAGGTATAGGAATTAGAAAAAAATATTTTATACCAGAGGCGAACTGACTGCTGAAAGTTATAAACTATAATTTATTTTTGAGTATACAGGGTTCGGTTGTACTTTGTTAGACCAGCCTGTAAGTATGATTCCTAGGCAAATATTAGACGATATGATACTGAATGATAAGGCGTGTTTCTTTTCTTGTTTTTTTTGCAGAAATTTAGAAATGCATGGATGGATATGCCAGAATACAAAGCATGGTTGCGACCAATTCAAAATGATTGTTATAAATGTAAATGTTTGTTATGTAATAAAGAATTTGTCGCTGAATTGTCCACCATTAAAAAACATTCAGAATCTACAAAACATAAAAACCAAAGTAAGTTGTGACAAACGAATACATCTGGATCATCACTTCTAGAAAAATTTACCCAATTGGCCTCGAGTAGTTCTGCCAATGACCCAGTTCACAACGCAGAAATAATATTGGCAGGATTTTTAGCTGAGCATAACATTTCGTTTTTAACTATGGATCATCTTTCTCCACTATTTTCATCGATGTTTCCAGATTCGAAAATTGCTAAACAAATTTCCATTAAAAGATCGAAATCTAGAGCAGTTGTAACCAGAGTAATTGTGGCAAGTTACAAAAGAGATTTGACATTAACGTTAAAAGGCACTAAATTTAGTATTTTAACTGATGAATCTACGGATATTTCGACAACAAAAACGATATGTATTGTTGTTAGATATTTGGATTCAAAATCCGAAAAAATCCAAACTTCATTGTGGGAATTAGTTTCCTTATATATGGACAATAAAGATTCAGATGGGACGGCTGAACGTCTTTATGATGTAATCATTAGTAGCTTTATTCGAAAAAACGTTCCACTTGCTAATATTATAGGATTTGCTTCAGATGGATGCAACTTAATGATGGGTGAACATAACTCTGTATCATCCAGATTCAAAGAGGCAAACAATTTCAACAGTTTGCTGAAGTTGAAGTTCATAAAATTCTACATCCCAGTCAGACAAGATGGTTGTCACTGGCCGCAGTTGTCAAAAGAATTTTTGAACAATGGTCGGCTTTACAACTATTTTTTAATGAAAAATATTTGGAGGAACGTTTACTTGCGGCGGAACAAATTCATCAAGGTTTGAACGATCCGTTTATTAAATTGTACCATTTATTTCTCAATTTTGTTTTACCGAAAATTTCAAAACTTAATCAGTATTTCCAATCAGAAAAGGTTATCATTACAGACCTTCATAGGGCAATGATAGATACATACAAAGAATTTCTTTTATGTTATATGGAAAGAAAATATGTTATGCAGACAGATATTCACTTAGTTGATCCAGAAAATAGATCCCAATTTTCAAAATGTCAACTTAGTAAACCAGAGATTCAGCAGCGACCTGATTTATTAAATTATTTTTACGAACGAAGCATAGAATTTTATTGTGTTTTATGTAAAGAAATTAAAAAACGATACGATTTTAAACCAAAAAATGCTTCTCGCATGAAACAAGAGATTTGTTTCCAACTCTAGCTTCATTAATTACAAAATTAAAGCGTCTTTGTATGGAAGGTACTGAACAATTTATTGATGATGAGTGGAGGTTACTGCCAAGCTACGTTTTTTCTTCGAGAAATATTAATATTGAAGATGAAATTGATATATTTTGGTCAAAATTATATAATTTAAGAGATGAAACTAATTCTCTTAGATTCCAGAATTTATCATTTTTTGTACTTAATATTCTGGCTTTGCCTCACTCTAATGCCAGTTGTGAACGGGTGTTCAGCAATGTTAACAATATAAAAACAAAGTCGAGAAATAAACTAATAACAGAAACAATAAATGGTTGTCTGTTAGCAAAAGAATGTGTTGCGCGACAAGGTAACTGTACAAAATTTTTACCAAATAAGGATATGTTATCAAGGATGAATTCCTCTAATTTATATTCTAAAGAAGAGATAAATAGCGATAGCGAAGACAACATTGATGATTTCGTTTTGGGTGAAGATTCCTAAATTATTTTTTACAGTTTTTTTTTCAGTTTATTTTTGTAAGTTTTTTAAATAAACATAATTATTTTTCTATTCTATTAGTTTTTACTGAGGTTTTTACCCTAAAAATAGCGTACGGTAATTTTAAGACAAATACGGTAATTTTGAATGATCCAGTACGGTATTTTCGATCAAGTTACGTGGCAACACTGGTTGCTATTCTTTAATTTCTACCCGTTCATGGTCTAACTGAAGAACATAAACGACAAAGATTAATTTTCTGTCAAGAAATTTTAAGATTTTTGTTAAACCTGCTCTACGCAATATATTTTTACCGATGAAGCTACATTTACTACTAATGCTATGTATAATCATCGCAATAAACATTTCTGGGCGACAAACAATCCGCACAAAATTTAAGTAGTCAAAATTCAAGGACAACAAAGTTTAAATGTTTGTTTGTTTGGCATTTTAAAAAATAAGGTTATCGGACCAATTTTTTTCCGTGAAAGTGTTACTGATGTCAGATATCTCCAATATCTGGAAAATGATATTGAACAGCAGTTAGATAACATTCCTTTAAATCAGAATTCGTTTGCCAACAGGATGGCGCTCCAGCGCAAAATGTTTTAAAGGAAAACGATATTGAACAGCGCAAAATGTTTTAAATGCTAAAAAATGGTCCAGACATGACGCCGCTTGACGTATTTCTATGAGGTTATCTAAGAAACAAAATTGACTACAATAGATCCCAAAAATATAGCTGTATTGGAACAGAGAATTAGGAAAGAAATTGCAAGAAAGACTCTGTTTTATTTTTAACTGTATTAATCGCAAATTGTTACAAAATATTCAGTGATGCTTCAGCAACCAAGGGGTACATCTAAATAACTAGAATTTATGGTTTTTAATTTTATTTGTCATTTTTTCTTTCATTTGATACATTTTCATTTAGTATTTATCATTCATAATAAAATATTTCTTTACTTCGTAGAATAGCTTAAAAACTATCTATCCAAGTTTAGATATATCACACATTTTTGGAAAAATAATGAGAATCTAAAAAACCAAAAATATACAGGGCATTTCATTAAAAAAAAAACAAAATTTGGTATGGTACTCGTTTCTGATTCACCCTGTATATTCAAAGTTATTTTTTCTAGGATATTTCTGAAATCCATACAACTTTTATATTTATTATTTTCTTCTATCTACAAAAATAAACCCTGGGAAAGGGTGACAAAATATAAATGATGACCCTGTACAAAGGCAGTACTTAAACATCCATATAAAATACATTGTTGTCACTTGTAACATTTAATATTTAATGACTGCTATGTATTTCATATCTGAACGTTCAAATTTATAGTTTAATTTCAAACCAATTCTTATTTGAAAATAGCAGCGTTTTTAGAGATAGTGACAAAGATAATATTTATGTGGGGATATCGCCTGGTTTCCACTGGTAAGACAAGATGGGTTTATTCATATAAATATTTTTTAAGGGTAAAAAAACCACAAACCATTTTTCTGAAAATAATGTTCAGAAGCCATTGGCGAATGAACGTTTTTAAAAACTCCTTTGGATAAAAATATGTTGTTAAAAAAAGAAAATACATTTCACCCCCCTAGGGGCGAGTTTCCGAAAACTCGTTATAAAAGTTTTATAAACGCGAGAGGTCGCCTACATTAGACGGCGGGTTGTAGAAAAATGTATTCGCCTCACTTTTATAGATCGTGAGGTCCTTCTATTTACATAAGAGTCCATGAAGTGTAGAACTGGAAATGTGCACACCTAGATTTATTGATCTCGGTTTTGATGAGCCTACCATATAAATTTTGTTTTCCACCTCCCTGTATTGTAAGCAACCTATTTTGACACTGTTTTGACAGACGTAAGTGAAAGTTACTCAATAAGGTTTTAGTGGCCAGGATGTAAGTCAGCTTACATTTCTAGGGAAATAATAATCTAAAATTATTATAAGTTACATTCGATTTTTTAGGCCAATAACCATCATTTTTTCTTTTCAAAAATGCTCAAAGTTTTGGATACTTAAATATTTAATTAAAATATCTATATTTTGCTCTATAAAAAGGGTGGACTTCAGCATCGAATACTCACACCATAAGCTTGATGGGGACTTCAATATAGCACTTTTTATCGTGGAAATACGCCAAAAACAAGGTCTCTGAGACTGCAGTAGCCGCCTTGCTTTGGCACCAATTCTTAAAGGATTTATATGTGGCTTCATACCTTTTTTTCGACTTTTCTTCTATATCTGAAACATCCATTTTGTTCACACAGAATTAAACAATTCGACTTCTTCAAACTTTTCGCTATGAATTGCCAACTTGACGTTGTTGATAAAATAAAAACTGCTTATGTTGCTGTGACAACGGATCATGGCTGCCTTCATAATTTAATGAGAATGCTATCGAATGTAATGATAATGAAAATCCAAAAATATATCCAGCATTTTCTTGTAAACATACAATACAAGGAGGGGGAAAAATGTTATATACTATGTGGGATGTAAGTACATTAACCAGTCTCGAACTTTTTCTCGTCCTCGACTGGTAAATGTTACTGACATACTTTATAGAATAAATAACTATTGTAGGGTATCCATGCTCCAGGAAAATATTTGATCGCTGATGGGGTTTACCAGTGCGCAGCCAACAGCATCAGGGCGCATGCCCGCGCCTACAGAATCTACGATGAAGAATTCAGAGCCGAACAAGGAGGTAAATACCACGATACAAAGTCTTTTGCATTGAGCTCAAATTTGACATACGTACCGGGTGTCCAATTAACGCATCTAATTAGTATATTTTGGACTTTCAATTAAAACATTACATTTGCCGATTTTTGATGGCATTACTGTGAGTGAATAGAAACAGTTTTGAACCTTCCCAACTTTGTTGCTAAAGTGGTAATCACCTTTTCGCCAACGAAAAATTTGGAACTACTGGTCTTGACATATAGATCAAAAAGCGCATAATAAAATTTTTTCAAAAAATAGGGCGTTTCCTTTAAAAAAATAAAAACGCTTTTTTTCTATTTACACCTAAAGTGGGGTGAATAGAAGCACTCGTTTTATTCAGTGAAATTTGCTATTCTACCCACACGGGGATGAATAAAAACTCATGAAATGTTTTTAAAGTATAGGTAAAAATAATAAATATATAAAAAAGTGACAAAAATTGAGCAACTTTGATGTACATTAAATTTCAAAACGTCTCTTCTTGACGTAGATGCTACCATCTCGTCATTAGCTGGGAAAACCTCTCCAACAACCTGATTAAAATGGAAAGTGGAAATATCCGGAACTTCTGGAAAGCTATAAATATATCCTGACGAGTGTTTGGTAGGACAACTTCGTAAGAAAGTGACTTCAATCTCATTTCCTGCAATACTTAGGACTTGTCCGATAAAAAAATTATTTGTATGCATATTTCGATATTTTGTTGGAAAACACACCAGAAGCCAAATTCCTTCTTCTATTAAATCAAACGAAACAGGAGAAACACGTTGAAACAATTTACCCTCAAAGCAGACTGATGCTGATGAATCATTTATAACTGACTTATCATCGGACTTATCGGTGAAACTTGGTTGTGAAGTACCGATTTCTAAGACTTCATCTCCAGAATATTCTTGAGCTTTTTCCATAATAGATCTTAAATTAGCAAGGGGCAAATTTAAGGTTTCCATACGTCTTTCAAAATCATTATCCTCTTGATCTTCATTATCCGACGTAATGCTTTCAAAATCTGCACCTGTAAAGCTTTTGCCAGCAGGAACTTGAACGTTCTCAGTTCCGTCATTTTGTCATTTTTCTCGGCAAAATTTTGCTGTGGACGGCATTCTAAGACTTGATCTTTATTTAACTTTCTAAACCCTGATTGTATATTTTTCTGCATTCGGCGCGATAGCCTTTGACAAGTTATTTAATAAAGAAGGAAATCTGTCCTTTGGAACCGTGCAATGCTTTGAACCTGCCCCCATTTTCCATGTTTCAATGATCTGCCTCCAGCGGCTGGGTCAGATGCGTAGAGTTAGCTGGGAGGAAGATAAATGAAATATTATTTTCTTCGCAAACAGAAACTGTACTTGCAGTACTATTACTGCCGGTATGATGATTTGCTGCACTCAATATAATAATAATTCCTTTATTTAGGATTTAGCTAATACATAAAAAGTATAATAAAACTTATCTTAATCAAAACAAACATTCAAATATATCAATAAAATAAAATTTTTACAAATCACTTTATGTACAGGGTGTTCCAGCGAGGACTGAACAGGGACCTATTTTCGACCTTCCTTGTATTTTGGAAAAATTCAAAATAGCCAATCGATGTATTTTTTCTTGTAGAATCCAAAAATGTCTTCGAAAAAATATTTGAAACAGAAACAAAAGAGTTACGCTATGCATCAGGTGTTTTTTAAATGGAATGTATCGTTTTTTATACGATTTTTGGAAAGAGTCATTTTTTTTAAGTCCGTTCTGATTAAATGATTTGATTTTGCGATAGCTGTTTATATTACATTTTAATGTTTTACAAACTAAAATTTTAGCTTCACCTGTTTAAAATATACGATAGGTTGGTATAGGTGATCAAGGTAAAATGACGTTTGAATGCTTTGTCAATAAAAATTGACATTATTTTAATTATTGTCGAAGTCTTCACCTAAAAAATATATATTTGACTCTGATCGAAATGAAATACTCTTTGGACGAGACTACAGATTGTTATGCTATTTTATAAGTGCCAAGAAAATGCAAGAGAAGCAAGAAGAAGATTTATTGCAAATTTTCATAGAAATATATCCATCAATACAATTCTAATGATAAAAAACCTATTTGAGGAAAATAAAACTTTACATGATAGAAAAAGAAATTCAATAAAAAATAATTATTAAATAATAAAATAAAACTGCTAATACATAAGTTTTCAATGTGACCGCCTTTTTTCTCGAAACAACATCGATAACCCCTTTGTAGCCTTTCTAAACTTGCTGTTACAATATGATTTTCCTGGTTAAGGCGGTTTATTTCATCGACAATTTTTCCCATGATCTCTTGAATATTTTCGTTTCGTTGTCTGTATACGACGTTCTTCAAATGGCCCCAAAGAAATGTATCCAAAACTGAGAGGTCGGGGCTATTGGGCGGCCAAGCATATGTTCCATTTCGCCCTATCCATTTGTTATGGCGCCGATTTAAAAATTGAACCACATCATGCACGGCACACTCAAATATATCAATAAAATAAAATTTTTACAAATCACTTTATGTACAGGGTGTTCCAGCGAGGACTGAACGGGGACCTATTTTCGACCTTCCTTGTATTTTGGAAAAATTCAAAATAGCCAATCGATGTATTTTTTCTTGTAGAATCCAAAAATATCATCGAAAATATATTTGAACCAGAAACAAAAGAGTTACGCTATGCATCAGGTGTTTTTTAAATGGAATATATCGTTTTTTATACGATTTTTGGAAAGAGTGATTTTTTTATGTCCGTTCTGATTAAATGATTTGATTTTGCGATAGCTGTTTATATTACATTTTAATGTTTTACAAACTAAAATTTTAGCTTCACCTGTTTAAAATATACGATAGGTTGGTATAGGTGATCAAGGTAAAATGACGTTTGAATGCTTTGTCAATAAAAATTGACATTATTTTAATTATTGTCGAAGTCTTCACCTAAAAAATATATATTTGACTCTGATCGAAATGAAATACTCTTTGGACGAGAGACTACAGATTGTTATGCTATTTTATAAGTGCCAAGAAAATGCAAGAGAAGCAACAAGAAGATTGCAAATTTTCATAGAAATATATCCATCAATACAATTCTAAGGATAAAAAACCTATTTGAGGAAAATAAAACTTTACATGATAGAAAAAGAAATTCAATAAAAAATAATTATTAAATAATAAAATAAAACTACTAATAACATAAGTTTTCAATGTGACCGCCGTTTTTCTCGAAACAACATCGATAACCCCTTTGTAGCCTTTCTAAACTTGCTGTTACAATATGATTTTCCTGGTTAAGGCGGTTTATTTCATCGACAATTTTTCCCATGATCTCTTAAATATTTTCGTTTCGTTGTTTGTATACGACGTTCTTCAAATGGCCCCAAAGAAATGTATCCAAAACTGAGAGGTCGGGGCTATTGGGCGGCCAAGCATATGTTCCATTTCGCCCTATCCATTCGTTATGGCGCCGATTTAAAAATTGAACCACATCATGCACGGCATGAGGAGGCGCCCCATCATGTTGCCAAATTAAATTCTGATATTCTGCCAATGGTAAGTCTTCCAAAAAATTTTCAATTTCGTTTTCTAAAAACTCATAATATCTGTGCCCATTTAAAGTCCCGTTAAAAAATATTGGTCCCAAAATGTTATTGTTTTTTATCCCACACCAAACATGAATAGAATTCCTCAATTGAAATTTAATAGTCTGGAACTTTTTTGGATTTTCAACGGCCCAGTGGTGACTATTATGTCTGTTGAATACTCCCGATGTTGTGAAAGTAGCTTCGAATTACCATTTGAGAAACAAATGGGAAGCGAAGTTCTTTTTGTGCCGGTGTTAGGTGCTGAAGTGGAAGGATACGAAAAGGCCTAAATTTATGAATTTTCAGAGTCCTGTGAACAGTCCCTCGGGTAACTCTTCTGCGCCTTACACCGCCACCGTACTGAACTTCCCGAACTGCATCCGAAATAGATTTGGTTGGATTAACTTGAAAATAATTTATAATGGCCTGGTCTCGATTTCTTCTTCTTTGTATATTTCTTTTTCTATCGTGTAAAGTTTTATTTTCCCCAAATAGGTTTTTTATCCTTAGAATTGTATTGATGGATATATTTCTATGAAAATTTGCAATAAATCTTCTTCTTGCTTCTCTTGCATTTTCTTGGCACTTGTAAAATAGCATAACAATCTGTAGTCTCTCGTCCAAAGAGTATTTCATTTCGATCAGAGTCAAATATATATTTTTTAGGTGAAGACTTCGACAATAATTAAAATAATGTCAATTTTTATTGACAAAGCATTCAAACGTCATTTTACCTTGATCACCTATACCAACCTATCGTATATTTTAAACAGGTGAAGCTAAAATTTTAGTTTGTAAAACATTAAAATGTAATATAAACAGCTATCGCAAAATCAAATCTTTTAATCAGAACGGACATAAAAAAAATCACTCTTTCCAAAAATCGTATAAAAAACGATACATTCCATTTAAAAAACACCTGATGCATAGCGTAGCTCTTTTGTTTCTGGTTCAAATATTTTTTCGATGATATTTTTGAATTCTACAAGAAAAAATACATCGATTGGCTATTTTGAATTTTTGCAAAATACAAGGAAGGTCGAAAATAGGTCCCCGTTCAGTCCTCGCTGGAACACCCTGTACAATTATTTATTGGAATATAGTATGTATCACTCTCCCATTAGATGTCTTTTTAAGAGTTTTTTAAATAAATCCAATTTTGGACTATCTTTAATTATCTGTGGCAAGGAGTTAAATTCAGCCAAACCTCTATGGTTAAGTGCTTTCTCAGTACTCCTCTTATTTTTCGTATACACATAAAATTTTTTGTTATTTCTTGTTGGATAGGTATGTATAGACTCGTTCGTGACAAGTTTTTCTGTCAGATAGTTAGGAGTTAGTCCATTTTTAATTTTATAAATAAGGATTAGTACTTGATATTTCAAAAATGATTCTATAGAGAGCCAATCTAATGCCGTTAGCATATTTCTTATGGGTGTTTCTCTTTTTTCCCCAAAATTAATCTCATACATCTGTTTTGAAGTTTTTGCATCCTGTTTAGCTCATTTTTGTTAGCAAAATAGAATATTGAGGAGCTAAAGACCAAATGTGGAAGGATTAACGTGTTAAAGACAGTAGTCTTGGACCAGCGAGTAAGATATGGTTAAACTCGTGACAAAAAATTAACGTTTTTCGTTATCTCTCCAATTATATACAATATGTGTCGTTTAAAACTAAAATGTTTATCAATAATAAAACCAAGATATTTAATATTTTCTACTACTTCTAAATTATCACTACCTACTATTATATTTAAATTACTTGATATGAATTCATTTTGAACTTTATTACTTCCTATAAGCATAAATTTCGATTTTTGTATATTTAATTTTAGTAAATTTTTATTAAACCATTTATAGAGATGACTTAGTTTTAAATTTATTGTGGAAGTTAAGTGAGTTAAATCCTTTGAATTAAAACACAGCAATGTGTCATCTGCAAACAATTTTTTATTACCTGGTTTATGTCATTAATATAAATTAAAAATAACATTGGACCTAATAATTACGAAATTGTAGTGGCGGATTCATGGTTTAAAACTATTTTTTGGGTTTTTCCGCCTTAGAAAATTGAAAAAAATAAATAAAAAATAAAATATAGTTATCCTATAAATTGAATAGATAGTCTTGAGTTCTGGGTCCACTACGAAGGTACCCGAGGAACGACACTGAAAAATGCCTGCTTTCTGGACGTTTCGAGGGAAAGTCTACCCCCGTCTTCAGCAAACCTACAAATAAAATACTAAAAGCAGAATATGTCTTATGTTTCGTATCAGAAATATAACCAGAATGGCTAATCTCTGACAAAATGTCAGTGAATGTCAGTTTAAAGGTGTTATTTTTAATTGTTAGAATAAGGTGCGAAATAGGTGTACCTAGAGTATGTTCATTTTAATTTATTGTATTTTGAGGTGTCCTTTTTATACTTCAGTATTTAGCAAATTTAACCAAGTGTTATTAAAACTAACGGAACAAGATGCTACACAATTATCTTTATTTAATAATATTAAGGCACTTTCTTTTATTTTACGTTTTTTGGAACATGGTTCTTTTGCTAAAATACTAGAAGCATTCCAATTAATTTTATGATTGTTATCTAGTGCATGTTGGCAAATGTTTGATTTTTGAAATTCCCTATTTTTTATGTATGTTTGGTGTTGTTTAATTCTTTTGGCTAATGGCCTAGAGGTTTCACCTATGTAAAATTTATTGCATTGACACGGAATTTTATAAATAACATTTTTTGTATTTTCTTGTTCATTGCTAGGTTTTGTTTTTGTAAGTTTACTTCTAAGTGTATTTTGTGTTTTAAAGATCGTTCTGATGTTAAAACGTTTACCTATTCGTTTTATTTTATCTGATAAATTAGGTATGTATGGTATAAAGAGGTTTGTAATTGGTCTATTTTGGATTTTTTTGTTTTTTGGATTCTCAAATTCATAAAAACATTTTTCAACGAAATCATTAGGATAATTATTTTGATTTAAAACATCTCTTATAAAATTTTTTTCTTTAATAAAATTTTGTTCTTTGCAAATTATTTTTGCTCTATCATATAGACTTTTTACAACTCCCTTTTTAACCATGATTGGATGATTTGAGTAAAAATTTAAGTATCTGTTTGTGTGTGTAGGTTTTCTGTATACTTTTGTTTCAAAACTGTGTATGTCTTTTTTGATAAGTATGTCTAAAAATGGAAGTTGTTGGTCTGTTTCCTTTTCAATAGTAAATTTAATTGTTGGTTCTTTGGTGTTAATATGATATAAAAAGTTATTTAAATGTTGATCGTCATGTTCATAGATACAAAAAATGTCATCAATGTATCTCCACCAAATAAGTGGTTTATGATCGTAATTTTGAATATAATTTAACTCAAAGTTTTCCATAAAAATATTACTTAGTAAAGGAGATAAAGGAGACCCCATAGCCATGCCAAAATTTTGTTGGTAATATTCGTTTTTGTATTGAAAATAAGTGGTTTTTACACAAAAAGTTAGTAATTCTAGAATAGTATTAATGTTTAATGATGTACGTTCACTAAGATTGTTATCATTTTCAAGTTTATTTCTTACTATGTTTAAAGTTTTATCTACAGGTACATTTGTAAAAAAACTAACGATATCAAAACTTACCAGTGTATTATTTATATTTATTTGAATATTAGACAATTTCTCAAGGAAGTGTTGTGAATTTTTTATATATAAAAAATTACCTACTAGCGGAAATTTTAATATATTCAAATAAATATAGATAAAGGATGTGTGGTAAGTTTTGATACTTACTATTGGTCTTAATGGCGTGTTTGGTATAGATAAAACTTTAAACATAGTAAGAAATAAACTTGAAAATGATAACAATCTTAGTGAACGTACATCATTAAACATTAATACTATTCTAGAATTACTAACTTTTTGTGTAAAAACCACTTATTTTCAATACAAAAACGAATATTACCAACAAAATTTTGGCATGGCTATGGGGTTTCCTTTATCTCCTTTACTAAGTAATATTTTTATGGAAAACTTTGAGTTAAATTATATTCAAAATTACGATCATAAACCACTTATTTGGTGGAGATACATTGATGACATTTTTTGTATCTATGAACATGACGATCAACATTTAAATAACTTTTTATATCATATTAACACCAAAGAACCAACAATTAAATTTACTATTGAAAAGGAAACAGACCAACAACTTCCATTTTTAGACATACTTATCAAAAAAGACATACACAGTTTTGAAACAAAAGTATACAGAAAACCTACACACACAAACAGATACTTAAATTTTTACTCAAATCATCCAATCATGGTTAAAAAGGGAGTTGTAAAAAGTCTATATGATAGAGCAAAAATAATTTGCAAAGAACAAAATTTTATTAAAGAAAAAAATTTTATAAGAGATGTTTTAAATCAAAATAATTATCCTAATGATTTCGTTGAAAAATGTTTTTATGAATATGAGAATCCAAAAAACAAAAAAATCCAAAATAGACCAATTACAAACCTCTTTATACCATACATACCTAATTTATCAAATAAAATAAAACGAATAGGTAAACGTTTTAACATCAGAACGATCTTTAAAACACAAAATACACTTAGAAGTAAACTTACAAAAACAAAACCTAGCAATGAACAAGAAAATACAAAAAATGTTATTTATAAAATTCCGTGTCAATGCAATAAATTTTACATAGGTGAAACCTCTAGGCCATTAGCCAAAAGAATTAAAGAACACCAAACATACATAAAAAATAGGGAATTTCAAAAATCAAACATTTGCCAACATGCACTAGATAACAATCATAAAATTAATTGGAATGCTTCTAGTATTTTAGCAAAAGAACCATGTTCCAAAAAACGTAAAATAAAAGAAAGTGCCTTAATATTATTAAATAAAGATAATTGTGTAGCATCTTGTGCCGTTAGTTTTAATAACACTTGGTTAAATTTGCTAAATACTGAAGTAGAAAAAGGACACCTCAAAATACAATAAATTAAAATGAACATACTCTAGGTACACCTATTTCGCACCTTATTCTAACAATTAAAAATAACACCTTTAAACTGACATTCACTGACATTTTGTCAGAGATTAGCCATTCTGGTTATATTTCTGATACGAAACATAAGACATATTCTGCTTTTAGTATTTTATTTGTAGGTTTCCTGAAGACGGGGGTAGACTTTCCCTCGAAACGTCCAGAAAGCAGGCATTTTTCAGTATCGTTCCTCGGGTACCTTCGTAGTGGACCCAGAACTCAAGACTATCTATTCAATTTATAGGGTAACTATATTTTATTTTTTATTTATTTTTTTCAATTTTCTAAGGCGGAAAAACCCAAAAAATAGTTTTATTGGACCTAATGTACTTCCTTGTGGAACACCATTATTGTTAAACACTTCTGTGGAAATTTTGTTATTAATTTTGGTAACCTGCTTTCTATTCTTCAAATAATCTACAAACCAATCAAGGGCAGTATTACTTATACCAATTCCTTTCAATCTGCTTACCAGTATATCCCTGTCTATAGTTTCAAAGGCCCGTTGTAAATCAAGGAACACTGCTCCTATTGCATAATTATCATCCAAGAGATTCTTCCATTCATAAAGAACATTCTGAATAGCCGTTTCACAGCTGTGATTCTTTCGAAAACCAGATTGATTTACCATCAGAATATTATTTGCAGTAATAAATTTCATTAATTGTTTATATACAATTTTTTCTAAAATTTTCTCAATTGTAACCAGCATATTAATGGGTCTGAACTGATCAGCTTTAATAGTACCTTTTATTTTTGGAATTGGGATTACTGTAGATAACTTCAATAAGGATGAAATCTGTCCAATTTCTAAAGAAGTATTTATGATTTTCAGAAGTGGCCCTTCTATATTACTGTAGATATCTTTTCTGGTCCTATATTCGTTTTGTCAATACCATGTATTATATTATTAATTCTTTCCACAAAATAAATATTCAAATTATCTGCAATTTCTTTTGAATTAATCAAAACGTTATTGTTGATTTCCAGTTTAGTAATAGTTTTTTTATTAGTTGCAGAAATTAATTGGCTTAATTTTTGCCACATTTGCTTAGCATTATTTTTTGATAAATCTATTTTGTTTTGATAATATTTTTTTCTTTCCTCTCTGATAACTGACACCACCTTATTTCTGCATTGTTTGTAATTCAATCTATTATCTGGCGATTTATTTATTTTTAATTTTTTATAACTATTGTCCCTATCCTCAATTGCTTTTTCAACTCTGTCATTATATCATTCTCTAAACTTTGGCTTTATTACTTTTTCCAGTCGTGGAGCTATATCTTCTAATGCACGTTTAATATTATTATAAAATATATAATATTTAATATTTAAATCCCTAACTCTATAGTCCCATTTTATCTATGATAATCTATTATTTAACACATCATGGTCTATCCTACCTCTTGTTTGAATAGTTAAATTATCCTTTATAACCCTTTTTATCTGAATATTTATACTTACAATAAAATGATCACTTATTTGAAGGGTTTCCAACACCTTACATTCCAAAAGATTAAATTTGTTAGTCAATACTAAATCAATTATGCTTCCACCCTGGTCATTAGGATGTGTTACTGTCTCAACCAGTTGGTGTAATAATGTTTTAGTTTATTTGAGTATGTAGTTTGTGCCAACCAGTTAATGTTAAAATCACCCATTATTATAATAGGGTAACTACAATCAAGCAGACTTTCACACCAATGTTCAAAAAAATTCTGGCACTGGCACTGGGAGAATGATACAAATTTCCCAAAATGTAATATTGTCCCATGAGAGCTACTCCTATTACATCAAACCAATGATTTTTTTGAAACTAAAATCTGTCAACATTTAAAATGGTAATACAATATTTTATATAAACTACAACGCCACCTGTGTGTCGATTCTCACTATCAACCCTTACAATTTGGTACCCTGTAATGTCAATTTCAAAATCCTCAATGTCTTCTGTCAGTCTTGTTTCTGTTAGGCAAATTATGAAGTTATATATTTCATCAAATCTTGACAAAAGGCTTGAGAATTCATTAGAACTATTGAATTGTTTATAAAAAATTACTGTTTCCCTAGTCATTAACAATATTCATCTGTTTAACTGTATCATCCAAAACAATATAAATTTCTTTAGTGTAATGTATATTATGTATTGAAATGTTTTTAATTAATTTCTGCAGTGCTTGTGCTGTTATATACTTACCACTATATTTAATTTGTAGGCAGCTATTGAAAACAAAATATGAAGAATCAATTAAGGCATTCAAATCTGAGAAGGATATTGTGTCAAACCAACCAGATGAACTTCTATTAAATCTGGGGCCCTTTGGACCTCCACCTGTCCAAGATGTATACATATTTTTAGCTTTGTACACCACGTATGCTGGTAACAATTTTCCATCAGTTGAAGCAGAATACATAATAGAAACAACCCCTTTTTGAGATTACTTTTTTTCGACCCGGGTCATCCGTTAGCTTAGTCTCGTGATAATTGATTATGTTTGGTGGCGTTACATTTTCCAACTCCCTGGCCAAATTGTTAAAATAATCATTGATAGTCCTGGGAGAAACAGCGGCTCTTGAGCGCTTGATGTTCTGGCAGATCCTAGATCTCAATTGATTTTTGTGACGTTTTAAAAAAGAATAGACAAAGTCTCTACCTGGGGTATTACCCTTAAATCTCTTTATTGTTTTACCTGTACTGTCTAGGTAATTTTTTATAATCATCCTGACGTCCAAACGGTCAAGTGGGTAGCCCCAATGGGAACAAACTATTAGTTGATAGATTAATATATCTTCTTTTTGTTGGGTTAGAGCTGTTTGTCCTCCGTGATGCTTTAGATTTCGGTTTTTATGGTGCCCATAAAGTACAGAATAATGTATGTTGTAAGTTTCTCGTGCCACTCCATAACTCATTCCATTTTCAATTGAAGCAAGGGCTATCTTTAGTGTTTTTTCATAAATCTTCTTATATGTTTTACCTCAAGGGTTGTAAATAACTATGGGGTGAAACAGCTTGTTTCTATTCACCCCAAAATCATTTAAAAGTGAAGTTATACAACATATTACTTAATATTTGAAAAAGCAAGCAACACAGGCCATTTCTGAAATCGGCAATGTAATCTAGATACTTGAAAGTTACTTTAACCAAAAACTCAATGTCTTACCTTTTTTTTATCAAATCACCACGAATAAAGTTTTGCTAGTAGTCGAAAAGGCACCCGCATTTACCCCAACAAGAGTTTGGTACTGTAATCAGGGTTGCCAACATAAAACATCTTTGGTCTGTTAAAGCAGTTATGGCGACATCTGTTGATCATTTAAGCACAAATTTGAAGCGGTCGAAGACTTATCCAACTAGTTTTTCCAGGGAAAATAGCGAACATCCATACATATTAACTATATACATGCAGACCAAAAACAAAACTTGCTTTTTAAAAACAAATACGTTAATAATACTTACAATAATTTCAGGAAAAGTGACTATGAACGTTCCCAGCTCCATGTATTATCCAAAAACCAACAGCAGCCTAGATATTGAGGCGGCTGACAGGAGCTTTGATTTCAACGTAAGCTAAAATATATTTGTTATATATTTAAAAATATTCAATTCGATCTACAATAGTATCAGCTTTGTTTTTTGTGCTAAATTCTATTGTATAAATCGTTTTTAGGTACTGAACTTTTAAAAGAAAAATTATATATTTGATTGTTATTTATTTTAAATGTATTTAAAAAGGTGTATTTATCAAGTTTTTACAGGCCAGTTGGAAAATACTCCTTTGCTCGAGTCAGTTCGCCTTTTTTGCCTGCCTTAGGGTTTTCATAAAATGAAAACTTTCACGGCTTTGGTCAATTAATAAATCATTATTCTAGGTATTAGACCACGTCAAACTGAAATTACTATCCGACGTTTCGCCTTCGTTTGCACGGGACCTCTTCAGGATATCTAAGGTTTTAAAACACAAGCAAAACCCCGTAGAGTTTTAGACGAAGATATAATGATAACTTCGTACATAAATTAGTAAATAGAGATAAGCATAAGAAAATATTAAAAGATGCCACTACTCTTCAAGCACCTGAGGCTCCCGATAAGTTAATAGTAATCCCATATGATCCCAGATATATGAGAGGTTTACAAAAAGTATTTAAAAACGTAGGTTTTAGAGTAGCCTACAAAACGGAGAACAGTTTGAAAAATCTCCTTGGAAACCTTAAAGACCAAGTCGATTTGAAGGAGAGGAGTGGAATGTATACAATTAGCTGTAATGACTGCGATCTAAAATATGTTGGGCAAACATAAATAGTCTCGGCTAGGATATGTTACTTTAGTTTATATCATCTGCCCCTGATGCTAACTTGGTTGGCGAAACGCGCGTCCAGAAGGTAACAAGTTGTGGTGTAGTGTGGTTAGAACTCTTGTATTTTGATCATTTTGGTATATTTAAAAACGAAAAAGTTACAGCTGATCAAAATTATATCAAAGCTAAAAAACACCCGGTTCCATTTTCCTTTCTTTAAACAGATACATCCAGAACAGGAATCATCTTATTAGATTCTATTTCCATTGTGAATTTGATATTATGATGTTGCTGATTAAGGTGGTCCAGAAATATGAGGAGATTATCCTGGCCATGAGGCCAAACAACAAAAGTACCATCTACATATCTAAACCCGTGCTTCGGTTTTAGTGGAGCGGATGTTAGAGCAATATCCTCAAAGGTTTCCTTAAAGATATTCTCTACCACAGGTGATAGAGGAGATCCCATAGCTGCCCCTGAAGTTTGTTCATAAAAAGTTCCTTGAAAAATGAAATAAGTAGATGTAAGACAATCTTCCGCGAGATTGATTAAGATATTGTCAAGATTATTATCAGGAACATTTGTGTATAGTGATTCTACATCGTGACATAGTGATTCTCCTTACTCACTCAGTGCTTGGATTTCGTGGAGTAAAGATGCCTGAAGATCACTTGTGCAATATCGAAGGCGAAACGTCCGATAGTAAATTCCAATACAACACGCTCTAATCACAAGAACGGCGATTTCTAAACTTTTATTGTTTTATTTTTATTTAAATTAATTTTGAGGTACAAATCTATTATTTTAATTATAATACATTTTTGTCAAAATGTTACCATTCCATCCTCATGTGACTCGTCAACGAGGAAAGTAAAAATGGAGATTGTGTTTTTCCTTTAAAAGAATACAAATGGTAATAAAAATACTAGCTTATTGTAGGTGGGGCTTTATGCCAACGCCATCTACCTAGGTAACTGGCCTCAAGTAGTCATCGACAGGGTTGCGAACAGAAGCAGACTGGAAGGTTACTCGTTCTCCAGATTGCCAGAATTCTCTCAGGAAGAAATTGACTATATATATGGTACCTACGACTACTTCGCCCTGAATATGTAAGTAGAATATTAATAATTAATGTAAGATCATAGCCGATGCAAGCATCGGACCAGTGGCCCTTCTGAAACGTACACTACCGAATGCTAAACATTCCAAATGGTACGAATTCGCACAAAAAAAGATAATCATAAGAGTAAAATAAGACTAAAAAAAATAAAAGTCAAATAATACAGGCCAACACACATTTTGGTGCCTGCGATTTTATAACTGTTCCTGGGTAATTTTTGGATGCAGAATGTAAAAAAGTTCTCAGATTTTGTCTATCAGATCTAGATTTAAAAAAAATTGTGTATATATTTTACGTTATAACTGTTATAATATATAATATTACTATTGCCAGTTAAAATAGCAAAGACACATGGATTTAAGTATTTATTGCAAAAACTTAATTTACACACTTACATTAGTCACTAATCACATAAAAATTTTCTTTTACACGACTTTCTAGAATGGAGTTTACTAGGGCAGTCTCGCTGAAGGCTCCAGCAGTAGTCCGCCATCATGTGGCTATCCCATCGTCCTTGATAACGATCTTCCATAGTTTTAATATCCTGATGGAATCTTTCCCCCTGTTCTTCACTACAATCACCTAAGTTTTCTGGAAAACGATCTAGGTGGCTGTGGAGGTAGTGAACTTTTATTAAATTTGAAAGCATAGTTTCCACTAATTCTACGTAGTTCTCTGCTTTATGATTGCCAAAAAAATTTTGTACTAGTTGAACAAATGAACACCAAGCGTTAGATTCAGTCTCGTTTATTGATGTGGTCAATTGTGGATCTTTAACAAGTTGCTTCATTTGAGGACCATCAAATATACCAGCTTTTAGTTTTTCAGTGCTAATGCCAGGAAATTTACGTGACAAATACCCAAAACAATTTCCATCTCGATTTAAAGCCTTCACAAATTGCTTCATTAGGCCTCGCTTGATACGCAACGGCGGAAGTAAGATTTTATCTCTTGAAACCAAAGGTTCGTTGATCACGCTTTGTTTTCCTTGAATCATGACATCTCTTGAAGGCCAATTTTTGTTAACCCAGTGCTCAATTTTAGCTCTGCTGTCCCAAAGGCACAAAAAACAAGGATATTTTGTATAACCACTCTACTGTCCAAGGAGGAATTTACCCATTTTTAAATCAACACAAATTGCCCACTGATGTTCTTCGTATTTAATTTTTCTCAAAACTAATGCAATTGTTTCACATTCTTCCTTCACGGTAGTAGAATGACCAATAGGAATTGAGCCATATTTGTTACCGTTATGTAAAAGAACCAACGACATGGAAATAACATAGACCCAGTTGTTTACATTTTGTAGGAATCCAATATTAACCCTGGTTTGCCAAACCGTTACTGTGGCCAAATTATAACGGATATCATCCTTTATAACACTACCTAAATAAACAAGGAATTCCAGAAATTCTCAGTATAAATTTCCATATAGAATATTTTAAAACTGATAATTAAATAGCTTATTATAAATAACTCAAACCGAATCTGTTTTAAATGTAATTTAAATCTTCTGTAATTATTATTTCTTATTTCAAGAAATAAAGCCCAGAATAATCGGCAACGCCGGAATTTTATCTTTTTCGAGTATACTACAGATTTCTTTCGGGATCATTCGGAAGGCGCCGAAGACGGTCGTAGTCATTCATGATTTCGACTTATTTGATGCGCGGCGATGGTGCGAACTTGCTCTATTTGCAGAAAAAGAAACGATTTAAACCCAGAAGTTTGTTTTCGAAGGTAAGTAAGGTTATGTCATACCAGTGCTGTAGCTGAAGGGTAAAATCACCGTCTAATAGTGTTCTTATATTTGCAAATGAAGTATGGTTTTTGTATTGCACATTTCCGTTGGGCTTAAATTAATTTTTTATAACTTCAACTTATCTATAAAGTCGAAGACACTGGTGATAAACGGAGTACAGCGTTTTGCTAATTTGTATATTTGTGAAAAGTCTCAAATATTGCTCTAAAATTTAATAAACAACTTTAATAAGTTAATAAACAACATAAATATACTATTTGGTAAAGCATAAGTACTAAATTTTAATTGAGTAACCTGTAAGACTCAGTATTTTATGTTGTCATTAATTAATCCAGGATGGTTTGCATTTTGCATGAAATTTTCAAGGAATATTTAGGGTAGTGTCGGAGTTCTCAAATAGCAAGCATATACAAAAAATTAAAATAGCGCAATAGCGTTACTATACAATTTTTCATTTACTATAGATTTTCTTTAATGAATTTGAAATGCTTTAATTTATTGCCTAAAAATTTGATTTTTAAAAATAAGTAATCAAAAAAGTTGTTATCAGGTGATTTCGGTAATATAATTAATAATATAATATATTATAATGAATGTTAAAAATATTAAACATCTTGGCACAAAATATTTATATTGTCAATAAATGAAATGTATAGCGGCGAAGGTGGATGGTGTGGAAAAAAGGGGGTAAATTGAGGGATAAATACTGTAAAGATATTGTTTTTCATAATATGGTTTTTGTGGTTATTAGGGGCACGAAGTTCAATTTTGTATTCATATTAATATGGGGCCATCCAATACATAAAGGTGGTGCTTTTTTATATAATATTACTTGCCGCGAGCCTGGCAAACTTTTAAAAGTAGTGGACCCAAATGTTTACCTAACTTCGCGTAAATAGAACTAAAATGTGTTGGAAAATGGTGAAATCAAAATGTTTTGAAAGACAAACCCGATTTCAAAAAATAGGTTGCATTAAAAAGTGATAAATTATATTTTATTACATATTTCCTATGAAGTCGGTGATAAGTTGATAAAGAAAGGTATTAAATAAGCATTATACTTTTGGTATAGACATCAAAATACAAAGTGGGTCCATGTAACAAAATTTAGTTTTATCTTCAACTTTAGTAACAATAGTAATAAGAACTCACCCTGTTATTGGTTGTATTTTGCCATGGAAATGCTTGTTCTTTAATGACTAAGCTTATTGCTAATAATAAATATTGCCACATGAACCATTACATAAATATGTCTTTTGCAGGCACGTAGCCAGGATTTCAGTTCTAGGGGGATGCAACCCTGTCAAAACCAATTCAATGACAAAAAAATATTAAGAAGAATGCTTTTTTTTCACTTGTTGCTAGTTCCCCTGCAAGTGCAACAAAATATGAAAAAAAGTTGCAAAAAAAGATTGTAGGTAGAGCAATTATGAAAATGTAAAAAATTATAGGTATATCTTGAGCAAATAGGACGTTGGCGACTTTTGCTTAATATTTTTAGGTTTTATATATTTAATAGTATTTTAATAAATAAGTGCTCAGTCACTTTGTTAATATCGAGTTTAATGTGGTGTTATCTTCCATAGAGGGTCTGGAACCATATTGCTACATTAAAAATCTGGATTTCTTTAATCATAAATGTATTCATCTTTCTTTTTAGTACTTTCTCGAAATTCTAAAACTACTTTTGATGATCGTTTGCTTAAAAGTTTTTCTTTTTTTGAGAATTCTAAATATTCCTCATTGCCAAAATTGAATATTTTTTGGAGGTAATTTTTTTCAATCCCCAAAGCTAAATTCGATAATTTTCTTATTCCTTAAATCGTGTTTTGTATACGTAAAGATAAGAACTTCAAAATTGTGTGAAAATGGATCACGAATAGAAATTTTCAGCAGCTACCATATATTCTAAGTTTAATAATAATAATTTTTGTTGGAATTATCATAAATTTGGTCTCGGCACGCATTCGCAATTTTGCTTATGACAGGAGATTTTTGTGGAAGAAAAATGAAATTTATTTTCCTATCGATTTATGTTAGAAACTGTCGTACTTACGAAAAAATCATTAGGTGCGTCTTTGTTTAGGGTAGCCTTTCTTAATTTTTTTCATTTACATATTTGCGAAACTTCTTTGGAATCGCAGAAACAGTGTAAACTTGGGCTTGTTAAAAAACCCGTCAAAAAGTTAGAATTTCAAAAAATAGCCTGCTCCCTAATTTTCCTGAGGTCCGAGTTAAAAAATAGCTGTAGTAAGCAGAGCCAATACGGAACTTCTAATCAGCAGTTATTGGAATTCTACTTTCGAAGGTTAAATTATGTAAAAACTCCTAAATATTTTTAGTTTCCGGACCGCCCTTAGACTACGTACCTGGTCTTTTGTCACAGATAATTATTGATACAATTATATTAAATCAGCTTCTTGCTAACCTATATATATATATATATATATATATATATATATATATATATATATATATATATATATCCTAATTTTTCTTGGTTTGAGGTCAATACATTAACAACAAAATTAGTACATATTTTTAAACATATATTTCGTTTCTAAGGTGACGTTTCGACCATAGTTTTGGTCTTTTTCAAACCTAAAATTTGTTTAGCACTATTTTTTTAAGTTTATAAAGTATTAAAAATTTAGGACTTACCATAGAACGTAAAATAGTTGACTAAAAAGTATACATAATCCACATATCTGACATATACTACACATATTTAATTTACATTTTACAAATATTGTGGACGTTTATTACAGACAAATTACAAGCGACTGAGCGAACACTGTTATAGTAAAGATATATACAATTTATTTAGGTTGTTTATGTCTTTTTTGTCATTTATGGCGTTTTTGTTTTTTTGAATTTCAGCCATCTCAAAAAATTCTCTTTTTTTCAACTGAGGTTCGGATTTTAATACTTTCACTTGTTCGTAGTTGAAAGTATGTTTTTTGGACATCTCATGGTGTGTTAATGGTGCTGTTCTTTTTATCATATTTGTGACTTTTCAGTCTATTTTCTAAGTATTGGCTTGTTTGTCCAATATAAACACCGTTACAATTATTGCAAGGGATCTGATAGACTATATTGCTTTTTTTATTAATTGGCGTTTTCGATTTTAAGTTGCTGAAGTTCTTTGATAATAAGTTATAGGCTTTGTGACTTGTCGTGATGTTATATTTTTTAAAAAGGTTTTGAAATTGCTGGGATAAACCATTTATGAAAGGCAGAGAAATGTATTTTGTTTTAGGTAGATTTGATGTAATAATGGCATTTTCAGAATTATAATATTTATGTATTCTGCTTTTGAATAATTTATTTACTAATTTTTTAGGGTATTGATTTAGAGTTAATGCTGCTTTAGCCTTTTTAATTGCTCGTTCTCTGAATTCAGAGTCGGACAGCTTAATTGCCCGATCTGCCAGACCAATAATTACAGATTTTTTTTGAGACATTGGGTGACAGGAGCTGAAATTTAGGTATCGAGAGGACCAAGTTTGTTTTGTGTACCATTCCGTTTTAATTTTATTTCCTATATGATGTAATGTTAAGTCTAAAAAATTGATTTTGTTGTTCTCTTCGCTTTCAATTGTAAATTGTAGTCTTTTATGGTATTGATTAAATTGCTTTAAAATAATTTCTGTTTGGCCAGATGGGATTGCAGTAATACAATCATCGACATAACGATAAAAAAATGGTATATTAAATTCCACATTACTTAGAACAGTCTCCTCTAAATCTTCCATAACTATTTGGGCAACGACGCTTGATATAGATGCTCCCATAGCACAACCTTCTATTTGTTTATATAACTGATTTTCGTATATGAAATATGTAGAATTTAGTGTTAATTCTACTGCTTTAAGAAATTCATCTTGAGGAATATCTGTGTATTTTTTTATTTCAGACCATTTCTTTTTAATTATTCTGGTAGCCAATGAGATTGGAACGCTGGTATACAGGGAAACAACATCAAGCGATATCAGTTGGTAATTTTCCGGAATTTCTAACTGTTTTAATTTTTCTTTAAATTGATAGGAGTCTTTGATATAGTAATTATTTTTATGTACAATATTTTTTAAGATTTTTTTTAAAAAATTTGATAGTGGTGTAAACGGGGATTGAATGCATGAGACAATTGGCCGTAATGGGATATTTTCTTTATGTAGTTTAGGCAATCCGTAAATTTTGGGTGGTACACTATTGCGGATTTTTAGTTTTTTAGCAGTGTCGGGTGATATAAAAAGATTTTTTTCCCAAGAGTTAACTAATTCATTATTTCTTTTTTGATACTGGTTTGTGGGATCTTTATAGAAGGGTTATTTTTTAAAAAACTAAAGGTTCTAAAAGCCGATAAAACAAACAAAACAGTGTTAATGAGTTCTGCTAACTACAACATAAAAATGAATGAAATATTAAATGACACTAAAACATATAAAAAAATTAAACAAGATCCCACAAACCAGTATCGAAATAATGAATTAGTTAACTCTTGGGAAAAAAATCTTTTTATATCACCCGACACTGCTAAAAAACTAAAAATCCGCAATAGTGTACCACCCAAAATTTACGGATTGCCTAAACTACATAAAGAAAATATCCCATTACGGCCAATTGTCTCATGCATTCAATCCCCGTTTACACCACTATCAAATTTTTTAAAAAAAATCTTAAAAAATATTGTACATAAAAATAATTACTATATCAAAGACTCCTATCAATTTAAAGAAAAATTAAAACAGTTAGAAATTCCGGAAAATTACCAACTGATATCGCTTGATGTTGTTTCCCTGTATACCAGCGTTCCAATCTCATTGGCTACCAGAATAATTAAAAAGAAATGGTCTGAAATAAAAAAATACACAGATATTCCTCAAGATGAATTTCTTAAAGCAGTAGAATTAACACTAAATTCTACATATTTCATATACGAAAATCAGTTATATAAACAAATAGAAGGTTGTGCTATGTGAGCATCTATATCAAGCGTCGTTGCCCAAATAGTTATGGAAGATTTAGAGGAGACTGTTCTAAGTAATGTGGAATTTAATATACCATTTTTTTATCGTTATGTCGATGATTGTATTACTGCAATCCCATCTGGCCAAACAGAAATTATTTTAAAGCAATTTAATCAATACCATAAAAGACTACAATTTACAATTGAAAGCGAAGAGAACAACAAAATCAATTTTTTAGACTTAACATTACATCATATAGGAAATAAAATTAAAACGGAATGGTACACAAAACAAACTTGGTCCTCTCGATACCTAAATTTCAGCTCCTGTCACCCAATGTCTCAAAAAAAATCTGTAATTATTGGTCTGGCAGATCGGGCAATTAAGCTGTCCGACTCTGAATTCAGAGAACGAGCAATTAAAAAGGCTAAAGCAGCATTAACTCTAAATCAATACCCTAAAAAATTAGTAAATAAATTATTCAAAAGCAGAATACATAAATATTATAATTCTGAAAATGCCATTATTACATCAAATCTACCTAAAACAAAATACATTTCTCTGCCTTTCATAAATGGTTTATCCCAGCAATTTCAAAACCTTTTTAAAAAATATAACATCACGACAAGTCACAAAGCCTATAACTTATTATCAAAGAACTTCAGCAACTTAAAATCGAAAACGCCAATTAATAAAAAAAGCAATATAGTCTATCAGATCCCTTGCAATAATTGTAACGGTGTTTATATTGGACAAACAAGCCAATACTTAGAAAATAGACTGAAAAGTCACAAATATGATAAAAAGAACAGCACCGCATTAACACACCATGAGATGTCCAAAAAACATACTTTCAACTACGAACAAGTGAAAGTATTAAAATCCGAACCTCAGTTGAAAAAAAGAGAATTTTTTGAGATGGCTGAAATTCAAAAAAACAAAAACGCCATAAATGACAAAAAAGACATAAACAACCTAAATAAATTGTATATATCTTTACTATAACAGTGTTCGCTCAGTCGCTTGTAATTTGTCTGTAATAAACGTCCACAATATTTGTAAAATGTAAATTAAATATGTGTAGTATATGTCAGATATGTGGATTATGTATACTTTTTAGTCAACTATTTTACGTTCTATGGTAAGTCCTAAATTTTTAATACTTTATAAACTTAAAAAAATAGTGCTAAACAAATTTTAGGTTTGAAAAAGACCAAAACTATGGTCGAAACGTCACCTTAGAAACGAAATATATGTTTAAAAATATGTACTAATTTTGTTGTTAATGTATTGACCTCAAACCAAGAAAAATTAGGATAAATATATATTGAAAAAAAAAGGTCAAAGAACACAAAGCAAAAAAAAATATATATATATATATATATATATATATATATATATTTATTTATTTATTTATTTATTTTTTTGAAATTGTTAGTAAAATCCACTTTTCAAAAATATTTTTTTTGAACCACCAACTTTTATCGAGAAATCAATAATAAAAAAAGTAAATAAATGCATTAAAATACAAGATGTTTAAAAATAAAATCATCGAAACTTTTTGATGGTTCTGAAGCACTCTGTATAATATTGTACACTATATTTGAAACTTTTTTTTTTTATAAAAATTTAAATAACAAGGTTGAAAGTGGTGCTGCACTTTATAAATTTTCACCCGGACACGTGGTTTATAAAAATAAAACAAAGTTTAAAAGTTTGGTATAATTTATTTATAAACGGTTTGATATAATAACAAACAACTATTATTATCGACAAAACAAATGTAACAGCATATTAATTTAATATTTCATTATATATATAACAATTAAACTCGTCTATTACATATTTAATGATTCAGTAACAATTTTCAAATTCGGAAATTTTATATATTTTATATATATATATATATATATATATATATATATATATATATATATATATATATATATATATATATATATATATATATATATATATATATATATATATATATATATATATATATATATATATATATATATACATATATATATAAATATATATATATATATATATATATATAAAACTTTAGGTTAGCAAGAAGCTGATTTAATATAATTGTATCAATAATTATCTGTGACAAGTTCCGTATTGGCTCTGCTTACTACAGCTATTTTTTAACTCGGACCACAGGAAAATTAAGGAGCAGGCTATTTTTTGAAATTCTAACTTTTTGACGGGTTTTTTTAACAAGCTCAAGTTTACACTGTTAGACATTCTGCGATTCCAAAGAAGTTTCGCAAATATGTAAATGAAAAAAATTAAGAAAGGCTACCCTAAACAAAGACGCACCTAAGGATTTTTTCGTAAGTACGACAGTTTCTAACATAAATCGATAGGAAAATAAATTTCATTTTTCTGCCACAAAAATCTCCTGTCATAAGCAAAATTGCGAATGCGTGCCGAGACCAAATTTATGATAATTCCAACAAAAATTATTATTATTAAACTTAGAATATATGGTAGCTGCTGAAAATTTCTATTCGTGATCCATTTTCACATAATTTTGAAGTTCTTATCTTTACGTATACAAAACACGATTTAAGGAATAAGAAAATTATCGAATTTACCTTTGGGGATTGAACAAAATTACCTCCAAAAAATATTCAATTTTGGCAGTGAGGAATATTTAGAATTCTCAAAAAAAGAAAAACTTTTAAGCAAACGATCATGAAAAGTAGTTTTAGAATTTCGAGAAAGTACTAAAAAGAAAGATGAATACATTTATGATTAAAGAAATCCAGATTTTTAATGTAGCAATATGGTTCCAGACCCTCTATGGAAGATAACACCACATTAAACTCGATATTAACAAAGTGACTAAGCACTTATTTATTAAAATACTATTAAATATATAAAACCTAAAAATATTAAGCAATCTTTTTTTGCAACTTTTTTTCATATTTTGTTGCAGTTGCATGGGAACTAGCAACAAGTGAAAAAAAAGCATTCTTCTTAATATTTTTTTGTTATTGAGTTGGTTTTGACAGGGTTGGATCCCCCTAGAACTGAGATCCTGGCTACGTGCCTGCAAAAGACATATTTATGTAATGGTTCATGTGGCAATATTTATTATTAGCAATAAGCTTAGTCATTAAAGAACAAGCATTTCCATGACAAAATACAACCAATAACAGGGTGAGTTCTTATTAGTATTGTTACTAAAGTTGAAGATAAAACTAAATTTTGTTACATGGACCCACTTTCTATTTTGATGTCTATACCAAGAGTATAATGCTTATTTAATACCTTTCTTTATCAACTTATCACCGACTTCATAGGAAATATGTAATAAAATATAATTTATCACTTTTTAATGCAACCTATTTTTTGAAATCGGGTTTGCCTTTCAAAACATTTTGATTTCACCATTTTCCAACACATTTTAGTTCTATTTACGCGAAGTTAGGTAAACATTTGGGTCCACTACTTTTAAAAGTTTGCCAGGCTCGCGGCAAGTAATATTATATAAAAAAGCACCACCTTTACATGTATTGGATGGCCCCATATTAATATGAATACAAAATTGAACTTCGTGCCCCTAATAACCACAAAAACCATATTATGAAAAACAATATCTTTACAGTATTTATCCCTCAATTTACCCCCTTTTTTCCCCACCATCCACCTTCGCCGCTATACATTTCATTTATTGACAATATAGATATTTTGTGCCAAGATGTTTAATATTTTTAACATTCATTATAATATATTATATTATTAATTATATTACCGAAATCACCTGATAACAACTTTTTTGATTACTTATTTTTAAAAATCAAATTTTTAGGCAATAAATTAAAGCATTTCAAATTCATTAAAGAAAATCTATAGTAAATGAAAAATTGAAAAGTAACGCTATTGCGCTATTTTAATTTTTTGTATATGCTTGCTATATGAGAACTCCGACACTACCCTAAATATTCCTTGAAAATTTCATGCAAAATGCAAACCATCCTGGATTAATTAATGACAACATAAAATAGTGAGTCTTACAGGTTACTCAATTAAAATTTAGTACTTATGCTTTACCAAATAGTATATTTATGTTGTTTATTAACCCCTCAAAAAAGGTGGTTTGATAAATTTTAGAGCAATATTTGAGACTTTTCACAAATATACAAATTAGCAAAACGCTGTACTCCGTTTATCATCAGTGTCTTCGACTTTATAGATAAGTTAAAGTTATAAAAAGTTAATTTAAGCCCAACGGAAATGTGCAATACAAAAACAATACTTCATTTGCAAATATAATAACACTATTAGACGGTGATTTTACCCTTCAGCTACAGCACTGGTATGACATAACCTTACTTACCTTCGAAAACAAACTTATGGGTTTAAATCGTTTCTTTTTCTGCAAATAGAGCAAGTTCGCACCATTTTCTTAAAGTTTTTTAAACAGATTCTTGAAATTAGCCACACAAAACACTTGGATTTCTGAAAAAACACTTATTTCACCAACTAGGACAATTACAACGTCGCGCATCAAATAGGTCGAAATCATGAATGACTACGACCGTCTTCGGCGCCTTCCGAATGATCCCGAAAGAAATCTGTAGTATACTCGAAAAAGATAAAATTCCGGCGTTGCCGATTATTCTGGGCTTTATTTCTTGAAATAAGAAATAATAATTACAGAAGATTTAAATTACATTTAAAACAGATTCGGTTTGAGTTATTTATAGTAAGCTATTTAATTATCAGTTTTAAAATATTGTATATGGAAAGTTATACTGGGAATTTCTGGAATTCCTTGTTTATTTAGGTAGTGTTATAAAGGATGATATCCGTTATAATTTGGCCACAGTAACGGTTTGGCAAACCAGGGTTAATGTTGGATTCCTACAAAATGTAAACAACTGGGTCTATATTATTTCCATGTCGTTGGTGTTTTATATATTTTATTTTGCGTGAAACCCCATAAGAAAAAAATCTAAAATCGAAAGATCCGGAGATCGCAGGGGCCATCTTACAGTTTAAAAAACTGCTTATGAGATACATTTTTGACATCTAATAAGGGTGATCTGTATCACGAATTCAAGACGAATATACAAAATGGCGGCCAAATAATACGTCTAAAAAAAATCTTCTTATTCTATTGAATTAATATCTTGAAGCAAAATTGAATTTCGTACAGGGATTAACAAAATGACGACACAAAATGGCGGTCTTAAAGAATCAGTGTAAAAAAAAATCAAATTATTTAAATCATGCCCAAATATTAAGATAATTAATTAGATCCTAAGTAAGTTCTAAATTATCTTTTAATATTTGTTTTTTCATTCAGGTATACAAGTGGAATTATCGAATATGCCGATGAGTGGGCAATCAGCACCCCGTCTCTCTGGCTGGATCAAGGTAATTCCAAGCAAAATTGTAAAAGTTAATAACAGGATGTTCAAAAAAAATATCTGTCTAAAACTATCACGAATACTGACTGAAAAGTGTTTGTAATGTCAATCCTCACCAAAATAAACTTCTGGTCACTTGAAACAGTTCACTTGCATTTTTTGGCCAAATTTAAGTTCGAATACTGAGGTGCGGTTTTCAGCTGTATCTTGCAAATTTTATTACATATAACATGTTAGGCGTAAATTTTACTTACGCTAAAAAGTTATTTTTACAGGGTGTTAAACAAGACTGTGCAAATTTTTCGATTTTTTATTTGTTCCGAAAAAATAATTTCTTATTTCTAATTGTTAGATTAGCGTAATCCTCAGTGAAATTGTAAAATACAATTCCATTTTTCAAGATATTATTTATTTTGCCAAAAAATTTAATTTTTCTCCATAATAAGCTGTAACTTTTTATTAGCCATTTGATTTAAAATTTTCTTGCTAGGGGGCCCTTAAGTCATATTTTATTTATAAAGTGCACGGTCTGCACTACCCAGGAAATATACAGGGTGTGGAAAAAATGTGTCAAGGTTAATTAAAAACATAGAAATCCTAAAGATCATGTACAGGGTTTTCCCGTATATTTTTCCACCCACCTAGAGTGTTTATTTGAATAGATACGGAAATGTCGTAAATACAAAAGTTGGTGGGTTTTTTATGAAGATTTAGAATATTATATTATAAGTGCGAAAGTATTAGTGGAAATATCAAATTTTGACAGGTTGTCAGTTTTTTTCATGTGATAATAAGCATTTGTTTGAAGTTTCATTTAACATGCTTCTTAGTTTTGTATTAATTAACCCTGCTTGTGAAAATAAACGCTCTACTGCTACAGAAGTCGCCTGTATAGACGACAAAAGATCTTTTGCCATTTTGGCTAAATATGGAAATTGTTTATCGTGTACTTTCCACCATTCTAAACTATCTGTACCCTTTGGAGCGAGCTTTAATTGCAAACATTCTATTATTTCTTTTCTCCAATTTTCGGAATCACTTTTTTTTCAGATAGTGATGAATAATCGATGTCATAGTTATCATCGCTTGAGGAACTTGATATTATTGACGATTCAGCAGGCACAATGTAATATTTATCCCTGTACATTTTCTCAGAAAAGGTTATAGACTGATCTTTCAGGCGAAAAATTGAACAAGTAAATATTTGTTTAATAAATAAATTTACTTTTAAAATCTATTCCACTTTTAAATTTATAGTTAATTTACCAAAAAACAAAAATAGTTGATTCACAAGTAGTATCAAAAACGGTCCTGGTTAAGAAAGTAAATACGCATAAAAGTAATAAAAGTTTGATTCAAAATATCAAAGTTTACAAAATACCTAAGGGTGCTTTACTTGGCCATCGATCGTTTTCTACCTATTGAATTATAACGTCTGTCCCTAGAATGCCCAACACGTTGCTTGCATGAGTTCGGCAGCATTATACAGTGTGTCCTTATTTTGTGTTTAATATATCTTAGTCCATTTGTATATCTTTCGAAATGTCAAATAATTATTGTTCTGTGAATGGTTGTTTAAGTAACTCTAGTGATGTGTGGCCTTTCTGTTGATGTCCAAAGAACAAGGGATATGTGATATTTATTTTGATACACCTACTATTGTCCGTATATCTTCATTTACTCATTCCATCTGTTGGCAACATCATTTCGAATTATAGATTTTTGGAATAATTTTTTATATAAATATAAGTACACTTTTTCTACTTTATTGAAATGTTCAAACAATGGGTTATTTTACATTAAATTTTTAAGTTTGGAAAAACTCTGGGTTTCGAACGTAGGCTTCCATGTACTTTTGTCTAAATAACATCTCGGCGTTTTCGAGACCAACGAGACTTTCGAGACCGTAAAAATTTTCCAAGACCAAGACTGCGTACCCCCTATTTGTTAAACACGAATTTATCAATTTGTTATAGGGACCATTAGTAGTGTGGATCCCTCCTGGCCGACTAGCGCCTCTTCCTGGCTGTTCTCCGACCCACCAGGTATCAGGCTCATCCTCAATTACATCAACGCAAAATACAATCCCGGTGAGTTTGTGATCACCGAAAACGGTTGGTCTGATACGGGAGACTTGGACGACCAAGGAAGAATCGCATACCTGAAAGTAAGTGTAATATTGTATTTTACAACTATTTTAATTTGCGACTTGAATCTGTGCTTCTCGAGTTTAGATCGGGGAATTATGGAGCTAAAACAATGTTTATTGTTTTTTTTTAGGGATATTTGACCAACATTTTAGATGCTATTCTTGACGATGGTATCAACGTTACTGGCTACACCCTGTGGAGTTTGCTGGACAACTTTGAATGGGCCGAAGGATATACGTAAGTTTTTGTTAAATATTATTCTTCAAAAATTAATACTTCTTGGCTAATCAAATAAATGTCCTAACACTGGAACCTGTGGTGTAAGATAGATCAAAATACAAGAGTTCTAACCACACCACACCACAACTTGTTACGTTCTGGACGCGCGTTTCGCTAACCAAGTTAGCATCATCAGCAGATGGTATAAACTAGAATAACTTATCCTAATCGAGACTATTTATAGGTAAATGGGGTCACACTCTGTCTTTATTTAGTGCTTTCTTACCACATTTAACTATTTTTATACTCTCAAATGCATCCAATAATCTATTATTAGATACATTTTTAATCAACTTAAGATTATTTATTCTTATTCGGTGATTGTTTTCCAAAGCATGTTGGGCAACGCTTGACTTTTCTGTTCTTCCGTATCTTAAATGTGCCATGTGTTCTTTAAAACGAATGTTTATGGAGCGTTTAGTATTTTAGATCGCAGTCATTACAGCTAATTTCCAAGGAGATTTTTCAAACTATTCTCCGTTTTGCATGCTACTCTAAAACCTACCGTCAAGCAGGGATGTGCCTTTACGCGTAAAGAATGAATGTTTCATTGTTTACATTCTTTGCCATGTGTGACATCATTTAAATTGTTTGTAGTCTTTGCCTTGCCAGTTGTGACAAGCTAAAAGGTCTTTTTAACCTTGTGTTCTTCACAATTTTAAGAATAAATTCTTAATAACCCAATAACATAATATGGCAGGCATGAAAATAAATAGTGATATTTATGAGAAGTTACAGTTCATCCTGGTCAAAGAAAACAATAAAAATTATTCTGCAACATGCGAAATATGCTTAAATAGCTTTGCTAATACTGTAGTTTCTAGTTTAAAAGCTCACAGGTAAGTTTATAATGTTAGTTTTTGAATAGTTATTGAACAGGGTGTCTTACTACAGGCTGTCTCGGAAAATATTAGGGTTAGGCGAAAACGAAATGATTTCTTTTTGAGACAAATAAAAAATCTTAAACAGTTTTGTTTCTGTCAGTTTGTAATACATATGCCTAACATGTAGGTTGATATTTAACAAGTAACAAGATATTTGTTTTATGTAAATGTCTTATTCTCTTATTTATCGTTTGGCATATATTGATTTCAGAGATCATATTATATCTAAAAACTTGTATTTTTAGTAATTTTTACTTTGTTTTGAATTGTTAACATTCTTTACGTCAAAATATGCTGATGTAAAGGCTACTCTAAAACCTACCGTCAAGTGGGGTGACTTCGTATATCTGGTGTTACTTCGGACAACAGGTGGTTGATTGCATTATCGGGTCACAGCGGCAACGCTGTAAGGGCTAGCGCAAGTGTGGTTTGGTTTTGGACTTTGGTACTAGTTTTCCTTTGATTATGGTGGGTGACGGTCGTTCGCCGTGACTTTTCGACGTTTTATCGTGTTTTAAGTGAAAATAGTGATTTTTGTGTTTAAAAAACAGCGAAAAAGTAAGTAATGCACACCTCACAAGCAAATTTTTGCAGACTTTTTATTCTTATTAGTAGAAAGCGTAATGCTTTATGAATATTCTGACGAGGAGTTTGTTTATTTACCTCTACCGACATTTTAGATACAGGGGGTTATCAAAAATTTCTTATTTCAGGGGGTGACTTCGGACATGGGCCGTATTTATCACAAAGTCGTTGGGGGCCGAAGCTACCAAAACTATGATAAAGCATCATTGGAAAACGCCATCCGTGATGTTAAATCACGATCCCGGAACCTGCGTGAAGCTGCTGACTATTACGGTGTACCCTGCTCCACCCTTAGTGATCGGGTTAGGAATAATAATGTCAAAAAAGTCGGAGGCCAGACATCGTTGTCTTCTGAAGAAGAGGAAAGACTAGTTGTGGCTATAACACTGGCGGCGGACTGGGGATTTCCTCTTTCACCCTACGATGTACGAATAATAGTAAAACAATATTTAGATAGAAAAGGAGTGGTTATAAAGAAGTTTCGAGATAACATGCCCGGACAAGAATGGATTAGATCATTTTTGACTCGACATCGGAATCTCACGACAAGATTTTGTCAGAATATCAAAAGATATAGGGCACAAGTAAGCCCCGAGACATTAATGGACTATTTCAACGAACTTCAAACCTCATTAGAAAATGTACAGCCATCCCTAATCGTAAATTATGATGAGAGCAATTTTAGTGATGACCCGGGAAACGTTAAGGTTATTTGCAAAAGAGGATCGAAGCACTGTGACAGAGTTATGGATTCATCCAAGTCTAGTGTTAGTGTAATGATGTCAGGTTCTGCAAGTGGCGAACTTCTTCCACCCTTCGTCGTTTATAAAGCCAAACACCGATATCAGGAGTGGGAAGAGGATGGACCAGCCGGCTGTGGATACAGTGTCACAACTTCAGGGTGGTTTGATTCAAGAACCTTCTTAGAATGGTTTTGACAGATAGCCTTACCATATTTCAGAAAGAAAGAGGGACAAAAAATTTTAATTGGAGACAATTTGTCCAGTCACTTAACGATCGAAGTAATTGAGGAATGTCAACGTGAGAATATAAAATTTGTTTTACTTCCACCAAACTCTACTCACCTTTGCCAGCCTTTAGATGTTGCTTTTTTTGCGCCTCTAAAAAAAGCATGGAGGAGAATTTTGACTGAGTGGAAGTCCAAACGAAGAGGGCCCTTTCAGAAGAAAGATTTTCCAAAACTCCTCAAAAGATCCTTAGAAGAAATAAACGCTAATGCAAAGAAAAATTTGTTGTCCGGATTTCGCGCCTCAGGAATTTGGCCCTACAACCCACAGGAAGTCTTAAAACGTCTGCCCCAAAGACTTATGACTAATAATGCTGAACCACTGGATGAAATAGATAAATCACTGCTCGAATTCCTCAAAGTGAACAGAAACCCCGAGGTGCAATCAAGACCAAATCGGCGCAAACGCATCAATGTGCCACCAGGAAGACCAGTCGTCCTTGAAGATATGGATACTCAACGGACAATTATTGAATTGGAAAGCGAATCAGAAAATAGGCCGCCTACGTCTGGTGCACAAAGTTCCACAAAACCCCAGACCATTTCCTCCGATGATTCCGATACAGACTCTTTGCCATTAGCCCATCTTACAGCTATAAAGAAAAAGTTAAATTTGTTTGATCAAAATTGTTTACCACCTGACTCATCTGATTCCGACTCAGACTCTTTGCCATTAGCCCACGTTGTAAATGCCAAGAGAAACCCCACTCATCAACCCACTCAACCAGACTCATTTGATTCGGACGAAGAAGTGACAAACCAAGAAGTTGTTTCTCAAATGAAGATTTTGTTGAAATAGACGATTTTATTGTAGTAAAGGTTCCTATATGCAAGTCATTTAAATTTAAGTTCTATGTTGCAAAAGTTGTAAATGTTTTTAAAAAAAAATATGTTGTTAGCTTTCTTCGAAAAAAGAAACATGGAGAGAACATTTTTTTCTATTTTCCAAACGTGCCGGATGAAAGCGAGATTGGAAAAGATGAAATTGTTAAAAAGCTTTATCCCCATTCAAATTCTCGAAGAGGTCATATGTTTTCTAATTTACCTGATCTTGTGATAGAGTAAATTATGGCTGTTTCTATTGCAAACTACCTAAAGTTATGCAATAAACTAGTTTAGTTTTATTATAAAAATTATGCTTTAGTTTTGTTTCGTTATTGTTTTTTAAGAATTATGTTTTGTTTTTATAATAAATATTTTATATTTCTACAATAAAGTGTTTCTTTACATGAAAAAAATATTTAAACATTTAGAAAAATATATATTTGTCCGAAATCTCCTATAGAGAAGGTTAAAATCGGATTTATGTGATTTTCTACCGGCGTTCGGAGTCACCCCACTCTATGGGGTGAATTCGGACAGTCTTTAACAAAAAAAATCTGAAAACTAAAGCAATTGGAATATTTTTGAGAGTGTCAAAATGTTTCTTGATGTTAAAGGTATATTGAGCGAAACTTTCAAAAATTTTGCTTTATCGGTATTTATTTTGCGATCAAAAATATTGCAAAATGTGACCGAAGTCACCCCACTTGACGGTACGTTTTTAAATACTTTTTCTAGACCTCTCGTATATCTGAGATCATATGGGATTACTATGAATTTATTGGGAGCCTTAGGTGTTTGAAGAGTAGTGGCATCTTTTAACATTTTCTTATGCTTATGTCTATTTAAATGTATGTATGTAATATTTTATTCTTTTTCAACCTATCACCAAAAAAAAACAAAACGTCTACTTGTAGTGTCATTCCCATATTTCTGTCCTTTGTATTGACAATTTAAAATTTATAAATAAAATTTATGTATTTTAGCCTGATGATGGTGGTAAACGATCGCCGAAACGTTGCTGAATAAAAAAATCCTAATAAAAGAAAAGTATATCACACTGTTTTGGTCTGATTTATTGGGAACCCTTTGATACCTTGTACAAAAAAGACCGGAAACTATACAATTTGCTTATGTCTATTTACTAATTTATGTACAAAGTTATCATTATATCCATTACTTTTAGCTATATTTTTAAGCCGATTCATTTCATTGTTAAAACGTTCTTTACTTAATGGAAAATTAACTAATCTGTGAGTTAAGAAATGGAATGCTGCCATTTTGTGTTGACGGCAATGAAATGAGTCGGATGTTATATACCTATCAGTATTAGTAAATTTCCTATAAATATCAAATTCTAATTTACCTAGCGTGTCGAGAAAAGAAAATTGCCCATTGTTCTCCTTTTCGTACGTAAAATTAATGGAAGGATATTTATTGTTTAATGTTTCTAAGAAAGTGTCCAAATTTTCTGTTTTAGTATCAAAAATAGCAAATATATCGTCTACGTATCTATACCACACCCTTGGGAAATACTTGAGTTCTTTTTTGAATTGGGTTTCTAATCTGCCCATAAACAAATTTGTAAGGAAATTTTTGCCACATTTTTTCTCTGTTTGATAGCAGAGAGTATGTATTTGTTTTAAGATATATAAATCTACACTAAGTGGTTGATTGAAAGAGAGGCAGTAAAGTTAGTGTGCAAATCACCGACTGCTCAGGGAGATTGGTTTGTTTTCTATTTATAAGGGCGCCAACAGTTCTATACCAGTTGACTGTTAACCGCTCTAGATGTTATGAGTACCACTCCTCAAGACCACTAAGATAAAATTAATAAAAGATAAAAGTAAAAAAAAACAAAAAAAACATATTTAACAAATAACATTCATTAACAAGTTCAGTGCTCCCCAAAATATTTCCAGAAATATGTATCTCCTGTAGGTTATTTTATATAACATATGAAATGGCCTTAATTGAAGTTTTTAAAAAAAAATGTCAATTGACTGTGTAATGATCCTATGTTAATCAGTTTTCATGCCTCATATGCTGACAGAAAAATCTAAAGTATATTCAAATAAAGATCACTATCCAAATATTAGATCAACTGTGTAAAATGTTTTGTGAAAAAAGCTAAAGAATCACAAAACAACAAACTAAATGTTCAATAAAACCTGAAAATTAAGTAATACGGATGAGAAAAGAAATTTTCAATCAGCTAATGACAGGTAAAAGTAATAAGACTCCAAAATCTATAAATGTTTATAAAGAAAATCTTTAAGTTGTTTTAATTTACCGAACAATTTGATCTAACAGTAAAAATTTATCAAAAGATGCAAAATAATCAAGCAATTAATCAACTTCATTAATTCAAAAACAATTAACAATAATAGAATAAAAGAAAAGAGTATTATGTGAATCTAAGAGCAAAGAAATAACAAGAAAAATTTATATAACTAAGTTTCAAATCGAATCACCAATATTACCTAACAAATTGACACCATTGTTTTATATCAAAATACCTTTCTAAAGCAAGTAAATACAATGAGTTATAAATGTCATCACATATTCCAGTAGTGTTACTTGTCTATAACACTTCTTATATACCTTGTATAAACTAACTAGATCTTATAAGTTAAAATTTCTAGATGTGATCACACTTTACAACAACACTGTATCTTAAAGCCTACTATACGGTCAAATGATGACAAAAACCTATAGATTATTGTGTCCTAAACTTATAATGTGATATTTGAGTATCAGCATGAGTTATAAAGTAAAAATAATCTTAATGACAACACCAATAATCATGGTTTATGCACACCAGCAGTAGTTAGAACTTTATATCAAAAGTATACTCTACACTCAAAAGAAACAGAAAAAGTCATAAAGTTGATCATCAATAAACAATAAAGTCAATTCAGGACAAGGGATGTTAAAATTAAGATACTTATCTAAGTGTCTATCAGCATCGGTGACTTAGATCAGCAGTCTATGATGTAAGTGTCATCGAAGACATATCCATCAGGAAAACTGGGTACGTACACACTTATGTACTAGGTAACAGACTTCTGCTCCACTTACAATGACACATCCAGGTTCAAACCCTGCTTAGGAGAACAGGAACAAGAAGTAGAAGAGGAGGGAGAAGAAGAAAACAAAAACTCTAGAATAGTACAAACGTCTAAGATTTACACCCCAAATAAAAGTATATAGGTCTGTTAAACAACTCAACGCCCAGTATATCAAATAAAGAAAATAATTCCAAACAAAATGTATCAATATTTCCCAGCTTGACTTCATTTAAACCAATTTACCCAAATTACAAAAAATCTTAAGTCATTCTATTATAGAAATTCAAAATATTAGGTTCGTACATGTCTATTATTATCAGCTACAATCCCTTAACATTATATACAAAATATAAGCAACATATCTATTAGTTAATACTAATACAGCCCTTATAGTGAATAGTAACAAGAATCCACCCTTAAATTCTTGTAAATATCAATACAAAATGTCATTATTCCAGTATAAGTAAGCTAATATAAGATGTTACAGACAGAAAATGTAAATCACTGATACAATATTGTTCAATTTTGCCAAATTGGTTAAAGCAGATAGCATGTATTTATATCTTATTTTGGTTGTTTCGGTCTTCAAAGAAATATGAAAATTAAAGTGATTTTTATAGATATATAGGCCTCTTTCCTAATTGTAACATACACCTGTAATAGTTGTATTGAAACACACTTATTAAAGAAAACAAATTCTCCCCAATGTATTTACTACTCTTTACTTTATGCAAACTTAAATAACAATTGGCTTATGGAGGTTACAAATAGATACGGAAGAACAGAAAAGTCAAGCGTTGCCCAACATGCTTTGGAAAACAATCACCGAATAGGAATAAATAATCTCAAGTTGATTAAAAATGTATCTAATAACAGATTATTGGATGCATTTAAGACTATAGAAATAGTTAAATGTGGTAAGAAAGCACTAAATAAAGACAGAGGGCCTATCGGGTGCAACCAAGTGTGACCACATTTACCTCTAAATAGTCTCGGTTAGGATAAGTTACTTTAGTTTATATCATCTCCTGATGATGCTAACTTGGTTAGCGAAACGCGCGACCAGAACGTAACAAGTTGTGGTGTAGTGTGGTTAGAACTCTTGTATTTTGATATAATCAAATAAAACCAAAGATTATAGGGGAGACGGGAATGTCGATTCGGACGATGACATTTTATTAGTTTTTTTAACAAAATCTGTAATTTTGGATGTAATTAATGTTTTAAAAATCGGGTTGCGTTTTGGTTAGCCCTGGTTAGGCCATAGATAAAGCATTGCACAGTTGGCTATAAAAGGTTAGATCTTCTTTTTCTACATCTACAGGGTGTTTCGAAAAAACATGGGCCATTGGAAGATTCCTTGTCCATAAATAAGGTGAAAAGTTAATATGGGCCCCCAAATGTTTAGTTTTTGGGATACATTGTGTTAAGTTGAAATTTTATTTTCAATATTTTTAAATAACTTTGACGAGGAACGCTATTTTCGCACATAATTAGGTCACCTGGGGTTTTTTGACGCAAAAATGATATAGTCACCTTGCATATTAAAACAAGGATTTTTTTAACAAAGCCTATACTGTTAGGTGGATCCGTTCTGATAGGTTAGCACCACGTTCGTCGATGAAACCATCACTAAAGTCACAATAAATAATAAAAATACAATTCTATCGTACAGGGTGTCCGGATTTGGTTGCAAAAGCAGGGTATCTCGCTTATTTTTAAAGATAGAACCTTGCGATTTTCACGAACCTGAGCTAATTTTTTGTGAAACTCATGAAGCCGTAAACAAAATTTTCATAGCCTTCTTCGTTTATGAGATACAGGGCGAAATAGAAAATTTTGCATTTTGGGACCCCCCCCTCGTATCTCGGTTATCCTTTAACTTAACGCAAAGGGAAAAATTGCTGCTTATTCAGTTTTTTACGCTGGATCCAGTGGCGTAGTCATATTTTTCATTTGAGTTGTTATTTTTTAGGTATGACCCAAAGTTGTGTTTTTTTAAATGGGACACCCTGTATATTTGTCCAGAAATTGATTTGTCCCTTTAAAAGCTTCTCAAAAATATATAATAGTATGGGTCTATTTTAATAAACAACAACAAAAATCCTAATTTTTATAATTATCATCCCAAATTTTGCAGTAGGCCATGCAAAACGATGCCATTTTCTTTTGTTTTCTTGGAAGCAAATGACATTTCCCAATTTTGTACGCGTATATAAAATATAGCGCTAGTTTTTTGTATTTATTTATTGTGTAAAAATATATTTGTATTATTATGGAAGAAAACCAAACTTTCGAACATTATGAAAAGTACGATATGTTTATTTTGTTTTATATTAAGTAATGAAAATGTTGAAGCGGCTTCTGAGATGTATTTTAACAGGTAAATAGTTAATTTTTAGGTATGTTGAGTAGCTTAATTTTTATTTAGATATTCAGAAAGGAGGCAGCCTAATATATCCACTTTTTATCGGATAAAAAAGAATTTACTTAATCACGGATCATTTATCAAACCTCGTACGGAAACATATAATAAAGAAAACCGGGAAGCTGAGGAAATTACGGTTTTGGCTAATGCAGAAGCTTACCCTACAAACTCTTGTAGGGCCAGTGAAAATAGCATAGGGATTCCAAAAACTAGAGTTCAAGAAATTCTAAAAAAGCACAAATACCACCCATACAAATTTAGGCTCGTGCAGCACTTACAGCCAGGGGATGCAGAGCGTCGGGTACTCTTCTGCAATTGGTTTCGAGAAAGATGCGATATGGTTAGAGATTTTGAAAGGAAGGTTATATAGTCAGACGAAGCACATTTCAGTCATTCTGGTATACTCACTAGGCACAATAGTAGATTCTGGTCCCAGGAAAATCAACACTAAATATTTCCCAGAACACAGCAGGGCAGGTTTGGTCTAAATGTGTCCTGCTTCATATTAGGAACATATATAAAATTTTATATATTTGAGGGAAATCTAACAGCCAATCGCGCTATCCTGAATTACTTGAAGATGTTCCTCTAGCGCAAATTAACGAAATTTATTTTCAACAGGACGGTGCTCCTGCACACAATTCTGGAATGACGAGATTATTTCTGGACAATAATTTTACCAATCAATGGATCTGAACAAATGGACCTATAAGATGGCCCCCTAGGTCCCCAGATTTGTCGATTTTAGATTTCTTTCTATGGGGATATCTGGAAAATAGAATTTACAAAGACCACTATGATAATGTCCAAGATTTAGGAAATGCAATAAGAGAAAATTTTCGCTATTTACAAAATCATCCTGTTATTTTGCTTAATTCCCTAAAACAAATACGAAAATTTTGGAATAGAACAAAATGGAAATGTTGAACAGTTCTTTTGATTTCCTTGGTTACTGTAGTTCTTATTTTCCTGGATGGTTACTGTAGATTCTTATCAACTTCTTGGGGACAAGAATTGTTAAAAGAAACAGTTTTATAAAAAGCGGATAAAAAAGTAATAGAATATTTTTTGCAGAGCTGCAAACGACATTCAGAATCGGCTTTAATGAATTTCTGTTACATAATAATTTATGTTAAGCCAGTTGATAAAATGATTGTGTTACATAAAAATCTATTCCAGTATTTTTAGATTAGATTTTTGAAGGAATATCACTTATAACTAAAATTAATTAAAATACTCTTAAGTATTTTAATTCAGTTGTTGGAGGTTTAAGCTAAGAAAAAATAGGAATTAGACCATTTTTTTAATTGTAGCTATTTGAAAGCTCTTTTGATTTATTGTTAGTTAAGAAAAATACAAGGAGTTATTTTTTGTTAATATCTGCCCAAATAATTAGTTTAGTTCACGAAGTCAAAATTGTATTAACTCTTGTTACGCTAGTAAAAATATGAGTGAGGGCTCATTGGATTCAAAATGGCATCTAGAAAAATGTGCAAAAGTTTCATAGACAATTTCAGAAGTTATTAACAAATTAAGATTTAAGAAAAAAAGAGTTTAGTTTTTTGCACATAACTCGGAGACTACTAATATTTAAGAATTAAAAAAATGTTTAAAAAAGAAGAAATTTCCAATAAAAAAATTTCCACACTAATCTCTCTTTGAGAAACTATTTTTTAAATGCTAATAATAATTAATAATAAATAATGTTAATATTACAAATAATAGGAGTTATTTGCAAAAAACTAAACGCTTTTTGCTGGGTTACATAATAATTTATTACTGTTTTGTTCTTGTGTTAAAAATTAGGACTTTTTTTGCATATTTTGATTGATTTAATTACAAATTTAATTTAATTATACTTTAAATAAAAGGCAGCATTGTTTTGCATGGCCTACTGCAAAATTGTATATTTTTGAGAAGCTTTTACTTTTTAAAAGGACAAATCAATTTCTGGAAAAATATACAGGGTGTCCCATTTAAAAAAACACAACTTTCGGCCATATCTAAAAAATAACAACTCAAATGGAAAATATGACTACGCCACTGGATCCAGCGTAAAAAACTGCATAAGCAGCAATTTTTCCCTTTGCGTTAAGTTAAAGGAAAACCGAGATACGAGGGGGGTCCCAAAATGCAAAATTTTCTATTTCGCCCTATAAGAAGGCTATGAAAATTTTGTTTACGGCTTCATGAGTTTTACAAAAAATTAGCTCAGGTTAGTGAAAACCGCAAGGTTCTATCTTTAAAAATAAGCGAGATACCCTGCTTTAGCAACCAAATCCGGACACCCTGTACAAGGGAAAGACACGTCGCAACGATGGCGCCGCTTTAAAATATAATTTTGATTTATGTTTTAATTTTCAGTAACCCTGAATTACTGTCCTATTGTTGTTTGTATTACATTTTGGTTTTAAAGTGACTAATGTATTTTTTTAGGCAAAGATTCGGTATCGTTCAAGTAGACTTTGACAGCCCGAACAGGACTAGAACTTTGAAGAGCTCTGCCGAATGGTACAAGAGGGTGGTAGCAGCTAGAGCTATTGTTGACTGATGCCTTTAATAATATATTGTAAATAAATGAAATAATATTACATGTCTGTTTTTTATTATATTAACTATTAGGTATACAGCAAATTATTGGTCTTATGTCGCATAAAAATAACATATTTGTACATATGCAAAAGCTGTTAAATACAATAGTTTTTACTTCCCTCATAAAAGGAAAGTATTGTAATCGTGAAAAAATTCAGTCAAGGTGTATAGCGCCGCTGGCAGGGGCGTGCGGTGAAATTTTAAGAAAGGGAAGCAATTTTTAGAAACTTACCTATTAAGTCCTAACTCTGGAACCTGTGGTGGAAGATAGATCAAAATATAAGAGTTCTAACCACACTACACCATAACTTGTTACGTTCTGGACGCGCGTTTCGCTAACCAAGTTAGCATCATCAGCAGATGATATAAACTAAAGTAACTTATCCTAACCGAGACTATTTATGGGTAAATGTGGTCACACTTGGTTGCGCCCGACTGCACCGTTGTCAAGTAAACAATAGAGGGGACTATAGGGAATAGGCCCTCTTTCTTTATTTAGTGCTTTCTTACCACATTTAACTATTTCTATACTCTCAAATGCATCCAATAATCTATTATTAGATACATTTTTAATCAACTTAAGATTATTTATTCCTATTCGGTGATTGTTTTCCAAAGCATGTTGGGCAACGCTTGACTTTTCTGTTCTTCCGTATCTTAAATGTGCCATGTGTTCTTTAAAACGAATGTTTATGGAGCGTTTAGTTTGCCCAACATATTTTAGATCGCAGTCATTACAGCTAATTTCATAGATGCCACTCCTCTCCCTCAAGTCGACTTTGTCTTTGGGGTTTCCAAGGAGATTTTTCAAGCTATTCTCCGTTTTGTAGGCTACTCTAAAACCTACGTTTTTAAATACTTTTTCTAGACCTTTCGTATATCTGGGATCATATGGGATTACTATGAATTTATTGGAAGCCTCAGGTATTTGAAGAGAAGTGGAATCTTTTATTTATGTTATGTACAAAATTATCATTATATCCATTACTTTTAGCTACATTTTTAATCCGATTCATTTCATTGTTAAAACGTTCTTTACTTAGTAGAAAATTGACTAACCTGTGAGTTAAGAAATGGAATGCTGCCATTTTGTGTTGACGGCAATGATATGAGTCGGATGTTATATATCTATCAGTATTAGTAAACTTCCTATAAATATCAAATTCTAATTTATTGTTATTTCTAATAACTAACGTGTCGAGAAAAGGTAATTGCCCATTGTTCTCCTTTTCGTACGTAAAATTAATGGAAGGATATTTATTGTTTAATGTTTCTAAGAAAGTGTCCAAATATTGTGTTTTAATATCAAAAATAGCAAATATATCGTCTACGTGTCTATACCACACCCTTGGGAAATACTTGAGTTCTTTTTTGAATTGGGTTTCTAATCTGCCCATAAACAAATTTGCAAGGAACGGAGATAAGCAATTGCCCATCGCAGTTCCCTCTAGTTGTTTATAATATTTATTGTTGTACTGAAAAAAATTTTGATTCATACATAATTTTGTGAGAAGTAAATACTCATCAATAATTTCTTTCTTCAAATTATTGATTTCAAGTAGTTCCTTTAGGTACTCTAAAGCTAGTGGTATGGGTACACTAGGAAACAATGAGCTTACATCAAAAGATATTAAAATTTCAAAATGAATCTTTTGCCAAACAAAAGTGGCTAGATTTAGAAATTAAAAATCTGTATAGCAAACAAGTATGCTTGAAATTGAAGCATACGGATTATTGAAAAAACTCACTTATAATTGTAATTTAGAATTTGAACAGTGGTTAGATTTAAAAACGTAGTTATCGATGCCAAATTTTTGAAGAAATTGTGTTCACTTAAAAACAAACTGAGAAAGTTGAAACCACAAAAACAAATTTCTTCGGAAGTCGAGAACATTGTAGAAAATCTTTCTTCTCAGTCTTTTGATAATAGAGAAATCGCCCTTTTGAATAAAGGTTTGAATTTTGCAGAGCCTCCAGTAAAAAATAGTTTACCAACTATTATAGGGAATATCGAAAGTTCCATTCATCGCGTGCCAGAGTCAACTAAGGGATTCATTAGAGAGCTTGCAGAAATCAAATCTCAAAAAACGTTGTTAACAACAAGTCAAAATATGTTTCTCGTAAAAACACTGAAGTTATCCAGGGATTGAAGAAAAAGGAATGTTTTTATTTAAAAGCTGACAAAGGAAATAAGGTTGTTATACTAGACAAAACAGATTATTTTGAAAGAGTAGACAATTTGATTCAAACTGGTCCTTATGACTTAATTGAGAAAAACCCGTTATCAAAAATGATAACAGAAGTAAAAAGTACTTTAAAACAGTGTAAAAACCTTGTGTCCGATAAACTAAAATTCAAACTAACACATAGTAACCCACGGTTATCTAAACTGTATTGCCTTCCCAAAATTCATAAACCTGGGAAGTCCATGAGACCTATTGTTTCAGCTTTTGGATCACCAACGTACAATGTTTCAAAATGGTTAGTATAAGAATTCGGCAAATTAAATATCTCGTATGATAACTTTGAGGTTACTAACTCGTTAGAATTCTTAGATAAAATTAAGAATGTTCACTTAAAAGAAGGTGAAATTTTAATATCTTTTGATGTAAGCTCATTGTTTCCTAGTGTACCCATACCACTAGCTTTAGAGTACCTAAAGGAACTACTTGAAATCAATAATTTGAAGAAAGAAATTATTGATGAGTATTTACTTCTCACAAAATTATGTATAAATCAAAATTTTTTTCAGTACAACAATAAATATTATAAACAACTAGAGGGAACTGCGATGGGCAATTGCTTATCTCCGTTCCTTGCAAATTTGTTTATGGGCAGATTAGAAACCCAATTCAAAAAAGAATTCAAGTATTTCCCAAGGGTGTGGTATAGATACGTAGACGATATATTTGCTATTTTTGATACTAAAACAGAAAATTTGGACACTTTCTTAGAAACATTAAACAATAAATATCCTTCCATTAATTTTACGTACGAAAAGGAGAACAATGGGCAATTACCTTTTCTCGGCACGTTAGTTATTCGAAATAACGATAAATTAGAATTTTATAATTATAGGAAATTTACTAATACTGATAAATATATAACATCCGACTCATTTCATTGCCGTCAACACAAAATGGCAGCATTCCATTTCTTAACTCACAGGTTAGTCAATTTTCCACTAAGTAAAGAACGTTTTAACAATGAAATGAATCGGATTAAAAATATAGCTAAAAGTAATGGATATAATGATAATTTTGTACATAAACTAGTAAATAGACATAAGCATAAGAAAATGTTAAAAGATGCCACTTCTCTTCAAATACCTGAGGCTTCCAATAAATTCATAGTAATCCCATATGATCCCAGATATACGAGAGGTCTAGAAAAAGTATTTAAAAACGTAGGTTTTAGAGTAGCCTACAAAACGGAGAATAGTTTGAAAAATCTCCTTGGAAACCCCAAAGACAAAGTCGACTTGAGGGAGAGGAGTGGCATCTATGAAATTAGCTGTAATGACTGTGATCTAAAATATGTTGGGCAAACTAAACGCTCCATAAACATTCGTTTTAAAGAACACATGGCACATTTAAGATACGGAAGAACAGAGAAGTCAAGCGTTGCCCAACATGCTTTGGAAAACAATCACCGAATAGGAATAAATAATCTTAAGTTGATTAAAAATGTATGTAATAATAGATTATTGGAGGCATTTGAGAGTATAGAAATAGTTAAATGTGGTAAGAAAGCACTAAATAAAGACAGAGGGCCTGTTCCCTATAGTCCCCTCTATTGTTTTCTCGACAACGGTATAGTCGTGTGCAACCAAGTGTGAGCACATTTACCCATAAATATTCTCGGTTAGGATAAGTTACTTTAGTTTATATCATCTGCTGATGATGCTAACTTGGTTAGCGAAACGCGCGTCCAGAACGTAACAAGTTATGGTGTAGTGTGGTTAGAACTCTTATATTTTGATCTAACTTACCTATTTGTAATGTAATTCTACTCTTCGATCATTTTTTGCAAATTCGTCAATAACGTCATCATAAAAACGTCGATGCTCCGGCATATTTTGGAGAACTATGCGAAAGTCTCTCCTGCCCCGTTGAATTTCTCACGAAATTTTTTATACGTTTAAGTTTTGAAAAATTGCATTTTACTGATGAACTTGTAACAGGTATTGTCAATACTAATTCACACAATTTCGATACTTCGGTGTAGGCATCTTCCAGCTCCTTGTCTTTTAAAAATTGCATTAGTTCCTTAGCGTTATTTTTCGCGCTAATGTCATCAGTTTCGTAAATCACTTTTAGTTCAGATCGCAGTAACACTCGGTCGAAAAACTGGCCATATTGAAGAAGAAGAGATTTAAACGCATCTTCCGGAAAAGTTTTTCCTTTAAATGTATCAAAATTGCAGAGCTCGAGGAATTTAAAATCATTTAAACTGTTAAATCTATAGTTTATTTGTTGCTGAATTTGATCAATTATTTCATAAAAGAGGCGTCTGTATGATGTTTGAACATCTCCCACTTTGTCGGTTCGAAAACGCTTGGCTTGTAACTCTACATTTAACGTCATCGTTTTATCCCAAAATAGGTCAAAGTTATCTCTTTTTTGGCTTAACATGGACTTAAAATCATCCACTTTTTTAGGCAAAAAGCAATATAATTTGTTTTTGTTTGTAATATATTAAAAACATTGTCCGAGAATGGAAATATTTCTGAAAATATGTTCAACAAATAATTAAAATTAAAATCTCGTTTCAAACAGTCCAAAAACCCCCTCGAACTATTTATTGCTTCTGAGTCCCACGTTTCATTATTATCTATTATATTCTCAAATAGTTCAATCAGTCATTTACGATTTTCAGATACTGTTAACACAAGTCTTCCATTATAGTTCCACCTAGTAGGAGCTACTTTGGGCAATCGTTTGTGGACAATGGAGTCCAAAGCTTGTTGACTAGGAAAAAAAAGCAGTCATGCCACTTAAAGTAACGAAAAATACCTTATAAAACTAAATTTAATTTATGAGCAAAACAATGGACAAACACAGCACTTGGGAAAATTTCTCGAACTTTAGCTTGAGCAACTAATTTTTTCTCTCCATTAATTTCTTTAGTAACGTTATAAACTACGGTAAATAATGCATCTTCTGTACGATTTTCGGACACATTCTTAAAACCTAAAAATCGCTCTTGAATACTTCCGTCTGTTTTAACGTAGCGTATTACTATCGATAATTGGCTAAAATTAGTGATATCAGTTGTTTCGTCCAGAACAATAGCAATGAACTGCGCCTCGCCAATCTCCTGCTTAATTCTTTTTAGAATAATGGTTGCAACAGCGGAAATTAAATCACTCTGGATTCGATTCGACGGTCCGCGAAGAACGCTAGACTGCTCTAAATGGTTTTTTAAGCAATCATCATATTTAGCCATTAAACTAAGTAAATCTTGAAATTTCCTCTATTTGAAGAAACCCGTGTTTTGTCATGACCTAAATCACAATTCGTGCTGTCCGAGAAAACAAACAACATCGATAAGTCTTCTTAATATTTGCCTATTTTTATCGACTAGTTCATTGTGTTGGCGGCGACTAATTTCCAACTGTTGCAAGGGCGTGTTCAATTCTGGTTTTCTCGAAGACTTTTTCTTTTATGTCTTTTTACAGCTTTATGAAAATTGTTTAAATCGGAAAAACCAGTTTTTTTCCAGAGACCTTTTTCATTTTTTAAAAAGTAAACATGGCCAACAAAATAATTTACTCATATTTTCACACCCTGTTAGCCATTTAAATTGTTCGTATTGTTTTTCCGGATAAAAATGTCTAATATAGTTTTTCATGTTTGTGGTTAAATTTTTCATAGGCAGTTTTGCCCTTCCTTTGGAAATTATTTGAAGCTTATCAGCGAAGTTTAATGTGGAAAATCCCTTTATTATTAAGACACACACCACACATTTACACACACTCTTCTTACTAAATTCTCCAACATTTTCAACGTTATTACCGACAGCCGAAGTTGACGGTATTTGCATATCCACGTCCGTATTATTATCTTCTATATCGCGACGTACGTATCACACAACACACGGATAGCCGTTCAAACAAAGAACCCACTCCAACGATAGCTTCCGCTCCCACTTAAAACACGCGACTGAAATGCAAAAATTGCAAACAGCCGGTGGAAAGTTCAATAACCTCTGGCTCGATTCACAGGAAATCTAGCATACAGGACTTGGCTGCAGAGAAGCTAGCGACCCGATTTTCTATTGTGGCTGGGTCGGAGTCAAGGCCGCATTTATTATGGGCTTGATAATTAAGATAATATTTTAGCATTTTTAATAAAAACTAAATTAATGGTTTCCTATTTCAAAAATTACATTTTAGAAGATGTTTTGTAATTTTTTTTTGGGCAAGCACTTCTTCCCTTGCTTCCATGGACTGCACGCCCCTGCAGAAAGCTCAATTAAAGTTTAGAATGTTTAACGGAATGTCAAATTTGACCGCGAGTTCCTACATTTTTGTAAGCAGCTTGTCACAGCGGCGGCTATTTAGGTGAAGTGCTACTTCAACAGGAAAAATAAACAAGCAAACATCTAACTATATTTATTATATATCTCTTAAAATTTAAGTTTTTACATTCATTTATTCACCCAATTGGTAACAAATAAACTGTACATCTCGAATAAATATTTTACTTGACCGTTGGCGGCATGTCTTTTTAAAACTTTCAATCGAACTTTATTATAACAACTATAACAGTGGCGCAAACCGCTTGGACTTTGCTGGAGGTGCTATGTTTAGTTTGCGATTTTCCTACTATGTTGCCATGACAACGCGTACCCGATGACGTCGAGCTCAGCGCCATACAACGCTATCGGTGAATTGCAGGCGCAGTACACTACACCCACGTGTCGTTCAGTTTGGGGTGGTTGTTTACTTTTATTTTCGCGGATTTCGCTGCAACCGGTTAGTTCCTTTGCAGTTTACTTCACTATTTTGTGTTATATATATAATATTCTATCCCATCCACATACAAAAAAATTCTGGAAAAAAATTATTGCGATATTTTCTTGCCTCATTTACACTTCACTTACTTTTTCACCCGCGAGCCGCCACTGGCTTGTCAAATCCTGAAGCTCGATTAAATAATTTAAACAGCAATTGATTAAGTAGATATTCGGTGAAAGTTTAACTTATTTAAAGTTAAACATGTTTATTCAGTTGCGAAAAAGCCAAAAAATATTTTTGTTTGTCAATCTAAACGCAACAAATAATCTGAACACATTTAAAAAATTTCTGATGCCACATAATGCTGTTTTATATGTACTTATATATTGTAAAATATCGCTATACAACTGTTCGGGAAACGCTGTTCCCAAACACCTAAAAATACCTTAATCTATGTGTACGCCCATTACATCAAATACCCATTTAAAATAAAATTTACTATGGCTAGAAGACCATCCTCGCTTCACAGAATATTAAAATCCTATTCTTCATAGTTCCTGGGTTTAGAATCAAATTGGAAATACTTTCCGACGTTTCGCCTGCAATTGCACGAGGCATCTTCAGCGCACGAGATCAAAAATACTAAAAAAAAACACGAGGCGCACATGTGAGATTGGTTAGTGGACTTTTAATATATTGTTCAAATGATATGAAGCATTTTTTTTTAGTAGTGAACGTTTCCTAGATGGCAACAGTGAATCCACTTCTGGAATATAATAAGCGGTTAAAATTTAATAAAAAATGCGCCAATGTATTTGAATAATATCGATTTTATTAAAAATATTAGGTACAATTAAGTAACATTAACCACACTTTAAGCAGACTGTGGAAGTAATAGTTAACAATAATATTAAATATCAATAAAAACTATCATGAGAAACACAGATTAGACAGCCGGTTTAGCTGTCGGTTAGTAAAAATGCACTTAAATAAATGGATGGATGATTTTACATTCAAAATGCGTGAGTTTTAATCAATATATTATTTAATTTGAAAATGTGATTTTGCAATATTCTAAATGTACATCTCATGTCCTTCATTTTTAGCAATTATAAAACTCTTTGTACATATATATATATATATATATATATATATATATATATATATATATATATACATATATGCTTCAAATATGTTTTCTTGGGAATCCAAAATGAAAGTTTGCTTTAATAGCCAGTCAAAACAAAAAACCATGGAGAAGTTACTGCACATAAATTTAACAAAAATTTTGAGGTCTGAACAAAACCAAAAAAAGCGAGAATTTTTAGAGATGATTTTTATTAAAAAATCTCCGAATGCCATCAACAATAGCGCTGATATTGAAAACCTAAATCAAATTTATTATAACCTTCTAAATTAATTTATTATTACACTAAAATGTAAATAAGAACAAAGAGGGGAAAAAATTGTTTTTTAAAAACATACGTCTTTTTCAGGCATCCCACTGCCAAATTAAACGGAAAAAAACAATAACACCTATAAAATACTACAGATAAAATCGTAGCCCAAATCAGTATTTGCAGTACCGTCCTAAATGTATATAATATTTTAAGCTTGAGGTATAATGCATAATTTAATTGTGAATGGTCTTCGAAGTGCTAATGTTTGTTCCGATTTTTAATAATGAGTGTTGGTACCATTATTGGATGTTAGCATTAGAAAACAACTATGGTGAGTCGAGAAGAAATCATTTTTATTCTATTTTATTTTTTAGATCTATGTTCGTTCGTTGTTATATAATAATATAGTTTAAAAAATTGTTTAAATCCAATCAACCTTAAATCAAAATTAACGTATAAATTCCTGCCCTCAATCTATAAAAGAAAATCAAAATGAACTGATTTGTACCTATTTTTCAATTAATATAACTTTTTAGATAACTGATGAAGGTCACATTCAGACCGAAACGTTTTATCCTTTTATCAATAAAATGACTGGCTATTAAAGCAAACTTTGATTTTGAAACCTTATTCCCAAGAAAACATATTTGAAGAATATAGTTAATGGTTCAAGAAAATACATCTTCCTTTTACAATATATATATATATATATATATATATATATATATATATATATATATACATGTATATATATATATATATATATATATATATATATATATATATATATATATATATATATATATATATTTGAAAAAAGAACTGCTTTTTGTTTTTTTACGCATTCAAGAGTCATTGTAAAGGGTTTTGGGGTAAAATGCTTCAGAATTGATTGAACTATAGTAATATAAAGATTTATGTGGTATTGAAGAGTAGTAATTTAGTAGCAAAGGGAAACACAATGTTGTAAGTGACGTTTTAGCATAGTAACCTGAAAGACTTCAAGTCTTTTTTGCTTTAAAACTTGCAGAAAAAGTTCTCAGATTAATTTAATTAGTTAAATTCATTCTTCTTCTGTTATGATCTTACCAACATTGCTTATACAAACAAATCCGAGGGAAATAGCAGTTCCTTTTTCACGAAGTGACAGGGCTCCCATTTTTTAAGAGTTTTAAGCCTGCTCCCAGGCCTCTGATACGCTATAATGTAAATGGTCAATAATGTTAACAAAAAAAAATCTATCTAAAATATTGCAACACCAATTTTACAAAACCTCTTTGTTTAGATTTCAATTTTTCACTTTTCATTCAAAAAGGGACGGGAAATTTCCGTATGGTCCAGTGGACAGACAGGATAAAAATAATTATGGACTCAGAACCAACGGAAAATATGGCCTTGCAACCGACCTTACGTGACACCCATTGACAAAACCTGCTTTTTGGCATCATACTTGATGCAAAAATAATATACCCATCGGTTTGTATCAAATGTATCAGATAAAGTGGGTTATTCCAAAGAAGACGTTGATCAAAAAGTTTCAAATGAGCTTTACGAAATCTTATACTTACTAGTCTAGAATAACTTTCTGTCGATCGGAAAAACTCATGGACCTTCTCAGTTTGACGTTGTCAAATTTTGTTTGCCTTTTTGTAAACTAGTAAAATTAAATTAAGTTTTTTTTGGACGAATCGTTGCAGATAGGTTAAATTTAATGAAGGTCTGCCTTTGGAAATTTTTCCAACTTTCCATCTTTGGAAACTTTCTAATTTCCCAAACCTTTCAGGCAAAAATAAATCGATTCGAGACACAATAAAAACTAATACAAATAATCCACATCCAATATGTTTTACTTTTACAGGTTTTCTTTCGAGCATGTTATTTTAATTTAATTACCATAGAACGGCTTTGATCAATTAAAAAATGAAGCTCCTTGAGATTAGACCGTGTCAAATTGTAATTACTATCCGACGTTTCGCCTTTGATTGCACAAGGCATCTTCAGGGATCTTTATTCTACGAGAGTTTTGGGAACAAACCTCAGTCAACCATGATGTCAAGCATTTTTCTGTACTTTCAGAGAAGAAAGAATGGACGTGGTTGCACTTCAAAGAGAAAAAACTTCAAAAGAGAAAGATCTGAAGAAGCCTCATGGAATCGAAGGCGAAACGTCGGACAGCAATTCTAATTTGACAGGATCTAATCCCAAAAACAATGATTTCTTAATTTAATTTAATTGTCTTACTTTTGGAAAGTAAACTCTCGCCTGAATAACTAAAATTTAATTTAAAAAAATCTAATTGATTTAAATTTAAACAGAAAAGATCCCGAGGGGTCGTAGGAAAGTTTCTGGAAATTTTGTTTTGAACATTTTCAAAGAAAACAATGCAAAAATCAAACAATTCGACAGTGGTTTTTTCGGTTCCATAAATTCTTGCGAACAACAGACTTGTTTGATCCAATACAAATAATTGTAGTGTCTTAAGAAAGACATATTTCAAATATCGTATATTCACGTTTTACTTGCAGTTTGCTAAGACAAACCACTATTTGTAAAACTGAATTATTCTCCCTCTTTCTCTCGTAACTGTTACAGACGTGTGTGCAAAAGTATACTAAATTTAATATACGAGTCTGTTTTTTTTTACATTTAGCAGGGGGAGCTGACCGACATTTTTACCCTTAATTGGTACATTGGCAAAGGGTTAAACTTGTACAGGGTGAAATGACGATAAGACGCCCTTATCGAGAGAATCATGAAAGATAAAGAAATCAATTTAGAGACAAATATTTCTTTGTTCCTATTGAAATTTATTTTTTTTTATCTACACAGGATGTTGCATTTTGCCTGGTCGGATTGAACTTTCTTATTTTAACTAGGGCATCCTATACAGGATGAATCACTTAAAATTCCCAACACGTTTCCTCGGGAAATAAGGAAAATATCAAAATTTGGTAAAATAGTTCATTGCCGATAAAATATAAATAACTTCTATACTGTTTTTATATTTTTTAACGACTTTTAAAAATAATCTTTCACATATAAGAAGTCTTAAATGTCAAATGCGACATATGTGGACAGTGTTGCCACATTGCAAGCAGATCTTCAAATAATTTGTTTATTTTGGTTAGGATTGTTGTCAGGTCTATATTAAAACAAAGATTTTTTTTAACAAAACCTATATTGTTAGGTAAAGCTGTTCCCTAAGCGTTAGATTACCCAGATTCGTCAATTAAACCATCATTAAAGCATGTGGTATAAATTTCCAGAAAAACAGGTGAGTTTGGCAACACTGCACATAACTGTGTTTCTTGATTTTGTTCAAATCACCATAATAGAGTTTTTTCGGGAAAAACGTAGGAAATGTTACTTTAATACATATTTTTTTTTAAATATTAAAAATATTTAGTTACTCTTGATCTTTTGTCACAAATAATATCTTAACGTAAATCGAAACTATTTGAATTTTTTTATTATTTAGAAAATATTTCTAAATTACTTTATTGAAATAAAAAATATTTTCTACTAAAAGACTCGTAGATAGTAATAAAGTTCATGCATATAACAATTCTTTTCTCTTCTCCCAGAATGCTGCAAAACATCTAAAAAAAATAATAAAAAATGCAAAACTGTCTTTAAGAAACAATGTTGCATGTTTTTAAATTTAAATAGGTATTTTGTTTTGTTAGTTGATGTATTAAAGAAAGCAAGAAATATCGTATTTTAGCTGTGCGAAAAATAAATCAGGACTGTAATAAAGAAAAAAACTTTGATGATGGCTATTTTCATGCCGAAACGTCGGGTTATGCCTGAGTTATACACCACAGAGTGATAAATTCTTTTAAAAATAAAATAAAAAATACCAGTTGGTATCTCAAAAACTGAAAGTCGTGTGAAGTTGTCTATTAAGCCATTTTGTAGAGAAGAAAAAAAAAACTTGGTGATGTTAATGAATTTTTGTTTTAGACAGATTTTCCTTTTTCCCTCATATCTCAGAAAGAAACAAACATTTGGCAACCCTGCGAATTATCTTCAATAGACACTAAAACCTGCCACTTTTTTTCTAATTCAACTTATCTCATAACTCTTACCGTATATTCTACCGTGACCGTGCTAGTTTTATTTTTATGATGAATACTATTATGTTTTTTATATTTATTAAGAGAGTCTCATTGGTCACCTTTAATTTTTCATATTAATATTATCGATATCAAAGTTTTTAAGCACTGTTTATAAAGGGTTAAAAAACGTAAATATGATATATTATTTTGAAGTCACAAGTAAATGACTTAAAAAATTAATAAAACTTTTATTAAGACAATGATGAAGAAGACCAAACTTTAACTCTTTGCCAGGCAGCTCTCCCCCTTACTATTAGGACTTCTTTGTTAAGAAACTCATTTATATAGATTTAGTATACAAGAAGTTACTGAGAGGAAGTTTCTTTTGCACACGTCTTTTTTATAATATATACTACATACTTCTTAGAAACTAAAGAATCCTAAAATTCACATATTCTTACCTGTTCGAATTTAGTAATTGATTACTACATTTAACACTTACTTTTGGTAAGTGATTATGTAACATCACACTTACCAACGAGTAAGGGTTCAACAAACCTCGTAACATACGAAACCATTCACGATAACAATTAATATAATAAATATAAAAAAAAATTATAAATAGTCTTATCAATTAAAAATGTTATATTGCAACACTCCTACACATAACTACATTTAAATATACACAAAACACCCAGCTAAAACGTTTCCTTAAATAAGAATAATCATTTCTTAGGTGGGGATAAATTGGTTTTTTGTTATATTCCAATCTCTTTGTTTATTGCCTGACAATTTGTTTCTGCTTTACAAAACAATACTTGTTTGGCTCTCTATACGATCCCTATTAAACATATTTATGTTCGACTTAAACTGTTTTCCCCAGGGGGTTATGATATGGGGATGTATGAGTGGTAAAGGAGTTGATAAATATGATTTTAATGATGGTACTGTAAATGCAGAAAATGACCAACTGCCACATAACGAAAACAACAAAAAAGTGAGCCATAATTTAAAAGTTTTCATGTGACCATCGAGTATTCTCGACTTGAATGTAATTGAAACTTTATGACATCATAACAAACATAGAAAAAGATTCCAAGTCTCGGTCTAAGTAAATTATAATTATTAACATGACACGTGTTTCGCCCTTTCGAGCATCATCAAGCCTAGAAACAACACTCACTCACAAGTCCGAAAACAATAACTTAGATATAGAATAAAACACACTAAAGTATAACAAAACAAACAACTATTTACACATATCTGTTTGACACTAAAATGAGGTTAAGTCTCACGTGAATAAACAAAATAAAGTATTTTAGTCTCTAGCTGGAATGAAACCCGGACCGCCTGAGTGGGAGGTCGAAGTCCTTGTTGCCTACGATTGCTAAAGTAGTGGAAAAACTTGTAAAAAAAGAGTTATCTCTACTTAGAGAACCACAAAATCTTAACTGTTGATCAATTTGGTTTCCAGAGTGGTAGGAGTACAGGAGATGCAATTTTTGTATTTCTTGATAATCTGCATCATTACAGGCGATGCAATTTTTGTATTTCTTGATAATCTGTTGAACACTGTTTCGGAGGCTAGAGTGGTATGGTTTCAGGGGAAGTGCTCTTCACTGGTTTAGGTCTTATCTTTCCGGACGATGTCAGAGGGTCAGGTTGCACGAGGCTGATTCTATTAAACAGGGTTCTGTTCTAGGACCAATTTTATTTCTTGCCTATATAAATGATCTAGCGTCACTGAAAATCAAGGGTGAAATCACAATTTTTGCCGATGATACCTCAGTTTTGTGGCAACCTGAGGGGCTAACTCATACAATCGCAAATGATGCTGAACAAATTAAAGGGTCGCTTGATGATGTCTATCTTGAAAATGAACAGATTTCGATAAAATGAAATATTCAATTTTTAGGTGTAGCCATAGACACTAAGTTAACATTTAAGGATCATATTTTGAAAGTATGCAATAGTCTGGCATCGGAATGTTATGCTTTAAGAGTTGTAACTCAGCTTGTACGATGTTTAAAAAATTTAAAAATCGAGAGTATCATAATCATTATAATTCAGGACAAACTGAAGCTCTGCCACTGCCCATACATCACACTTCAGTTAAAAGCTCAATATTCTATACAAGTAGGAAGATATTCAACCACCTACCAGAGAGTGCGAGACTTTGATTAATATTAAAACATTTAAATCTTCTCTTAAATGCATGTTACTTAAAAAAGCTTATTATGGCCTTCTGGAATTTTTCAATGATGTGTTATGTTTCTCGATAGACTTCCTCATTCCAAGTCTCTGTTTAATGTTCCTTATATTTAAGTGTGTAGGTATATTTATATTATATTAATGCTTCTGTTGTTTTTTTTGTGACTTGCTATTTTTATTTCTTATTGTTATCTGTATATTCTCTACTTTTACTGCTTGTTGGCTTATATATTTCTACCTTTGGCTTTGTAACAAGATTTTATCGTAAACGATAAAGCAATTTTTGACTTTGACGTTGAATGAAATGTTGATACCAATTTGAGAGAAATACATCAGAAAAAAGTAATGCATTTGGAAATATTTGTCTCATCCCTAAGTTTTGAATGTATGACGTTATAGGACATTTTGTACTTGTTGTACCTGATGTCCTCACTTCTCTTCTTACCTTAGTTTTAGACCAAAATTTTTTCAAGTTTAATGGACACTTATATACGCAAAGGTCTGGGAGAGCTATGGATCCCTAGCTGTTTGTCGCCATTTCTGAGTGAGTATTTCATGAATAATTTGGAAAACAGGATAATGAAAAGTTATTTTGTCACCTTCCTAACAGGCTATAAAAGATACGTGGATGATATTTGCATTGTATGGAATGGCGACAGACAAAAGTTGGAAGAGTTTTTATAATTCATATAATAAACTCGTATCCTAAAATTGAATTTACATTGGAAATGGAAGAGAAGGGAAACTACCGTTTCTTGACCTTTTGCTATCTGCTGATGATGCTAACTTGGTTAGGGAAACGCGCCTCCAGAACGTAAGTAAGTTGTGGTGTAGTGTAGTTAGAACTCTTGTATTCTGATCTATCTTCCACCGCAGGTTCCAGTGTTAGGACTTAATTTACCATTGTCAAGGGAAGCGTTTAATAAGAAGCGAATGCAGATTGCTATGAATAACGGTTTTCCTTTGGAGTCTACCACAAAATTATATTATAAATTTATAAACAAGTACACAATGTCCTATACTGTCATACATTCAGAACTCAGGGATGAGACAAAAATTTTCAAGTGCACTGCTTTTTTCGGAAGTATTTCTCTCCATTTGGCTAATTTTTTTAAAAATATTTCATTTAAAACAGTAAATACTCTCAAGAGACATTTAGTAAGGACATAGGACACATCCGATAAATTGCCCAGATCTGGGGTTGCGCTAAATTGTGGTAAATGTTCGACGACCTATGTGTCACAAACAGATAGAAAAATGTCCACAAGGGTGAGAGAACATTTGAGCCTTCTTAACAAATTCAGAAGTTCAGATGTGACTGAAACTGTTTCAGCTTTTGCCAATCTTTTGTTAGAGTCAGGTCATGACTTTTCCATTTCTGACGTTGATGTTTTACATGAATGTCCGAAGGGGAAAAAGCTTGACCTTCTAGAAAAAATGGAAGTAACCAAAGCTATAAAGAGTCCTATTCTAACTTGCGTTAAAGATGTTCTTAATTTTAAACCAGCACTAAAATTTAACAATTTTACAACAACCTTCATTTCATTCACTAGTATATAGAATGACAGTTTTTGGTTATTTTCTTCGACTAGTCCAGTGGTTTGAAAGTACTTACTTTGGCCTCCCACTCAGGCGGTCCAGGTTCGATTCCAGCTAGAGGCATGAATCTTTTTTAATATTCAATTTCGTTTATTCACATGAGACTTAACCTCATTTTAGTGTCGATCATATATGTATAAATAGTTGTTTGTTTTGTTGTACTTTAGTGTGTTTTATTTTATTTGTAAGTTACTGTTTTAGGATTTGTGGGTATGATTATTTACTAAGGTTCCCTCTGTTGTTTGCAGGTCTGATGATGCTCGAAAGGGCGAAACACGTGTCATGTTAATAATTATAATTTAATCAACTCAAAACATCATCTGAACATATAAAATTGTTAAGGCTCGTATGAGTGTCATTTCATCTTTATTCCGTTTCGATGGTACCTTAAGAGTTTAGGGAAAAAGGGACATAGGATCATTCTGAAAATTTGGCTACCTAAGTAATAGCTCCTGATCTATCTATGTAAAATACTTTTAGCGATGCAGTGTTGTCGCTTTTATCAAAAAGTAGCAACACCCAAGAAATCAACCTCCTCACTATTTCAAGTTTCTTAGGTATTACCCTGTAGTTTTATAAGTGAAAGAAATATTCTTATCTAAGAAGATATTTAGATGGGCTCATTCTATTTGTTCATGGAAATATCTATTTTTTTTTAACAGAGATTTTAAGAGATACAAAAAACAAAATTTAAAATTTACTTATTTCCTTTGGCCGAAATTGAAATTTGCATTATCACATTTAGTTTTTATTTTTAAGTTCTTCACATTTAAAATTAACATGGAATTGAATAATTGGTCTATATTAAATAATAAAATTATTTATAAACATGTACGGGGTGATTTTTAATTGATAGTTGAAAATGAAAGAATAATTATGTTGCCTTATTCCAGGATTAAAAGTTCATATAGACATGTACCAGCAGAGCCTTCGTTTTTGAGTACAGGGTGTAAAAAAATTTGTCTCCAGTTATTATCATGAACCTCGTACAATTCTAGAGATAAATCATTTAAATTTGACACACTATACTACGGGCAATGTCTACGAAATGCCTATAATACATTTATTTTACAAAAAAATTACTGCGTGTTACTCTTTTCTAGGTCAGAGTCTCTTTGACCCCCCGAAATCAGATTCCTCATTTTGTTTTCTTACTTTAATCCGATATTATGAACCGTCTAGTTAACAAAATGCTAGGGATCTAAACATCTGAAAGTTTAAATTTTTATTTTTTTTTTAGTTTTACACCCTGTATCTCAAAAACTAGGCCTTTCGAACTGAACTTTTAGTCCTAAAATAAACCAAACAATTACATCCTGCATTTTTAGCAATCTAAAATAAAAGCAGAAAAAATAACGTCTAAACGGTTCAAAATATCGGATTAAAGTAAGAAATCAAAACGTTAGAAAACAAAATGGGGGATCTGATTTTCTAAATAAAAATAGCCAGTGACGTAGCAGTAAAAATTTCGGGGGGTAAATGGGGTCGCGACCTAGAAAAAAGTAACACCCAGTAGATTTTTGTAAAATGTATTAAAGACGTTTCGTAGACATTGCTTACAATGTAGGGCGTGTTAAATTTGAATGATGTAGCTCTAGAAATGTACGAGGTCCACGAAAAAAAGATTAAAAAAAATTAAAATTTTGATACCCTGTATCTCAAAAATGAAGGCCTTGTGGACACAGGTTTATATGAACTTTATACGTCCTAATATAAGGCAAAAAATAACGTCTTTCAATTTTAGCCATCAATTAAAAACCACCCTGTATTTTTAAATATATTTTAGGGTATTTTCAAATAGGGCAATATTCAACATATCAGACATATCATTTCCTTAGCACTCTTGACTTTCAGTAAAAAGCCACCTAAAAATGTGTCAATAACGTTTATCCCTAATGAGGATTTTTGTAAATAAACTACAGTAAGCAGGCTTGAAATGGACATTTCAATAATTGGAACTGAATTCAAAAAGCGGGAATAATTTTCTTTTTTTAAGAAAACAAATAAATGAAAGAACAACTTTTACTTTGTTAACTGTCACCCTATACAGGGTGTTAATTAATGTCGTGGACATATTGCAAAATACGTAAAAGCTAAAGAAATGAACAAAGAGTTTAAATTTTATATCAGAATTCATACAGAGTGCTCCAAAAAAAAGTTCTGCAAGATAAACTTGTAGGTGGTGCAAAAAAATGTAACACCCTGTTTATTACCATCCACGATTTTGATAATTTATCGTCGAGGTTCTTGAAAATAATACATGTTCTAAATTTGAACTAATTGTCTCTGAAGGAACTGCAAAAAAAACGCAAAAAACGAGAAAAAAATTGAAACTTTGACACCCTGTATAAAGAAAATGGTGCGTTTTTGACCATGTATATATTGGCATTTTTTCCTATTTTTCCCCTGAAATATGTCCACGACATTAATTAAAACCCTGTATAGTAAGTACCCTTATAGAAAAATGTGCAGAATATAATGTGTCTATACATCTAGCCTTTGTTGACTTTCAAAAGGCTTTTGACATCGTCGAAATCCGATCAATCTTAACGGCTCTAAAAAAAACGCAAGGATAGACTCAAAGTACCCAAATCACCGAAAATAGTTACAAGGAAGCAACATACATGGTACCACCTCAAGTTCGCAGAAGACATAGTTCTAATAGGAAACAACGTCACGATATTACAGAACAGGCTAAACGAACTAAACCTAGCCTCTGCAAATATAGGACTAAAAATGAACTACGATAAAACAAAAACAATGATCTCCGAAGATACCTATACCTAGGCCATACTATTAAACTGGGAAAAGAAAATTAACACGCAGAAAACAAACTCTTAACATCACAAAGATCTATGGAGCTTGGCATGCTAGGCATCTCACTTTGTGACAGAATTAGGAGTGGAAACATCAGCGAACAAACTAGAGTTACTGATATAATACAGGAGGTGGCTGAGATGAAATGGCAATGGGCTGGTCATGTGGCTATACTCGCTAGAGACAGGTGAGCATATAAAATGACAGTCTGGAGGCCAAGACAGACTAAACGAAGTGTGGGACGCCCACAGAAAAGATGGGCTGAGTATAGCACAAAATAGGGCAACATGGAAGTGGATGGGACAATAAGTGACAGTTAACAAAGTAACGGACAGCTCAATTAAATCTTCAGAAAAGAAAGGTCTTTAGTAGGTGATATTTGACTTGTTTTCATTTTAATGTTAAGATACAACATGATCCGTATACAGCGTGTTTTTAAAAGGCATGTGCATAAATGTCACATTTATTTTTAAATACCTTATACTGCTTTGAATTCTGTTATCTTTACTACCAAAGCAGATATAAAGGAGTTTTTCAGATCTTGGATAATGACTGTCTAGACCGAAACACACTTTTTTTAGTAACCGGTCTAAACATAATACAAAACAAACACTGCGCTACTTTTTTGTGAAAACAAAGAAGCCACAAACAAATTTTTCCTAGCCCTTTTCGTTTTTGAGATACAGGGTGAAATTGAAAATTTTGCGTTTTTAGGTACCCCTTGTATCTCGATGGCCTGGCAACTTACCGAAAAGGTGAAAACTAACTTCGATAGAGTTTTTTGCGAACAATCCAGTGGCCTAGTCAGTTTTTGGTTAGTTGCTATCGTTTTCGAGGTATAGATTAAAGTTGGGTTTTTTTTTTTAAATGGGATACCCTGTATATTTTTTAATATTTGGTTTCCGCTCATTTTTAGCTTCTCAAAAATATATAACACTTGATATTTATTTCAATCCGGTATCGACAATTAAGTCAATTTAAAGAAATTATAATCTGTTTTTCTAGTGGGGCATGAAAATTGTATGTTAATTTTCTCAATCTGAATTATCTGTACCAAAGTTTGTTATAATATCATAATTAAACAATAAATCAATAAACAAAGATACATACCTACTATTTGATATTTACCCTGAACAACACAACTAACACAAATACTTAGGAAATCTAATAAAAAAAATATATACCTATTATAAACTAAAAATGTTTTATTTACAACAAACGGCGTTGGATTTAATACTTTTCTAATGTTGACAATTGTGTTGTTTACTTACAACTATTTAATTTATCCCTTAGAAATACCCAAGATCTGTTTTAAATAAAATAAGGCGGCCATGACTTGATTAAACAAAAGAATATATAGATTCTGTTGACCCATTGTAGAAACTAATTGACATTTGTCATTGTTAAATTATTTTAATCAAATATTGCCTTTGTCCATTTATTAAATATCAAATGGCTGCGAATTTCGAAAACTTGGAGAAATATGACATGCTTGTTTGTTTTATACAGTGCCAGGAAAATCCGGATGAAGCGTCAGAGATGTATCTCATCCGGTAAGTGACAGGAGTAATAAGTAAACAAAATAACTTTGCTTCTTAAACCAGGGCTTTTCGGAACTAGTGATAGCCGATGTAGAAGGACTCTCAGTATTTTTGAAAAACAAAAGTATAGATAATAATAAAACTTTAGTTTTGTAACTTTTTTTTTCAGAATAATAATATTAATATTTCAAATTATGCCTATCGTTCCTAATAGGTTACAATTCTGTCTGTAGTAGTTTTGTTGACAAGTGATAAGAAAAAACATCTTTTACACCGTCCTGTATAATAAAATAATTCAATTTAATTTATTTTGAATAAGTCGTTCTATACTCCATATATCTGCAAATAAGCATTTATTCCTTATAAATAACCAGAACGAAGACAGCCCGATAAGAGAACATTTTCAAGAATAAAAGTAAATTTGATCAATCACGTTACAATTCTGTCCAAAATTTGCTTGTAATAAAAAAGCATATTATTGCAGCAAGTCTGTAACATAAAAGATACGATGTCACTAAATTTCCAATAAAATTAATTATAATTAAAATACTTGAAAAGTAGAATAGCAGTTTTGTTGACAAGTGATAAGAAAAAACATCTTTTACACCGTCCTGTATAATAAAATAATTCAATTTAATTTATTTTGAATAAGTCGTTCTATACTCTACATATATCTGCAAATAAGCATTTATTCCTTATAGATAACCAGAACGAAGACAGCCCGATAAGAGAACATTTTCAAGAATAAAAGTAAGGTTGATCAATCACGTTACAATTCTGTCCAAAATTTGCTTGTAAAAAAAAGCATATTATTGCAGCAAGTTTGTAACATAAAAGATACGATGTCACTAAATTTCCAATAAAATTAATTATAATTAAAATACTTGAAAAGTAGAATAGCAGTTTTGTTGACAAGTGATAAGAAAAAACATCTTTTTCATCACCCTGTATAATAAAATAATTCAATTTAATTTATTTTGAATAAGTCGTTCTATACTCCATATATCTGCAAATAAGCATTTATTCCTTATAGATAACCAGAACGAAGACAGCCCGATAAGAGAACATTTTCAAGAATAAAAGTAAATTTGATCAATCACGTTACAATTCTGTCCAAAATTTGCTTGTAATAAAAAAGCATATTATTGCAGCAAGTCTGTAACATAAAAGATACGATGTCACTAAATTTCCAATAAAATTAATTATAATTAAAATACTTGAAAAGTAGAATAGCAGTTTTGTTGACAAGTGATAAGAAAAAACATCTTTTTCATCACCCTGTATAATAAAATAATTCAATTTAATTTATTTTGAATAAGTCGTTCTATACTCCATATATCTGCAAATAAGCATTTATTCCTTATAGATAACCAGAACGAAGACAGCCCGATAAGAGAACATTTTCAAGAATAAAAGTAAATTTGATCAATCACGTTACAATTCTGTCCAAAATTTGCTTGTAATAAAAAAGCATATTATTGCAGCAAGTCTGTAACATAAAAGATACGATGTCACTAAATTTTCAATAAAATTAATTATAATTAAAATACTTGAAAAGTAGAATAGCAGTTTTGTTGACAAGTGATAAGAAAAAACATCTTTTTCATCACCCTGTATAATAAAATAATTCAATTTAATTTATTTTGAATAAGTCGTTCTATACTCCATATATCTGCAAATAAGCATTTATTCCTTATAAATAACCAGAACGAAGACAGCCCGATAAGAGAACATTTTCAAGAATAAAAGTAAATTTGATCAATCACGTTACAATTCTGTCCAAAATTTGCTTGTAATAAAAAAGCATATTATTGCAGCAAGTTTGTAACATAAAAGATACGATGTCACTAAATTTCCAATAAAATTAATTATAATTAAAATACTTGAAAAGTAGAATAGCAGTTTTGTTGACAAGTGATAAGAAAAAACATCTTTTTCAGCGCCCTGTATAATAAAATAATTCAATTTAATTTATTTTGAATAAGTCGTTCTATACTCTATATATCTGCAAATAAGCATTTATTCCTTATAGATAACCAGAACGAAGACAGCCCGATAAGAGAACATTTTCAAGAATAAAAGTAAATTTGATCAATCACGTTACAATTCTGTCCAAAATTTGCTTGTAATAAAAAAGCATATTATACAGCAAGTCTGTAACATAAAAGATACGATGTCACTAAATTTCCAATAAAATTAATTATAATTAAAATACTTGAAAAGTAGAATAGCAGTTTTGTTGACAAGTGATAAGAAAAAACATCTTTTTCATCACCCTGTATAATAAAATAATTCAATTTAATTTATTTTGAATAAGTCGTTCTATACTCCATATATCTGCAAATAAGCATTTATTCCTTATAGATAACCAGAACGAAGACAGCCCGATAAGAGAACATTTTCAAGAATAAAAGTAAATTTGATCAATCACGTTACAATTCTGTCCAAAATTTGCTTGTAATAAAAAAGCATATTATTGCAGCAAGTCTGTAACATAAAAGATACGATGTCACTAAATTTCCAATAAAATTAATTATAATTAAAATACTTGAAAAGTAGAATAGCAGTTTTGTTGACAAGTGATAAGAAAAAACATCTTTTTCATCGCCCTGTATAATAAAATAATTCAATTTAATTTATTTTGAATAAGTCGTTCTATACTCATATATCTATATATCTGCAAATAAGCATTTATTCCTTATAAATAACCAGAACGAAGACAGCCCGATAAGAGAACATTTTCAAGAATTAAAGTAAATTTGATCAATCACGTTACAATTCTGTCCAAAATTTGCTTGTAATAAAAAAGCATATTATTGCAGCAAGTCTGTAACATAAAAGATACGATGTCACTAAATTTCCAATAAAATTAATTATAATTAAAATACTTGAAAAGTAGAATAGCAGTTTTGTTGACAAGTGATAAGAAAAAACATCTTTTTCATCACCCTGTATAATAAAATAATTCAATTTAATTTATTTTTGAATAAGTCGTTCTATACTCCATATATCTGCAAATAAGCATTTATTCCTTATAAATAACCAGAACGAAGACAGCCCGATAAGAGAACATTTTCAAGAATTAAAGTAAATTTGATCAATCACGTTACAATTCTGTCCAAAATTTGCTTGTAATAAAAAAGCATATTATTGCAGCATGTCTGTAACATAAAAGATACGATGTCACTAAATTTCCAATAAAATTAATTATAATTAAAATACTTGAAAAGTAGAATAGCAGTTTTGTTGACAAGTGATAAGAAAAAACATCTTTTTCATCACCCTGTATAATAAAATAATTCAATTTAATTTATTTTGAATAAGTCGTTCTATACTCCATATATCTGCAAATAAGCATTTATTCCTTATAGATAACCAGAACGAAGACAGCCCGATAAGAGAACATTTTCAAGAATAAAAGTAAATTTGATCAATCACGTTACAATTCTGTCCAAAATTTGCTTGTAATAAAAAAGCATATTATTGCAGCAAGTCTGTAACATAAAAGATACGATGTCACTAAATTTCCAATAAAATTAATTATAATTAAAATACTTAAAAAGTAGAATAGCAGTTTTGTTGACAAGTGATAAGAAAAAACATCTTTTTCATCACCCTGTATAATAAAATAATTCAATTTAATTTATTTTGAATAAGTCGTTCTATACTCCATATATCTGCAAATAAGCATTTATTCCTTATAGATAACCAGAACGAAGACAGCCCGATAAGAGAACATTTTCAAGAATAAAAGTAAATTTGATCAATCACGTTACAATTCTGTCCAAAATTTGCTTGTAATAAAAAAGCATATTATTGCAGCAAGTTTGTAACATAAAAGATACGATGTCACTAAATTTCCAATAAAATTAATTATAATTAAAATACTTGAAAAGTAGAATAGCAGTTTTGTTGACAAGTGATAAGAAAAAACATCTTTTACACCGTCCTGTATAATAAAATAATTCAATTTAATTTATTTTGAATAAGTCGTTCTATACTCTACATATCTGCAAATAAGCATTTATTCCTTATAGATAACCAGAACGAAGACAGCCCGATAAGAGAACATTTTCAAGAATAAAAGTAAATTTGATCAATCACGGATCATTCAAAGTACCGCGATCGAAATCATATTACAAAGAAAATCGGGAAACTGAAGAGATTAATGTTTTAGCTGCCGTTGCAATCAATCCGTCAACTTCCTGTCAAAAAGTCGACGATGAAGTGGGAGTACCTAAGTCAACACTGCAGACTATTCTAAAAAAATACCATTTCAAACCATATAAATATAAGTTAGTGCACCATTTGCACCCGGGAGATGCACAGCGTCGTATAGATTTCTGCAATTGGTACATTCATATGACTAATACCGAAATAAATTTCGAAAGAAGAGTTATATGGTCTGACGTATGGCATATATCTCAAGTGCAGATATTCTAAATCGACACAATAATAGATACTGGTCCAAAGAAAACGAACACGTTATATTTCCACGCGAACAACAAGACAGGTTTGGATTTAGCGTGTCCTGCTTTATCCTTGGCACAAAAATAAGATATGTCATTTATAACGGTAGTCTTACTGGAAACCGGTACCTAGAGATACTGGAAACATTAGATAATATTCCTTTGGCACAATTACAAAATATTTTTCTTCAGCAAGATGGTGCCTCGGCTCATAATGCACGGACTGTTAGTACCTTTTTAGAAAATGAATTTCCAGGTCCCTGGATTGGTACAAATGGGGTAAGATGGCCGCCTAGGTCGCCAGATTTGGCGGTCCTAGACTTTTTTCAGTGGGGATATCTTGAAGGTATCATCTACCAAAGGCAACACCACACGATCGAAGATCTACAAAACGACACAAGAAGAGCCTTTAGATATTTACAAGCTCGCCAAATGATTATTTTTAACGCACTAAGTAGAATAAGAAAGATGTGTGATATATGTATAAGGTATAATTTCGAACAGTTCGAACAGTATCTGTAATTTCTACACCCTGTATAGCCTTTTCTTCTAATTTAGTCAATAGTAAGTATTTGTCAGAATACAATTTTATTGTCAACGTTAGAAAAATAATTAAATTATCGTCATATGTATATATTTTTAGTTTATTGTGTTTTTAGTAGATTTCTTAGATGTTTGTGTGTTTCCCTAGCGTAAAAATTAAAACTAGAAAAACAGATTAAAATTTTTAAATTGACTTAATTGTCGATACCGGATTGAAATAAATATTAAGTGTTATATATTTTTGAGAAGCTAAAAACGAGCGGAAACCAAATATTAAAAAATATACAGGGTATCCCATTTAAAAAAACCCAACTTTAATCTATACCTCGAAAACGATACCAACTAACCAAAAACTGACTAGGCTACTGGATTGTTCGCAAAAAACTCTATGGAAGTTAGTTTTCACCTTTTCGGTAAGTTGCCAGGCCATCGAGATACGAGGGGTACCTGAAAACGCAAAATTTTCAATTTCACCCTGTATCTCAAAAACGAAAAGGGCTACGAAAAATTTGTTTGTGGCTTCTTTGGTTTCACAAAAAAGTAGCACAGTGTTGCCGCATCTTTCTATCTTCAGTAATAAGGGAGATACCCCGCAAAACCATCGAAATTCGGATACCCTGTACATATTCTAATAAAAAATCAAATCGTCTCATAAAAAACTGTAAATGGATTGAAATATTCACTTCCTAAAAACACGCTGTATATGGACCACTTTGTATCCTAACAAATCCACTTAATATAATTAGTAACCAAAAATATCACCTAAAACCCTGCCAAAGAGGCTTTTTTCTTTTCTTAAAAAATAAAAAATTTAACCCCATTGAACTGCTTGCTGTAGTCAACAATTCCTTATGAACTCTTTTTAGAATTTGTAATTTAAGCAAAAATAGACGGAAATATATTTTTACGATAAATAATGCAGGCTTAGGTAGGGTATTTAATATACAGGGTGTTTCAAAAAACATGCGCCATCGCTCGTGGGAAATTCCCCACTGGGTCGAATAAAAAAAATCAGATTAAGCTAATGTCATTTATCTGTCAAAATGTTAGATACTGCTGATTGCGATTTTTAAGTTAAGCAAATAACTAGTTTCGTAATTCCTTTCTTAGATTAAAGTATTCGGTAGTTTGTGCAAAGTTTAACTTTTCCACGTTAAGGGTTGTAGCGTGTCTTTAAAACGCCTTATGACAATTATACCTAGGAAGTGAGACAAAATAGAAGGAAAGGAGCTAGAATTTATCATAACAGATATCCCGAATGAACGACACTTTAAAACCTTTAAAATCCAATTATGGGGGCAGAAGATCCGATTAACTGTAGGGGTTGCGAATGCAACAATACCCCTACACATGAGTTCAAGAACTTTTACGAAGAGATTATATGCCTAGACAAGAATTTTGCCAATGGTTTTTAAATAAGTTCTAATATGACCAACATTTCTCTCGTTGTGTTCTTTTTACAGACGAATAAACAATTATAAGAAAGGGAATAATAAATTTATATAAATTGCATAATTGGACTGGGGAAAATTCCCATTTAGTAAGAGTGGTAAACTCGCAGTTTGAGATTTCTGTAAATATATGAGCTGGTATTATTGCAAATGGAATTATTGGTCCAATTATTTTGTCACATAGACTGAATCATGTGCCATATTTAAATTTTCTGATGAATGTTCTGCCCAAGCAATCTGTCACCTTGCATATAATTCATTCTGACAGAACTTAACTTATTAATAATTTAACATTAAATCCTAAATAAACATCAATAAATCCCTATTAATCCCCCTTAAAAAAATTCTGAAAAGAAAACTCATTTTGTATAATTTTTTTTTGTCAAAACTTGTAACATACTTATTTAACACCCTGTATATTAAAAACCTTACCAAGTGTATATGCCTATATGACTGGCAAATAAATTATGTATAACAACATATAAGAAAATTTCAATTTTTGTGCAAGTTACAAAGTTTAAAAAAAGTAAACAATCCTTGGGAGTGATGTGCAAGAAAATGTAATCCGAAAATACCAAAAAATAATATTTTATATCGTAGGAATAGTTGATTGACTGCTTAAATACAGACTTAACAAAAGTCTGGATTGTTTGTAGTCTTTCAGACTTTTGTTACTGCCTGTATAAATATAAAGATCACACAGAAAGGCGTCATCTATTTGTGACAAACACCATAAGGTGATAAAAATATTAGTAAATAGAATAATAAATACAAAATAACGCCAGTAAAATAGATCTGTATCGAGTAATCTAAGGATCTGAGTAGAAACAGTTAGTTCTTATCCCCTTTAACAAAAGGATGACACCACTAGTTTGTTTTTAGTGTAAGAAAACTCAAAGAGCTAACAGTTTCTGTAGGTTAAAAGTTAAAACAATAGTTGACTACACATAACCCAACCACCACCGATCATTTACTTCTAATCTATCTAAACCTCAGACCTATTTACTTTACTATGCCTAGACAAGGAGACTAACGGGTGTGAACCTTTTCTACAGAAACCTAAAAAAAAAACAGAATAATTTTATAAAAAAAAACACACAACTAAATTTTAACAAACACAATGTAGAATTTTTGCACTCAGTTTATAAAATCAAAAGCAGTGTTATCGTGCGGGTCATACGATTTATCAACGACAAACTTTTTAAGTTTGTTTTTCTTTTATTACGTGTAATCATATCCTCCGCATAAAATCCGGAAGATAAATTAGATAGACCTATGATATTTTCATATGAAAAAAGAGGATAAATATATAAATACCAACAGTTGCAAAAATCATTGAGCGATGTCACTTCAAAGTCAGATTGACAAGTCAGTGACAAAATGAGTAATAGAAAACAATTTTCGGGTTTTTTGCGTCCACAAGCGAAAAAATTGGTATTAAATCTAATAAAATATTACGAAAATGAAAATTCACCGGCCAATATCCAGGAGGCAGTAGCAAAAGCTCTGAGAATCGGTATAAGGACTGTGCAGAAAATTGTGCATGAAAAAAAGCATAATTTACTACCGAAAAAGATTAAGAAATGTACACGAAAAAAGCCAAAGACAGAAGACTTAAATGACAATGTAAAAATGGATGTTCGTAATGCAATTTACGATTTATACACACATCAAAAACTAATATAACCCTTTAACCTTTAAAAGAAGCTTTAAAAAATCGAGGCATATTGGAAATTGGACTAGAATCGTTGTCAAAATTAATAAAAATGTTGGGTTTTTCGATATAAAAAGGACTGTAATCGAAGATTTTTAATGCGAGTTGCCACATATAGCAAGTCAGCGTATCTAGTTTTTAAAGAAATACACGGAAAATGTTAATTCAAAATTTAGAAAAGTGGTATTTTTAGATGAGACTTGGATATTTTCTAATGGAAGTGGTTCGAAATCTTGGCAGGACGAGTCTGTAAAAAGTGTCAAGAGAAAAAAGGGATGTGGGACGGGAAAACGGGTCATCATTTTGCATGGAGGCATAGGCGAGGCATATTGGAAATTGGACTAAAATCGTTGTCAAAATTAATAAAAATGTTGGGTTTTTCGATATAAAAAGGAATGTAATCGAAGATTTTTAATGCGAGTTGCCACATATAGCAAGTCAGCGTATCTAGTTTTTAAAGAAATACACGGAAAATGTTAATTCAAAATTTAGAAAAGTGGTATTTTTAGATGAGACTTGGATATTTTCTAATGGAAGTGGTTCGAAATCTTGGCAGGACGAGTCTGTAAAAAGTGTCAAGAGAAAAAAGGGATGTGGGACGGGAAAACGGTTCATCATTTTGCATGCAGGTTCTTCAACAGGATTTCTCTCAGGTGCAAGTTTACTGTTTACTTCAACATCCAAAAGTATGGAGTACCATGATAATATGAACTGTGAACTGTTTGAAAAATGGTTAAAAGAACAACTGATTCCAAATTTATATGCTCCATCTTTAATCATTCTGGACAATGAATTTTATAATTCAAGAATCTTAGATAAACAACCTACTTCATGGTTGACTGGCTAATAAAACAAAAACAAAATCCTTTACCCAATATGCTGAAACTAGAACTTCTTTTAATGGCAAAATCTATTAAAAAACCAACAACATATGCCGTAGATGAAGTATTACGGGAAAATGGACATGAGGTTTTACGACTGCCGCCATACCATTGTCAGTTTAATGCAATAGAATTAATATAGGCTGGGGCAAAATCATATTACGAAAAACACGTGAACGATGGTCTTACATCAGATGAAGTGCAAATTGTTTGGCAAGATTCATTAAATTATATTACGCCGGAGTATTGGAAGATATCTGTGGAACATACGGAGAAATTAATATGGGGTTGGTGGAATCGAGAACGAGTTCTAGATGTCGAAATAGCGCCAATGATCATTGCGCCATTTGAGGAAGACTCAGAAGATGAGGACTTTTTAAGTGATGATGAAATTTTTTAGTCTATATTAAAAAGTTTCTGAAGGATTATATTAGTCTTTGACGTGTATAAATCATAAATTGCATTATGAATATCCATTTTTGCATTGTAAAGTCTTTTGCCTTTGGATTTTTTCGTGTACATTTCTTAATCTTCTTCGGAAGTAAATTATGTTTTTTTTTTCAGGCACAAGTTTCTGTACGTTCCTTATACCTACCGATTCTCAGAGCTTTTGCGACTGGCTCCTGGATATTAGCCAGTGATTTTTAATTTAAATTTTTTTTATTAGATTTGACACCATTTTTTTGCTTACTTTTTTAGTACATTTGTAATTTTGTAGGCAATAAATAAATAATTATAGAATACTTGTTCCAATTTTAAAGCGTGTTTAAAGTAAGTAATTTTTTTTATTAATTATAAGAGAAAATTTGATATATAAAAACCGCTTTACCAGAAACTCGGGGCTAACGAAAAATACAGGCTATATATATATATGTATATATATATATATATATATATATATATATATATATATATATATATATATATAATCCACTAACATTGTTGCGTCGATACATTTACCCGTTGCATTGATTATTGCGTCCTTCGTCTTATTGCGCCCGAATACCGGACGCAATAATGTCATTTCTTGTTTGGAGCTCTTCCCGCCATTTCTTGAAAATAATTTTTTCACGAATTAATACAGTTTTCTAGATATTTCACACACTTCCTTTATTTCAACGCCATCTGAAGAGATTTTAGAGATTTTTTTAGATATCTGAATCGCAAGGACGCAATAATATTCTTAATTTCACTGGAAATGAATACGTTTTAGTTCACCACTATTCCAATAGAGGCGCAAACCAATATACACTTTCAAGTATATATTTTATAATTTTGGTATACTATTGCTTCAAAAACGTCGGCAACATCGCAATCTATTTTTAGATCGATTCTTAGAAATCTATGTGGTTGTTTGTGCTAAGAGAGTGAATTTGTTTTATTTGTGTTTATGGTGCGTGGGTGTTTATTGCGTCCGATAGTGATTTAATATATAAACATAATTGATAAAATGTCAAGAGGCAAGAAGTTAATTGAGTTATGCAAAACCCAAACAGGTAAGTTATATAGTATTTCCACATTTCTATGTATATTACATTGGAAACGCGAATATTAAATAAAACTTAAAAGCATGAACGTTTCTAAGTAGCGTAACTTTTTAAAATCTGTTTTTTTAAATATAGCTATTAAATTGAGGTTCCTCTTATTCGAAAGGAGGATGAAGTAAATGAACAATTTTTACGTTTTTTGCAACTGAAGTATTTTGGTGTAAAATGTGTCATTAACTTTTATGTATACAGGGTGCATAGCACAAGTAGTACAAAATAATTTAAAATTTATGGGCTGTTAAAATTGTTTATGGAAAGAAAAGATATTTTTAAAATAATTTAATTTTGCTGAATTTCTTTTATATTTTTCTACGAAAGGATTGACAATATTGACGGATATGGATTTCAGCAAATTTATATATAGTTTTTCATGTTTTTACTTTCCTCGTAAAAGGGACGTATTGTAATCGCGAAAAAATCACTCTCCGAGATTTTTTCCAAATCTTCGCGTTTCAGGGTTCCTAGATGACGAAAAACATGTTTTCTCAATTCCTTCGGTCTGTCTGTCTGTCTGTTCGTGGCGTAGCTAAACATTACTTATCCGATTGACTTCAAATTTTGGTCTAAAATTAAGGGTCATGTGGGGATAACCTGGTATTTTGGTAAACATCCAGTATGGCGAAACAAAATGGCGTCCTAGTGAAATGGTAAAAAAATTATTATTAAAAAACTACTCATCCAATTTATCTCAAATTTTGCAAAAAATATTAAGTATTATGTTGGAATCAACCGGTAGCATTTTGGTACGAATCCAAGATGGCGGAACAAAATGGCGGCTTAATAAAATATGTAGAAATTCAGCCGGAAAAACTGCTTAATGGTTTGATTTGAAATTGTGTGTAATAACTAACTGTGGTATAGTGATCCGCTAGTAAACTTGTAGTACTAATTCAAGGTAGCCAAACAAAATGGTGACCAAATAAAATGTTTGTAATAGTAAAAAAATCACCCCCTCGTTTTAGGGACCCTAGATGCCAAAAAAATATGTTTTATCAATTCCATCGGTCCATTTCTCGGTCAGTCTGTCTGCCTGTCGGTCAGCGGCATAGCGTAAAGACTACTTACCGGATTGACTTCAAATATTTATCAAAAATTGAGGGTCATATGGGGATGCCCTGTAATATTTTGGTAAAAATCCAAAATGGCGAAACAAAATGGCGGCCTAGTGAAATGATAAAATTAAAAAAATGATTATGAAAAAACCACTTATTCAATTTTTTTCAAATTTTGCACAACCATCAAGTATTGTTGGAATCAACTGGTAAAATTTTGGTACGAATCCAACATGGCGGTATAATAAAATATTTAAAATTTCAGCCTGAAAAAACTACTTAATTGATTGATTTCAAATTGTGTACCATAACTTATTGTGGTATAGGGCTCAAGTAATAAAACTGTGTTACCAATTCAAGACAGCGCCACACAGGCGAATTTGACCAAAATCTTGGCCATAATTATTTAAATGCGCATTTGAAATAAAACAAACATTGCATGGAAAGAAATGTTGATATATTAAAGAAAAATAAAGTTTTTAAACATTTGTTATCAATGTATGCCCTTTAACACCCCCTAAATCAACCCCTTTATTTTTAAAAGGCATCACATTTTTTTTTATTAAAAAAAAACTAACATTAAAAAACCTAATGTATGTATCGATCATTGGAATGTATTACAACTTTTTTTAATTTATACATAGTATGTGTAATTTTTTTATATAAGTACAGGGTGATTTACAATAGATGGTACACAGCGAAATCCATAGTTTTTAAATATCTATACAATTAACGATTTACCTACTTATAAAATAATCCTAACCTTATTAAATTATGACTAATAGTTGAAGTGTCCTTAATTTTCCTCATCCCCAACACTTTCTTTATTGCTATCAATTTCACTATCACTATCGCTATCAATTTTACTTTCCTTTTGAAATAGTTCTGGCTCGTCAAAAAACGTTATGACTTCTGAAGGATATTTTTTTAGTTTTTTTATCGATAATTTTTTCATACCAGAAATTAAAGGATCGGATGTTACTAATAGATTATGAAAAATATCCTCCATATTTTGTCTTCTAGAGAATTTCCTGGAATGAAATTCTCTGTATCTTTTAATATCTTTGTTTCGTGATTCCTGGGCTTCTTCGCCAAGTTGCCCAATTGGAACCATGAAACAAGATATAATTTCACTGCTGTGAATGAGGATTTTGTGGACACAAGTGGGCATATTATACCATGGATATAAATCCACAAATTTTTTGGCCGTATCATGGCAATAATCCCTAAAACTATTAATCTTTATTCGATAGCCACTTGAAATAGTCAACAATATTACTCTAAATCTAGATATCAGTTCGATATGTACACCTGTAATTTCAGAGGCTTTGGAAGGATTTTCAAAAAAACGGCGAGCAGTATTGCCGTCATTAGTACTGCCAAAGCTTGGTTTTGGCCTGTCAACAATTAGTCCCATTTCTTTCAAAAATAAATCTTGGATTCGTTTTTTATTAGCTGCAAGTTTTTCCTTATTCTCTGCACCTCGTGCTTGCCATTGTTTAATCTCCATTTTATATGAAAGGTGTAGTAAACACTCAAAAAAACGAATCCAAGCATGCAGTGATGACAAACCGAACTGATATCTAGATTCGTCTGACACATTCTGTTTTAGAACCTTATCGATATTGTTAAAATCTTTAGATGTAAGGTTACAAATATAACACCTTTGGGTAGAAGAATTTTCAGTTATGGCATTACATACCTTACCATCGATCATAGTAAAAAACAACTTATGTTTTACTAACAAATCTCCTAACTGAACCTTAATTTTAGTTGGCTGTAAAATATTTATTTGATCATCAATATATTTTTTTTCGTTAACTGTAAGCTCTGTTGTTTCGTGTTTAAATTGTATTCTAATAGGTCTGCAAAATCGTGTTGAGGAAGGTCTGGGATTTTGCCAGATAACCAGATTTTTTTCTGAATTAGGGTCACCGTTAATTAACTGTATAGGGACAAGTGATGTAAAAAAAATATTCGCATCTGAAACATTTGAGTCCAAAAACTGTTGCTTGTACTGACTCATCCCAGAACTTCCATCACATCCCCATTTAAAAATTAAATGCAAGTTATTACATTCCTCTGGTCTTATGGAATCTAAAACTTCTTTAAGCGACTCGCATAGCCTTAATGTTGTATGATTCAGTAGACTCTGAAGAGGCACTTCAGCAATATCATCTGAAATATTTACATTATGTGGGTAACATCTTTTTTTTGCTGCAGTAATCGCTTCATAATTCGGATATAGATTTGATTTGTGACTTTTTGCCGAGCTTCTTATTAAATTGTATTGAAACTTTGTCAATCTAGCTTCCACAAAGAGTGACAAAGCCTCGTCTGATGAAAATGGTACTTCGTTTTCTTTTTCAAGTGCTTTTTTATATTTAGATGCACGAGTAGGTGTTGAAAAAGCAACATTTTTGAGCACCTCTGCCGCACTTAGCTTTTTTTCTGATCTGTATCCCATTTGAGCAGCATAGGTCAGCTCTTCAGGACTTCGTTCAGAACGAAGATCTTCAGTTTTTCTCCTTTTCGTTCGCTCACTAGAAGATAAAAATTCAGTTTCGGGTCTGCCTGCTCTATTCGACTTTGGTGTCTCGAAAGTTTGAACTGTTGCAGAAGAAAACTCTAACTCGGTATTCAGCCAATCAGAATTTTGATTTTCGAATGCAGTTTTATTTCGGGATGCAGCCGACCATTTTGTGTGGTATTGGTAAATATATGTTTTTATAACACTTTGGGAGTTTACTAACAATTCATCAACTTTCATAGCCAAAGAAATTTTTTCTACTAAATACTGGCACTGCTCCTCTTTGTTCTTGGAATGATAATCCCTCAGCCATGTGAAAAGTTGGCTTCTTTTAAATAAAGCAGACTTCGCTGCAGATCCTAAAATAAAATAATATGTTTATTACTTTATCTAATTCGGAATAGTACCTATACCTAAAATTATAAATATATCATTGAATTTACCTCAATAAATAAACTACCTGATCAAACCCTATTGCTTAGACCCTAACATATTCACCGGGTGTAGGGTCGGAATGGAAAAATATTATTATGTAAATTGCAGGTAATTAAAAATAAGGAAATTAAAATGAGTAGGTACTCCGACCCTGTCTTAGCTGGAGGTAAATTTAGGTTCTTTTATAGACAAACAGATCAATAAAGTTTTATAATTTCTCTATAACAATAAACCAAATAACAACAGACAAAATAATATGATCTGTAAAATAAAATAGATATAGACATCGAATTATTTATTCACAATTCAGTTAGAAGCGCAAGCAAAAAAGTTAGGGCCCTTTAAAAGGGAAAAAACGCGTATACGTAGCGCCCCCTATGAGTAAGAGCAATAATAACATCAAATTCAAATTTGTCGTATCCAAAAACCTACCAATTCTAATTTTTCAACTAATTATCTTTAGTATTTTTTAAGTTATGGGAAAAAAAACGTTTTAAAAAAAATATAACACCCTGTATAACAATTAACATATTTGCCCCCACATTTATTGTGTATATCATATTATTGTAGCCTAAAGAATCACCCTATGCTTTATTGTTAAGGGAAACCCTGTATTTAAATAAATATAAAAAAATTAAAAAAAACAAGCGGCCATTTTATAGAGTTTATGTCCGCCATCTTTGACATCAAAATTGCCATTATATATTTTGAAAAGCTCAATCAATTTTCTATAAAACGGCATTGAATTTATTATATCGGTTTAACATAATACTAAGATGAAAGGTAAATAAAATGAATATGCTTTGGATTTTCCCCTGAATTTTTTATGTAAAATAAATTATTAAATCACTCTTATTTTGTATTTTTTCGGCAAGATCGCAAATTATCGCAGGAAGTCAAAGTTTAGTCTTTTAAAACGTAGTTTAAATAAGAGTTTAAGCCTAATTAGGACGCTTAAATAGGCTTTAATGGGTACTTTATGTCCAAGTAAAAAAAATAATAATATTTTTTATCAATAATTTTAACACAAAATTTTTAAAAAATTATTGTTAAATAAGTTTTATAAATATTTTCACTAAATACAAAATTTGAGCTTCTACTTACCACCGGCAATGCGCTCCATATTAATTTGTTCAGTTATTCACAAATAGATACTTCAAAACTGGACACAAAAGTCACTAATTTTTTAATTCGCTTTAACAAAATTGCAACCACACTTATCGAATGTCAACTTTGAACTAATAAATTTGGGACATGGCCATCTATTTAAATGGGAGGGTGGCGGAATATAATACCCAGGTAACTATATAATAAAACTAAAATGGGTTTTACCCATAATTATCAAGTTGGATTTTTGGAATTATGACCACGAATTCCCAAAAATTCGCCTGTGCAGCGGAACAAAATTGCGGCTAAATAAAATTTTTGTAATCGTGAAAAAAATCACCCTCTCGGGATTTACATATTTTTAGAGATCCTGGATACTAAAAAACATATTTTATCATTTCCGTCGTTCCGCCTATCAGTTCGCGACATAGCTTAAATACTACTTACCCGATTGACTTCAAATTTTGACCAAAAAAATAGGTCATAAGGGGATGACCTGATAAGAATCCAATATGGCGGAACAATGTTTAAAAAATGTTTTTAGTTGTGTCTAATTTGAGGTTAGCAAAACAAAACAAGTATTTTTTAAATTGTCGACGTTTCGCAACTTAATTGTTGCATCCTCAGGAGACGCTGGACCTCAGATATTAAGTCCTAACACTGGAACCTGTGGTGGAAGATAGATCAAAATACAAGAGTTCTAACCACACTACACCACAACTTGTTACGTTCTGGACGCGCGTTTCGCTAACCAAGTTAGCATCATCAGCAGATGATATAAACAGTTTATATCATCTGCTGATGATGCTAACTCGGTAGCGAAACGCGCGTCCAGAACGTAACAAGTTGTGGTGTAGTGTGGTTAGAACTCTTGTATTTTGATCTCAGATATTAAGTTTATAAATGGTTTTCGTTAACTATCCTATTGTTTTTATGTTACAGTGGTGTATTATTTGGGGATCAAGCCAGTAAAAAAAACAAATGGCTTTTTTTAATTTGTGTACGTTTCGATACTCTATTGTAACATCCTCAGGATACATATATATAGATTGTATATCCTTCATGAAAACCATGTTATCAATCTTTGCCTACTACGTTGGTCCGCAGATAGTTCCCAGATATTAAGTTTCAAAATGGTTTTCGTTAACGATCTTCTTGTTTTTACGTTAGATTGGTGTATTATTTGGGGTTAGGATCCAGTAAAAAAAACAAGTTTTTTTTTTAAATTGTCGACCTTTCGCAAGTTTGTTGCATCTTCAGGACACATAAATTTTATATCCTGTATGATACCCATATTATCAGTCTTTACCTATTCCGTTGTTTCGCAGATATTTAGATATGATAGATAATGAAATCCATTTAGAAACTTAATATCTGGGATATCTGCGGACCAACGGAGTAGGTAAAGTCTGATAATATGGGTTTCAATTTAGGATGGCAAAACAAAATGGCGGCGAAATAAAATGTTTAAAAAATCAACGTAAAAAAATCTTGTTCAATTGACTTTTTTCTGCAGAAAAATTAAATGTGAAAATGGGATACTTATAAAATGTATTTTTAATTATGTTCAAAAATCAAGTGTGGCCTAGGTAGAAAGGAAATGGTTCTTTTTTCTGAGAAAGTTTCAACAATTTTCTTCAAACAGCGTATATCCGAGGTAGAGTGTTACTGCTAGGCTAAAATGTGATCACAGAGGCAAACTATTTTTTGACAACAGTTCATTTTTAAATAATTTTTTTTTACAAAATATAATTTTTCCGAATAAGATTTTTAATAAGGAATAGTATTGAACAATGAAATATCTAACTTTTTTCTTAATTTTGACAACTTTCATATCGCCAGATCTAGACAATATAGTAGTGGAGTTATTTGGCAACGGATTTGGGCAAATCGGATTTATGATGAATACTTTACCCTGATTATATTTCGTGGATGTAATCGCGATTATGACCTAGCGTGGTCATGACAAATCCTAGATGTAGATATTTAGATCGTTCGAACCATTTTAGTTTGATGTATGACAGAGGATTTGTAGCTTTGTAAAACTTCTGGGGGAAGGATTAAACGGCATTATTTTATTTCACAGAAAAAAACAATAATTAACAAAACAACGATTGTTCCGGCAGATATTTAAAACAGGATCAAAAACCATTTAAAGGGAACTAATTTGTGCTATAAATTGTACCTAAACATTTAGATGATTTATTTGTCCAGTACTATTGCTTATCTCTTTATTTTAAGTTACACAAATGAATATATTTGTTTAGAAATTAAACCAATCTGGTCGACCACCAAAAAGTCAAACTGGTCTTGCAACAGAGGATTGTCATCTCCGCTTAAGGTTGACTCGTGTACTTCTCCATCAAACATAAAAAAGAATAACTTGGACAACAAATTACCAGACCAAAAGTGTTCAAATATCCAAGATGCAGTAAGTATTCAGAATAAAATTAATGACAAATAAAAAAATTGTAATAAATGGCTGTTCCGGGTGATTTATGATGAGATAATTTCAGGATTCTCAGGACTAGAAAGATATATTTTTTAAATTTGTGATATGTCTAAAAGTGATTATAGTATCTATTATATTTTAAATCAGGTCTCAATTGACAGTTATAGGTTTAAGATGACATCTGCAACAATAAAACAAATACTTTTTTTAAATGCCTCAATTGCAAAATATGCCAGAGGCATAAGCAAAACATGGCTGGCGAACTAAGAGTTTAACCTTCCATGGCAACTAGACTTGGCCTAAATCTAAAAGTTTTTTAGGTTAAAGTTTACAAAGCAAATAAAAAAATTATGGCTAAGTATTTCTTTGTTGAATTGGGTTTTTAAATTCATGAATAATTTTGACAATATCTCATATAACACATTAACTATATTTGTATTCAGCGAATTAATATTTCTACTCTTCAAATGTGATAGTCCACCAAGAAGTTTCTAGTCAGATTTTTCATTATTGGCCAAAACATACAAACCATTTTCATTGAGTATTTTTGATTGCTCCACGTAACCTGTAAAATTTTAAATGGGGAGCAACGTATAATTGCTCCTTATTTTATAGTTCCTTTAAATCATAAATACTGTTTTTAATTTTTTTTAAACTTAATTAAACGAATTTTGATAAACGAAATTTTGAGCATTTTACAAAGTTGTTCCTAATTCAACCAAATAAAATAAGTAATTTTAATTTATAAAAGATTGCAAACTCTTTTGTCTAAATATTCATCTAGGCTTTTTAACTTGTTAAGGTTCATATAATAACTATATCAACTTTACATTTTTAACATAGAAATCAGCGGATTGAAAAAGTTTTAAATACCATGGCAACTAGACCTGGTTTAACTCTTAAACCTTTGTAGTGAATACGGGGTTAATGTAATAATACCATTTTTCTATTTGTAAAATAACATCGGTATTAAGACTTGCTAATTATTTTATTGTGTGTAATTTAATTTAAAATTTGATACATTTTACAAGGTTGTTCCTAAGCTTACAAAATAAAATAAATAAATATTTTACAATTATAATAAATTGCAAACTGTTTTGTCTTTTAGGCTTTTAGCTTGTTAGAGTTCATAGAATGGTAAATTTAACTGTTTATTTTTTTATGTAGAAGTCATCGAATTTAAAAAGTCAAATGCCAACGAGTAATTAATAAAACTGTAACAGAGCTTGTAATGTAATAATATAATAATTCTATTTATGAGGTATCATCAGTAATAAGACATACTAATTATTCTATTGTGTAAAAACGTAATTTAATATTTTAGAAAACGAAGGATGGTCTTTATGAAGAAAAACCAGGAAATTCCAAAAAAATAGTGGTACTTGAAGTGTTAACACTTACTGGACCTTTGACTTGTCAGCCACGTGTTTCAGAAGAAAGGGAAGTAGTTTCCTCAGTAAACAGTCAAAAAGAAAATAACCACATACATTCCGAAGAAAGTTTAAACACTACATTTTACAACGAGGTATTATAAGTGTCGTATTTGTTATAGTTAAAATTTCAGTTCATATAGGTAGCACACTAAAAAGTTTTAAACCGGATTTCATTGTTTATACGACACACAAATACAGAACATAAACGCACTAAAAATTGTAATTAAAAATGTATTGGGCTATCGAATTTACCTAAAAATATATAAGCACAGAAAAACAATTAAACATCGCTTTTATTAATTATGTAAGAAAATCAAATTTAATGACATATCCTGTAAACTAAATGTTCATTAAATAGTTGCTGCCATTCTAATTAAAAATATAGCAAGGTTTGTATATATATCTTGAACATTGAGCGAGAAAATCAATAAAAAAAAAGCTAAATAATCACTTTTATACATGCATTTGAATATTTTCTCTTTTTTGTAGTAAATTATTTTGTGATTCTCGTTTTCGAATTTTTGACAAAAAATCAATTTTGTAATACTGAATGAGTTAAACTCCCATAAACTGTTTTTTGGGTAAATTTTAAGGACAAAGAAACGACTGAGAATGAAAATATCCCGGAGATATTAGAGCCTCTAAATTTAAATGGAGGCGTTCTAGCATTTTATCGAAACATGTATTTAAAAAAAACTAGTTCAAACTTTATGTTGGACCACTTTCCTATTATAATATCTATATAAAGAGAAAAATTTTGCAATTTAAAACTAGCATTTTGATTTTAATTTTTTCAGTCTGAAAATACACTTCTCTCAAAGGAATTATCTGAAAATACAGACGAATTACTACCAATGACACCAGAAGATCCATTTTCTGGTTTAGATGACAATGATCCACCTTATGCTCCTAGCGATGATATGGTAGGTATTATTCAAGCTAAACTCACGGACTCCAACGTATGCGCAATGAGACATAAGCAATGTATTTCGTTTTACAGGTTACAACCGAAACAGACTTACAAATACTACCGCGACTATTTTGAGGCCGACGTGTTGAAACATGTGATTATTTAAACGACTGCCAACGTTTTTTTTTCTCTGCGAACTTGTATCGATAATTCTGCATATTAAGTTATTATTATCATGCTTAATAATATTTATCGGCAGTTGATTTAAAAAGCTCATTATGTTTAACATTTAATTAAAGTAAATATATTTATTATGTATTTTCATATGAAAAGTATGCATTGTTTAGATTCTCGATTATTTGTAATCTGATTAAGATATTGAATTATAACTTTTGTTTATTGCAGGGTAACTCTTCGGACTCAAGTGATGATACGAAATATAATTTAAAAATACTTAAAAGACATAAAAGCAGGCTACAAAACTCTTCAAATATTTACAGCGAAGGATCAAGTGCATTTGTGAAACTTAACTCTCAACAGAATGATACACGTGATACAGGACTACTGGACCAAAGTGATACTGGATTATCTACAGTTGTAGAACCAATTAAGAACCAATACGATCTGCACTCTTCCAATGAACCTTGCAATGCAGACAACGTCAAATCCAAAATTCCTTATAAAAGAAAACCCGATTACTGTTATTATTGCGAAACAAAGGTCCTTAATTTCGCCCGTCATGTTATAAGAAACCATTCAATAGAAACAAAGGTAGCAGAAATCCTCTCAAAACCAGTTAAAAGCAAGGAAAGGAGGCATTTGTTAAATAGTCTTAGGAGAAAAGGAAATTTTTTGGCAGATGGGGGAAATGTTTTAAAGCAGTAAGACAGACATATGTACCAGAAAGGGTACTTTTGCCATGTGACAATTGTTTGGGTTTTTTTTTCATCGAAACTATTATACAGACATAGAAAAAAATGTCTGAATGGAAACGGCCAAGGTCGTGCACAGGCTGCGGGACAAACAAAAATGTTTTCTAATCTTAAAGTAGATCCTCGGTTAAGAGAGGAAGTGTTTCCTCGCATGAGGGCTGATAAAATATCCATGGAGGCCAAAAATGATCCGTTAATTCGCGCATTTGGCACCAGGTATTTAAAAACACATAGGGAGAAACATTATGTTTATGTTACTTCACGCAAGATGCGAGAACTTGCCAAAATGCTTGTTGAAATAAGAAAACTGGACTCATCTATTACTACTATGTTTTCAGCACTCCAACCGAAATATTTTGATGTCTTTGTCGAAGCCGCAAAACGCATAGCTAAATATGATATTGAAAAAGATGTGTACATTTCACCTACTTTCGCTATGAATATCGTAACTTCTCTTAAACAGTGTTGCGATATTGCAATCACTTTTGCATATAAAAAACAAGCTCCATATTTATCCGTTGATACCGCTACAGCTGAAGCACAACTTAAAACATTAATTCATCTTTTCGAATCAAATTGGAGTTTTGAGGTTTCATCTCATGCAGCAAACAATCTTCATCTTAACAAGTGGAACAAGGTTACAATAATTCCTTTGGCGAGTGACTTAAAATTATTAAGAGAATACTTAATACAACTTGGTGAAGATGCTTTACAAATTCTTCAAAATTATATTTCTAATAATTTACAGGACTCCGTTGATAAAATTTCACAAAATAAAAAAAATATTAATGGAATTGAGGCATTTAATAATTTGACTGAATCTATTTACTGTAGAGTCATTTTGCTAAATAGGAAACGCTCGGGGGAATTACAGAGGATGTATCTGCATACATACACTTCCTGTTCAGATAAGCAAAATTACGAAGAATTCAACAAGGTAGTTTCATCAACTGAGAAAATTCTTTTAAATACACTAAAACGAGTAGTTATCAGGGGCAAACGAGGGAGAGGAGTCCCAGTCTTATTTAGCGTTGATGTACAAAAACACATCGAGTACATATTAAAGGTTAGAGATAAATTTGTGCCCAATAATAATCCTTATCTTTTTCCCATTGCAAATTCTCTTTCACATTTAACTGGGTATAAGGTATTAAGTAAGCATGCCAAATCTTGCGGTGCCAAAAATCCTAATTCAATCACTTCGACTCGTCTAAGAAAACATCTTGCTACATTATCTCAGTTGTTTAACCTTACAGATGGAGAAATAGAACAACTGGCAACGTTTATGGGACACACTACTGGTGTTCACAGAAATTCGTACAGACTCCCAGACGATATCTACCAAACGGCAAAAATATCAAAACTGCTATTGGTGATGGAAAGTGGAGTTGCAGATAAATATAAAGGCAAATCTTTGGACGATATTGACATCGACATGGAAAAAATCTTTTAGAAGATAATAGCGATGACAGTGAAAAAGATGAGATGCTACAGGACGAGCCGATAGAGAAATCCGAACAATCAAAAAGTGAATGTAAACTTGTTTCTCCCACAAATGAAGATCAAAATATAGTTTTAAGTCCTAAAAGAAGAAAATTTCGTAAACTTGTTCCTTGGACAGCCGAACAAAAGAAGGTCACCATAGATTTTTTCCAAAGTCACATTAAAAATAAAAAACCTCCTAAGAAAAAAGAATGTGAGGTTTTTAAATCTAAATTTCCGGAACTACTTGACAATAAAGATTGGTTAAAAATCAAGGTATTTGTACAAAACGTATACAGTAAAAAAAATGAATAAGTAAATTTATTTTTTCTGCTCTTAAAAATCTTTTGTTTGATATTTTTATTCAAGATTAGTTTTAGAGTTTTAATTACTTTTGAACTTTTAAAATATTCCTATATGCTAGAGTTTTGGTACATTTTCCTGTTCAGTTTTTCGTTTCAATTTAGTGGTATACAACTGAAAAAAACTACACAGTTAGGATGTATTTGAGATTTAGTACAACTTAGTTTAAACTCTTATTGTACTTGTAAATATAAAAGATAATTTTTTCTTTACCGACAGAATTTGAGGTCAGAAAAACTCTTAGATATTTGCAAATGTTAAAATTACCTTGTATATTATTGCTGATTATAAATATACCAGGCGTTTAAATTATGGCAGGGTTTTTCTCCATTTTATCGGTTATTTCTAAATAAAAAGGTGTAAAACCTGGTACATGTATAACCAGCAAAAAATTATCTTTGAAAATAGCCAAGAAGTTATAAAATGTTCTATTTAAAAATAACTAACCCGGTAAATTTGGGGATTTACATTTTAGGAAAAATGTTGAAATATTTGTATCTATTATAATAACTTTGTAGTTATGTAGCAAAATATATGGGAAAACATTGTAAGACCAGATTTTTGTTTTCAGAATCGATGTTTTACATCTTAGCATTAATTAAAATAAAATATAAGATTTTTTTGGCTAAATATCGTGTTTTTTATTTTCTTATAACATTTATTTAGTTTATTAAGCTACAAATTTTCAAGGTTAGAGAGTTATACATCCCTATAATTATTAAATATATTCTTTCTGACTAAAATTCATCGTTAACCACCTATTAATATGAATATAGAGGATACTTTACTTAAGATATAGCGTCTTTGGAAGACCGAAACATTAACATGTGATGATATTATTTTATAGATAAACAGTAAAATAAAAATATTTTAGTTGCATGTATTTATATAATAATATTGCGTCCGTACATATGGCAACATTGTGCGGACGCGATAATATGTGATATACGCAAAAAGGGAGCTGACATAACCCATTTTTTAAAAGGGCGTATGAACACACGCAAATTAAAAATAATACGTATTTATGAAAATTTATCTTTTACTAATAATGTGACGTGCCTTGGCCTACAAATGTCTTCTTTAATTAGTATTCACCACTTAATTAACCGTCACATTAAGTTATCTTGGAGACGCAATAAGATCTAAGTTCGAAAAGACGCAACAATATTAGTATGATGTATATATATATATATATATATATATATATATATATATATATATATATATATATATATATATATATATATATATATATATATATATATATATATATATATATATATATATATATATATATATATATATATATATATATATATATATATATATATATATATATATATATATATATATATATATATATATATATATATAATATATATATATATATATATATATATATATATATATATATATATATATATATATATATATATATATATATATATATATATATATATATATATATATATATATATATATATATATATATATATATATATATATACAGTAGTGGCAAAAAGTAGAGTAACTTTTTAAAAATCATAATATTTCTTTTATAACTAATACAAATGTATAAATACTTTGCCAAACTACTTCTAACAGGAAAATATTCAAAGTTGGGGCGTATCTAAAAAATGGTGGGAGATGGGTATAGGCACATATATGGAAATATTGTAGGTAAGGTATTGGTTTATTCGAAGATACCATAAAATACAGGGTGTTGTATTTAAAATAAATGAGTTTTCACCATTACTAAATTTCGATAAAAATGCCCTTTTTATACGACACCCTGTATGATATATCGCTATTCTAACATATAGTTATTTTAAATATATGCACTCTCTAACCCAGAAAAAAAATCTAGTAATTATCTCGCTTACGCAGGTAAATATGGGATTTTATTAACGTATTGTGGTATCTAACAAGAAAATATTCAAAGTTGGCTCGTATCTAAAAAATGGTGGGAGATGGGTATAGGAACATATATGGAAATATTGTAGGTAAGGTATTGGTTTATTCGAAGATACCATAAAATACAGGGTGTTGTATTTAAAATAAATGAGTTTTCACCATTACTAAATTTCGATAAAAATGCCCTTTTTATACGACACCCTGTATGATATATCGCTATTCTAACATATAGTTATTTTAAATATATGCACTCTCTAACCCAGAAAAAAATCTAGTAATTATCTCGCTTATGCAGGTAAATATGGAATTTTATTAACGTGGTGATTTTCTAAAAAAAAATCATAAATTAATTTTTTTAGAGAAAATGGTAGGAGATAATTATAGGAAGATGTTAACAAAAGTTACTTAAAATCCTACGTAGAATCAGAAACTGCAATAAAATATAGGGTGTTCTATTTGAAATTTCAATGTTGCTATTGGTTTCGGAGAGATGTGGCAACGCTGCACTTGCGAAAATATTTTTAAAATATAGATTATTACCTATTATGTCCGTGTGCCGAATTTGAAAAAAATCCCTTTTATAGTTCTCCAGAACTTTTAATAGGACACTCAACGTGAATCACCCTGTATATGTACATATATCGGAGGATAAAACGAACTACATGAAAATTGAGTGAATATCTTAAAGATTATTATTTTATTTTTATATCTATGTAATAATTTTTATTTTAAAAACTACTTAATGAAAAATTGGGCATATATCTTGGTATTGGTATGTAAAAGACAAAAACAAATCATAAAAATGAGTCAATTTGGGCGTGGCAGCCTAAAAATTTTTCGCCTGAGGCGCTGCCTGCGGCGCCATCTACCTATTATAAGTAACAAACCTTTTCTCGCCTCACCAGTTTTAGACACCACGGGCCGCCACTGCTCAAAGTAAACCCAAAATAAGTTAGAGGATAAATAATTTTTAAAACATAACAACGCTATCGATAATTCTTACCCGCTTCGCACCCGCGTCCGTCTAGACCTTGAAAAAGGAAGCGATAAATGCGATGGCGTAAACGACGGGCCTGGGTCTCGACCTCCTGTTCCTCGCCGGCTAGAACACGTTGTCCCTGTTCGACCGGCCGGCCCTCTGGAAGTTGCGGTTGTTCTGCCGTCTGGCGTTCCTCATCTCCCGGTCGACCTCGAGCTCCTCGAGCCGCTGCGTCAGCGACAGTTTCTGCTGGACGGCCAGCCTCAGCAGCTGGTTGAGGGTCTTCTTCTCGTCCTCCGCGGCGTTGAGTTGCTGCTGGAGCTCGTCCACCTGGGTGACGTACTCCTCGCAACGGGCGGCGAACATCGCTCTCAGACCTTGTTATCGAAAAAGTAAATTAATATTTTTAATATAATCAAATATATTACATATATAGACTATAATACACACTTATATATGATTACAATATAAGATGACCCTGTATCTTATCTCAAAAACTATCAGATCCCTGTATCTTATCTCAGAAACTATCACACCTCTAGTTATCTATAAAAGTTTCTTGGATTGAATAATATTTTGTTTTTTTTTTAATTTTTGTATATACAGGGTGTATCATTTTGCGTGGGCTAGTATAAACTTTTTTATTTCAGATGCGATACCCTACATTCATTGACTCGAATAGCTCTCTCAAAGACCAATTCAATGATGTATAACAGTATGGGTCTATGACGCAACGTTTCGAATTTATTGGTGATTATCTTCAATTCTTGACATACTTTCGACTTGATATATCTCTGGTATTTATAGACACAACATCGGTCTGTAAGTCATGGTTTTGGACTTATTGGGGATTATAATATTGAAGAATTATTAATAATTACTGATGACAAGAGATTCAATATAGAGGAAAATATTTTTGCAGTGGTTATTTTTTGTGACTTTGCAAAAGCCTTTGACTGTGTTAGTCATGAAATTTTGATAAGCAATATGAATTTTTATGGAATTCGTGGTACTTCTTTAAATTGGTTCAAATCTTATCTTGGGAAAAGGCAACAACTTGTAAGGGCAAATGGTTCTGACTGTGATTGTGAATTGATTACAAGTGTAGTCCCTCAAGGTTCCGTCCTGGTACTTATTTTTTTTTGTTATACATTAATGATATCACCAACCTCAAAATTGATGGAAAAATCTCTCTCTTTGCTGACGACACTAGCATAACATGGAGTGATTTTAATACGTCTTTACATTCTAATATTTCCAACGACCTTGTTATGATTAAGGCTCCAAACTCTTATCTTATAAGGGGAAAAAATAAATAAAATAAAGTAAAATTTGTGTACGCGAATATATTTCATGTTATTTTATTTGTTGTAATAGTTTGCCGCTTCACCTATAAAGTGCGTCAGCTAAGCGGTACGGAAAATGAATCGAGGATTTAGTAAATTTTGCACTGGTCCACTTGTAATTGGTATGTGTATAGAGTCTCCATGCACTTGCCGCTAGAAGGTTCTAGCTATTTCGAGTGGCGCCTATACATTTTGAGCATTTGTTTTTATTTCTATATAAATGCGTTGCGTTGAATTTGAATTATTATTTCGAAGTAACGATGGCGAGCAAAAGAGGAAAAACAATTCGAAGCGGTGCACGTGAAGTTATTGCGAGCGTTATAGAGGCCTGTACCCGAGAAGCTAAAAATAATAGTTTGACTATTCAAATTCAAAATCAAACAGAACGCGCTGCATTTTAAACTGGTGTTTCGGAAAGTAGCGTAAGAAAAATTCAAAGAGAACATAATGATCGCTCATGTTCTACTTCACCTTTAAAATCTCCTGGTAAAAAAAGACCCCCATTATCATACAAAGATAAAATTGATGATGATGATTTTCAAGTAATTCAACAAACAATAGAGGACTTTTATATAAACTTAAGGAAAGTTCCGACCTGCAAACCCCTACTTCGTGCTGTAAAGAATAAAATAGATTTTCCGTTCGGGTATAAAACCTTAAATCGGCTTTTATGATCAAATGGTTCTGTTTGGTTAAACGAAAATTGCTCATTGAGAGACCAAATATTTTTCACTGGAGGGTGAAATATCAAACAAACTAAAGTATGCTTTATTGCCGCAGAAAAATTTTACAATTTTATGGACAAAGTAAAATATACCTAAAATAAGACATATCAAAACATTATTCGAAAAGAATTTCGATAGGTCAATACTTTTTAAAAATGTAAATTATCAATTTACCAAATCGTAAAACACACGTTAGCATATAACATAACATTGCCGCAAAACAGTTAATGAATCCTAATAACCTTATAAAAGTAAACAAACACACATGTACGAGGTGAATAATTTCGATGACATTGAAATCAAAATTGCAACTATGCGACCTTAAACTCTATGTTATTATAGTTATACAAATAATTGTGATGTTAAACAGAAGGTATAATGAACTAGTGTAGAATGTAGTATGCAAAAAAGAATTAAATTTTGTTTTTTATCCAATACCTAACAAAAATAATTAAGTTTTAAGTGAATGTTCGACAGTTCTTTTCTCTATATGATGATTTTCAAAATTCTATGCTACGAGTTAGGACATGACTCACAAAAGATTTAAGTAAACAAGCGAATTTAGTGATAATTTAAAGAGACTTACTCGCTGTAAAAATCATGAACGCTGTAAAATGGTCTCTCAATGAGGTATGCTTTGGTGTTTTTTCGAAATTGTGCAAGCATAGAGATAGATTTTAAATGTACTGGCAGATTCTTGTAAAGTTTTATGGCGTTGTAAATAATTGATTTTTTTATTAATTCTGAGGAAGGAATGGGAAGATATATATCATGCCTAGAGTTTCTGGTAGGGTATACATGTTGCGGCCTTTCTGGGAGGGTGTTTATATGTTTTCTCAGCAAACATATCGTTTCCAAAATAAATAATGCAGGAAATGTTAATATTTCATGTTTTTTGAAATAGTATTGGCAGTGAGCTCTATTATTTAGACCAAACAAAAAACGAATGGCTCTCTTTTGAAGCATAAAAATACTACGAAATTGCTCGGTGGTACAGCAGCCCCAAAAGGGAAGGCCATAGCGGAGGTGGGATTCAAATAACGAGAAATAAGTAAGTCTGGCAGAAGGAACGTCTAGTTCTTTTGAAACTGATCGAATGGCGAAGCAGGCGGTAGAAAGTTTTTTAGTTAAGGTGTCAATATGATTAGACCATTTTAGGTTGTTATTTATATTTAAACCCAGGAATTTAACCGACTCTACGTATTCAATATTGCTGTTATGTACCTGAAGTGGTTGTAAAGTTCCCTTATAAGATAACGCCACCGTTTTATCGACATTAAAACAAAGCATATTGGAATCGGACCAAGCCTTAATTATAACCAAGTCTTTGGAGATACTAGAATGTAAAGACCTTTTATCAAAATCACTCCAAGTTATGCTTGTGTCGTCAGCAAAAAGGGAAATTCTTCCATTAATTTTAAGGTTCGTGATATCATTAATGTATAACAAAAAAAGAATAGGTCCCAAGACTGAACCTTGAGGGACTCCACTTGTAATCAACTTACAATCAGAATCGGAACCATTAGCCCTTACAAGTTGTTGCCTTTTCCCAAGATATGATTTGAACCAATTTAAAGAAGTACCACGAATTCCATAAAAATTTAGTTTGTTTATCAGAATTTCATGACTAACACAATCAAAGGCTTTCGCATAGTCACAAAAAACTGAGGCAGTTGGGTGGTTGTTATTGAGAGATAAGTAGACGCCTCTAAGCAACGTGAACATGGCGTCGCTGGTGCACTTGTTGGGTAGAAATCCGAACTGCTCCGGGGATATTATCTGATGTTTCAGGAGAAATGGCATAAGACGATTCTTCAGTAGCTTTTCGATGATTTTTGATAGCACTGGTAGTAGTGCAATTGGGCGATAATTGCAAGGGTTAGTTTTTTCGCCGCCTTTATGAAGTGGAATAATTATAGCTGTTTTAAGGCAATCGGGGAATACACCTTTTATAAAGGACTCATTTATTAATGTTGTAAGGGCCTCTATGACTGGGAGTGGCAAGTTCAGGAATATTCTAATTGATAGGCCATCAGTGCTACACGAAGATTTACTTTTGATATTATTTATTACCTTCAATAGTTCAGTGTTGCTAACGGAACTTAAGAAAAAGCTATCAGCTAAATTTTTTGAAGGAGGGAGAAACGAAAGAGGGTCCAAACTTGGCGAGATACTAGAGGTAACATTTTTGCTTACATTAATAAAATAATCATTTAGATCATTAGCCCTTGGCAAGATCTGAGTCACGGGGTTTGATTTGTTTCTGAGGTTATTGATTGTGGACCAGGTTTCTTTTGAAACCTTATTTGAGTTTGTTAGACGTTTTCGATAGTGTAATTTTTTTAAGAGTGAGACTTAATAAGAGTAGTGTAGATCCTCCTATAGTTAGAGATATAGTCGAAAATAAGAAAGGAGTCGGTGAATTTTTTTATATATGAGAGCGAGCGCATATTTTTAGCAGAAATTCGTATTCCTTTCGTGGTCCACGGTTTATGCCGCTTAGGTTTGATATTCTTAAGCGGGAAGGCCTTGTTAAAAGCACTTAAAGTTTTTAAAAAAGTTCTGAAGTTTGTGTTGACATTATCAGATTCAAAATTCCAATCGGTGTTATAGCAAATATTATGAAATACTGAGAAATTTGCGGCCGAGAAAATTCTGCCCCGATGGCGAGATCTTGGTAAGGGCCTAATAGGTAAACTAAACCTGGAAATTACCGCCTCGTGATCGGAAAGACCTGAGTTATAGACCTATGATTGCACCTCTGATGGAGAAAAATCAGACGCCATGTAATCGATGATAGAAGAAGAGTTTTTTGAAATTCTAGTTGGCGAGGATACATGCATTGAAAGACCGAAAGAGTCGAATATAGAAATTAGATATTTTTGGATGGCACAAATAGTAGCATAGTCAATATTAAAGTCCCCGCATAGAATTTTTTTACCTTTAATCGGTAGACTGTCTAGCAAACTTACCAGGCTATTTAAAAATGATTGTACAGGGTGTCCCATTTTCGTAGGTTTTACGGGGTTTCCAGCTTATGAGTAGAGATAGAGAGATGCGGTTTTCGCGACACCGTGCTACTTTTCGATGAAACTAGCAAACGCAAACAGATTTGCCCTAACCATTTTAGTTTCCGTGCTACAGGGTGATTTTGAAAATTTGTCATTTTCGGACACCCCCTGTAACTCAGCTATCGTAAAATATATTTAAAATGTTTCAACTGGTATTTATAGATTTTTTCACGTAGAATTCAGTGGCATACTCAGATTTTTGCTGAGAGTCATAGTTTTTGACATATTGGCATAACCTACTATTTTTTAAATGGGAGACCCTATTTATTATTTTTTCATCTTATTCTTCGTGTCGAGAGCTTTTCAAAAACATACCATAAGTCATATTTATTTTCATAAATAACATGAAAAAATGCATTTTTCTTTAAACGGATTTATGGCATAGCAGATCAATCGAAATAAGAGAAGGTGGCTGTGGTAGCCATGGCAACGCCAACAAAAATATGATCAGGCAGCCATTACTGCTGTCATTTTTGGTATTATTGCGTTTAAATTTTTCTTGACGTCTATTATAATTATTGTTTTTAATATGGCTCAGAATCAAAAATTTGAATATTTTGAGAAATATGATATGAACGCGTGTTTTATATTGTCTAATGAAGATGCAGATCAGGCGGCAGAGCTTTATCTGAACAGGTTAGTTCTTTTTTATCTTCCTGCATTTTGACTTTATTGGTTCGCTTTATTTTATCTTAGATATCCCGAGAGAAGACAACCAGAAAAAAGAATTTTTCAAAAAATTAAAAATAATCTTTGCTAATATGGATCTTTTAACAAGCCTCGATCGCGAACTTACAATAAAGACAACGAAGAATCTGAGGTCAACGTTTTAGCCCTCGTTCAGACAGCTCCTGAAACATCTTGCAGGAAAATAGACAAAGAGGGGGGTGTACCGAAAACCAAAGTGCAGAAAATTTTGAAAAAGCACAAATTCAAACCCTATAAATACAAACTTGTGCATCATCTGCATCCTGGTGATGCAGAGCGCAGATTGGAGTTCTGCAATTGGTTTATAAATATGAAGGCAGAAGATATCGATTTTGAAAAAAAATTATTATTTGGTCAGACGAGGCACATTTTACTAGTTCAGGGATTTTAAATAGACACAACACGCGATTTTGGAGTCAAGAAAACAACCATGTTATTTTTCCTAGGGAGCGTCAGGGCAGATTTGGATTCAATGTCTCCTGTTTTATTTTCAACCGAAAAATAGTTTACCAAATATATGAAGGAAATCTGAATTCGATTGGTTACGTGCGAATCCTAGAAGACGCATTAGGAATTTTGGATGATGTTCCCTTGGCTCAACTAAATAGGATTTATTTCCAGCAAGACGGAGCTCCAGCCCACAATGCCAGAATAAGTCAAAACTGGCTTAACGACCATTTTCCTGGAAGATGGATAGGAACACACGGACCTGTTCGATGGCCACCACGATCCCCTGACCTCTCAGTTTTAGATTTCTTTTTGTGGGGTTATTTAGAAAACAAGGTTTATGTAAGGCGATACGAAAACTTAGAACAACTAAGAATGGCCACCGAAAACGCTTTTGCAGAGTTACAAAGACAGTCATTTACAATAGAAAATGCATTAAAAAGAATTTTTAAAGTTTGTCACACTTGTAGGACACATAATGGTCTACAATTTGAACAATATTTGTAGTTTTAATGAAATTATAATTATTACCTTTTACCTACTTCCTAATTTTTTCTGATGCTGTTACTTTGTTATTTCGTTAATAAATATTTGTTAACTTTTTCCATGGCTCCACAGCCACCTTCTCTTATTTCGATTGATCTGCTATGCCATAAATCCGTTTAAAGAAAAATGCATTTTTTCATGTTATTTATGAAAATAAATATGACTTATGGTATGTTTTTGAAAAGCTCTCGACACGAAGAATAAGATGAAAAAATAATATATAGGGTGTCCCATTTAAAAAATAGTAGGTTATGCCAATATGTCAAAAACTATGACTCTCAGCAAAAATCTGAGTACGCCACTGAATTCTACGTGAAAAAATCTATAAATACCAGTTGAAACATTTTAAATATATTTTACGATAGCTGAGTTACAGGGGGTGTCCGAAAATGACAAATTTTCAAAATCACCCTGTAGCACGGAAACTAAAATGGTTAGGGCAAATCTGCTTGCGGCCTCTTTAGTTTCATCGAAAAGTAGCACGGTGTCGCGAAAACCGCATCTCTCTATCTCTACTCATAAGCTGGAAACCCCGTAAAACCTACGAAAATGGGACACCCTGTACATCAGAGTTTGGTGATCTATAAATACAAATTACATAAAGATCAAGGTTTTGATTATATACCATAGAGAATTCAAAAGAGCTATCCGCTAACAAATGATCATATTTAGATACCGACATGAAATCTCCATTTAGGGATAGAATCAGTCTGTTCTATCAACTGTAAGGCAATATAGGCAAAAAGGACGCAATATTGTGTATCTAGACGAAACCTGGGTAGATATTAATAAGACATTGAACAAATGCTGGCAAAGTGAAAGTGTTATAGATGTTGTTCAGGGAATCCGCTCTAGTAGTCGCTTTATTATAGTTCATGCTGGTTCAGATACCGGATTTGTTCCAGGTGCCGCTTTAGCTTTTCGCTCGGGACTAACAACTGGAGACTATCATGGACAGATGAATAGAGATAATTTCGAAAACTGGTTGCTCGAGAAGCTTCTACCTAACATTCCTCCCAAATCAGTCGTGGTAATGGATAATGCGTCTTATCATTCTCACGTAGAAGATAAAGTGGCAACTAAATACCCTACAAAAGCTCATATGATATGGTAAGAGGTTTAACGTATATCCTCAGAGAGGATGTGATCAGGGCCACCTTTTAAGGGTTTTTGGTAGGATGTCTTTGGAGGTCCGTCGCATTAGAATTTGTCTGTTCACACTATTTAAAATATTGAAAGGCGAGATTGAACACCCAGACTTACTCGGTCCGCTTCCATTTCCTATTCATCAAAATAACACTAGACATAAAAAGTATTTTATCTTGATTTTCCGAGGACTAATATTTACGAAAGGTCGCCTATATATCAAATGTGTTATTATTTCAATGAATATGCTAATGACATAGACGTTGATACCAAAAGTTTCAGTCAGTTCAAGAAAAAGATTGATCTGAGATTAAATAGTGTAAATAATTCATAAACGTTGTGTATTATTCTGTTTTTTTTTTGCTGTTTTTCTGTTATTTGGTTGCTATGTGTTAGAATCACTGCAGTTCAAGGTTTCTTGTTTGTTTCTTATTTTCTGTTTTAAACATATTTACATAATACTATTGGGCTTAAATTTAGCAGTATAAGGACATTTTTACTCAAATAATTGCTGTAATGTTAGTTGTAAGCTAGTTTAAGTGTCGGCAATTGGCATAAGCTGTAGATACTTTATGAAATAAATAAATAAATATCGTGGCCTAAATCAAACAATCTTGATGTGATCCAACATAGAGAAAATATCAATTATATGAAGTAATATCAGCCAACAAGCCTAGAGAAAAAACGTATAAAATTGATGGTCTTTTACGTAACCTCGGCCATACACCTTTAAGGCTGCCTCCATACATGTGCGACCTCAACCCTATTGAACTTGCATGGGCAGGAGTAAAAAAATATATTCGAGAGCGCAACACCGGTGAATTTTCAATTAAAGATTTATATAAAATAACATTAGAAGCGAATGACTCAATATCGGCTGAAAATTTGAAATTGTATGTTAAACATGTTCGTTCTATTGAAGATAAATACTGGGAAATAGATGGCAAAATTGAAACGGTTATTGATGATTTAGTTATCACACTGGGATCTTCAAGTAGTGACGACGAAATATCATTTTCAGAGGAAGACAACAATTTAGAAGGAATCGAACCATCAGAATCACAGCCCGCAACCTCAAAAATTGCTTAGTTTTTTTTCATATATTTTGTAAAATGGTTCATAAAGTAGCTGTCAATAAACTGCTTCAAAATAATTAATTTTCTGTTCAATACCGGGTGTCAAAAAATATCTAATATTGCAATTAATATTTGAAAAACTACAGAACTCATATTTTTCCAAAATTAACACATCAATGTAGTTATAGTAGGGGAGCCAGCACTGATTCCAGTGAACAAGATTTATCGAAATTTTAACTTATGCAGTTCGACTTTAGGCTATTCGGGTATGCCAAAAGTGACCTTTTGTCTTCGTCTGTCGTATTACTTTGTACAGGGTGATCAGTTAAGGGTAGCGAGCGGCCATATCTCATAAGATATTGGTCGTATAGAATTGAAAAAAAAAATCATAATAAAAGTCGCTAAGAGAAATTGCTGAAAATTATTTTCGAGTTTGTCAAACGTCCGCTAGAGGGCGTAACAACCAACACCAAGTAGAAAAATGGGGTTTTTATAGAATTTTGCCTAATGAAAATATATCGATGATATCATTTTCATATTTAGTGACCATTTCCCTACACTTTTTGTCTAAAATGTTTTGTTCTATGTATCAAAAAAAAAGCGGTGGGGGAAGTTCAATTGTTTTTTCAAACAAACCAAGATGTCTCCCGTTTCTTTTGACCGATTTTAGTAAACTTAGGCTCATATGAAAGAGCATAATTTGCACTACAAAACGCTTATTTGGTTTTGAATTTTTGACTTTTGCTGGCGTCGCTAGATGGCGTTAACTGAATTAGTAGCATATTTTTTAGTTTATTCAAAAAAAACAAATGTAATGGTATATTCATTTTTACATATTTTAAAAGGGGATAAATTTCTCTATAATTTAATGAAAATAATTTATCATCTACCTTTTTTTAAACCGTTGATATTGACCAAAATATTATTTTATTTCATTAAAAAATGGCACGCCACTGCTTTTTGTCAAAATAAAAATCATTTTCGTAATCACTTATTAGTTGCTAACAAAAAGAACCTCTTGACTTTTTTTCGTTAGACGAACGGTTTTGGATTGAAAAAATAAGATGTTTAACAATGAAAAATCTTAATAAGACTGTCCAACAACAGCAGGAGCAATAACACTAAAAACAAGAACATGGAACTTTAAAAATAAACGTTAAAAATAAATTAATAGTTTTGTCGTAAATGTTCAAAATGTTGTCCATTATTTTGAATGCACTGGTCCAATCTCTTCTGGGTGGAGTTGACAGCTGTCTCAATTTCCGCTCTTGGTATAATATTTATGGCGTTTTGAATTCGGACTATCATGTCTTCTCGAGTAGTTGGTCGAGTTTTATACACCAAATCCTTTATTCGGCCCCACAGATAAAAATCAAGGCAGGTTAAATCGGGGGACCGTGGTGGCCAGAAAAATAGACTGCCTCTACCAATCCAACGGTTAGGAAAATGCCTGTTCAAAAAATCTTGCACATTTCGTGAATAATGTGTCGGGCATCCGTCTTGTTGAAACCACATGTTTCTTCTTACTTGTAAAGGCACATTTTCTAAGAGTCCTGGTAAATCGTTAAATAAAAAGTTCAAATACATGTCACCGGTTAGATTGCCATTAAAGATGTGCGGACCAATAATAGCACCATTAATAACACCGCACCAGACGTTGACGCTCCATCGACCCTGCTGATAACTTCACGTAACCAGTGTGGATTAGTGTCCGACCAGTAATGCACGTTATGAAGATTTGCCCTGCCATTACTGCAAAACGATGCTTCGTCTGTCCACAATATTTGTGACAAAATTTGATGGTTTTCCCTAATGAAGTCTCTAAGCCAGTAGCAGTAATCGAGCCTACGTTCAAAGTCAGTGTCATTTAGGGCTTGATGAATCACAATGTGATATAGATGCATTTTAAAATCCATTAATATTTTTTGCACTGAGCCATAGGATATTCCTAAATCTCTGGAGATCTCTCTTATGCTTAAATGGGGGTCTGCATGAATATAAGCCAACATACTGCCTAGAAGCAATCGCCGCATTTTCAAAACATTGAAAATAAATTCTCAACATATCAAAGGCTTCTTCATTCGTAAAAGGCATGATTTGTTGTAAAAATACTTTTTACATAACATTAAATTAGATGTCAATAGCAGGAACTATCAAAATGAATATCAACGTGATTGACAATTTGGTGTTTTGTTTCTTAATGTAGATCATGGCCTGCTTTGCTTAAATGCGATGTTAGTTAAGGTTGATTTTTAATTTAATTTATGAAATAATAATAATTATTAATAATAAATTATGAACTAAAGCATTCTCTCGCTAATTAAATGATTATTAATGATAAAAATAATAGGTAATAATTTTATTATTGTGAGATGTAATATTTAAAAATAATTTTGAACCTTATAGTTATCATTGTTAAACATCTTATTTTTTCAATCCAAAACCGTTCGTCTAACGAAAAAAAGTCAAGAGGTTCTTTTTGTTAGCAACTAATAAGTGATTACGAAAATGATTTTTATTTTGACAAAAAGCAGTGGCGTGCCATTTTTTAATAAAATAAAATAATATTTTGGTCAATATCAACGGTTCAAAAAAAGGTAGATGATAAATTATTTTTATTAAATTATTTAGAAATTTATCCCCTTTTAAAATATGTAAAAATGAATATACCATTACATTTGTTTTTTTTGAAAAAAACTAAAAAATATGCTACTAATTCAGTTAACGCCATCTAGCGACGCCAGAAAAGTCAAAAATTCAAAACCAAATAAGCGTTTTGTAGTGCAAATTATGCTCTTTCATATGAGCCTAAGTTTGCTAAAATCGGTCAAAAGAAACGGGAGACATCTTGGTTTGTTTGAAAAAACAATTGAACTTCCCCCACCGCTTTATTTTGATATATAGAACAAAACATTTTAGACAAAAAGTGTAGGGAAATGGTCACTAAATATGAAAATGATATCATCGATATATTTTCATTAGGCAAAATTCTATAAAAATCCCATTTTTCTACTTGGTGTTGGTTGTTACGCCCTCTAGCGGACGTTTGACAAACTCGAAAATAATTTTCAGCAATTTCTCTTGGCGACTTTTATTACGATTTTTTTTTCTCAAATCTATACGACCAATATCTTATGAGATATGGCCGCTCGCTACCCTTAACTGATCACCCTGTACAGGGGGCGTCATTGTGAAGTTCTATACAGGGCGTATCCTAATTGCATGCTAATGTTAAAGGGGGGGGGGTGATTCTTGGACCTTTTTAAGAAAAAAGTTTAATATGAACCTAAAAGTCTTAACTTTTGAGATACATGGTTTTAAAAAAACATTTTTCTAAAATCCTAATTCTGATGCTATTATAGATAAATAACTGTGTGAAATTTGATACACGTTTTCTATGCATAAAAGGGCATTTTTTATTAACAATCAATTTTTGAAATTTCTACCAGTGGCGTGCATATGTAATTAACCTGGGTAAATCCGTATGTTCCTTAATGCATAGAAGACGTGTATCAAATTTCATGCAGTTATCTACAATAGCATCAGAATTGGGATGAAAAAAAAAATGTTTTCTTTTTAAACTTTGCCATCCTGTATCTCAAAAGTTAAGACTTTTAGGACATAAAAACACCCCCTTTAAGATCAGCACGTAATTAGGAAACGTCCTGTGTAGTACTTCACAATGACGGCCCCTGTATAAAGTAATATGACAAACGGAGACAGACGGCCACTTTTGGCATACCCGAGTAGCCCAAAGTCGAACTGCATAAATTAAAATTTTGATAAATCTCGTTCACTGGATCTGATGCTGGCTGCCCTTGTAAGATCTGGACTTGTAAATCGTGTATCACTGTAATGGGTGGTCTAATAATAGTGGATGTAGGCAGTAGCCCGGGAACCGTTAATGACAGAACTCAAGAAAAAATATATTTATAGGTAAATCGATCAAGAAAAATGAAAATTAAATCATTTTAAAATTCGAAAGTTCCCCGTTTTTGCAACACAAAAGAGATATAGAAGTGCGGTACACGAAAAAAAAAACAGACAAATATAAACAAAGGTTCGTTAAGCATAGTTACATTTTTTAATTATCTGAAGTGCATATAGTCAAAAAGGAGTGCCATATTATTTAAAGAACGACGGGACACCACTGGTTTAAAGAGATTTCTTGGCCGACCTTCCTAAACCGATTGACTCCGCCCGGTTTTCTTTCGTGTTCTGCACTTTACCTCATTGAAGGACCTTTTTACTGCGTTATTGATTTTTACAATGAATAATGTCATTAAAATGGATAGGCCGATTTGGAACAATACCATGGCCAGCTCGGAATCCTGACTTGACTCCATTGGATTTTTTTATAAGGAAGTCTAAAGGATATAAATATTTTCCACTATACTGAATCTCTTGTCACCAGTAATTATTAATAATTCCTCAATATTATAGTCGATCCTAAAGATAATCCCGAATAAGTCCGAAACCATGACTTACAGACCTATGTTGTGATATATCGTTGAAATCACCTTTCAATGCTCTATGACATGACAACACTCTAAGATTTTTTTCAATTCAAAACTATTGTAACTACAGGTTAAATAGTGCATATATCTACGAAAAAATTCAAAAAGTTTATAAATATCAGAGATATATCAAGCTGAAAGTGTGTCAAAAATTGAAGATAATCGCCAATAAATCCAAAACGTTGCATCATAGACCCATACTATTACACATCATTGAATTTGTTGAGAGAGTTTCTCAAATCCATACCAATATGTAGGGTGTTGCATTTGCAATAAAAAAGTTAATACCAGCCCACGCAAAATGATACACCCTGTATATACAAAAATAAAAAAAAATTAAAACATAATTAAATCCAAGAAACTTTTGTATTCAACTTTTTCAAATATCTGAGATAAGGTACAGGGTCATCTTTCATGGGCCAACCCTGTACATATCATTTATGTATAAAATAGAATAATGTTTTTATTTCTGAATGATTTTAAAACTATTGTATTTGGGTATAGGACATGTTAAAATTACAGATCCTATAATACTTCCTTGTGGTAGTCCTCGTTTGACCTCTTTAATATCTGATTTTATTTCCCATTAAAGAAATCACGGTTCTTGGGATTAGACCGTGTCAAATTGGAATTACTATCCGACGTTTCGCCTTCGATTGCACGAGTCATCTTCAGCCACCTTTCTAATATGTTTCAACAATATATGTGATAAATTGAAATACTGCAGTTTGTATAGATGTACAGGGTGTTCCAGCGAGGTTTGAACAGGGACCTATTTTCGACCTTCCTTGTATTTTGGAAAAATTCAAAATAGCCAATCGATGTATTTTTTCTTGTAGAATCCAAAAATGTCATCGAAAAAATATTTGAACCAGAAACGAAAGAGTTACGCTATGCATCAGGTGTTTTTTGAATGGAATGTATCGTTTTTTATACGATTTTTGGAAAGAGTGATTTTTTTTATGTCCGTTCTGATTAAAAGATTTCATTTTGCGATAGCTGTTTATATTACATTTTAATGTTTTACATACTAAAATTTTAGCTTCACCTGTTTAAAATATACGATAGGTTGGTATAGGTGATCAAGGTAAAATGACGTTTGAATGCTTTGTCAATAAAATATTGACATTATTTTAATTATTGTCGAAGTCTTCACCTAAAAAATATATATTTGACTCTGATCGAAATGAAATACTCTTTGGACGAGAGACTACAGATTGTTATGCTATTTTACAAGTGCCAAGAAAATGCAAGAGAAGCAAGAAGAAGATTTATTGCAAATTTTCATAGAAATATATCCATCAATACAATTCTAAGGATAAAAAACCTATTTGAGGAAAATAAAACTTTACATGATAGAAAAAGAAATTCAATAAAAAATAATTATTAAATAATAAAATAAAACTACTAATAACATAAGTTTTCAATGTGACCGCCGTTTTTCTCAAACAACATCGATAACCCCTTTGTAGCCTTTCTAAACTTGCTGTTACAATATGATTTTCCTGGTTAAGGCGGTTTATTTCATCGACAATTTTTCCCATGATCTCTTGAATATTTTCGTTTCGTTGTCTGTATACGACGTTCTTCAAATGGCCCCAAAGAAATGTATCCAAAACTGAGAGGTCGGGGCTATTGGGCGGCCAAGCATATGTTCCATTTCGCCCTATCCATTCGTTATGGCGCCGATTTAAAAATTGAACCACATCATGCACGGCATGAGGAGGCGCCCCATCATGTTGCCAAATTAAATTCTGATATTCTGCCAATGGTAAGTCTTCCAAAAAATTTTCAATTTCGTTTTCTAAAAACTCATAATATCTGTGCCCATTTAAAGTCCCGTTAAAAAATATTGGTCCCAAAATTTTATTGTTTTTTATCCCACACCAAACATGAATAGAATTCCTCCCTTGAAATTTAATAGTCTGTGCCCTGTGGTGACTATTATGTCTGTTGAATACTCCCGATGTTGTGAAAGTAGCTTCGTCGGTCCACACAATATTTTTGAATAAATCAGGGTCTTCGTTTTCTTGCCGAATTACCATTTGAGAAACAAATTGGAAGCGAAGTTCTTTTTGTGCCAGTGTTAGGTGCTGAAGTGGAAGGATACGAAAAGGCCTAAATTTATGAATTTTCAGAGTCCTGTGAACAGTCCCTCGGGTAACTCTTCTGCGCCTTACACCGCCACCGTACTGAACTTCCCGAACTGCATCCGAAATAGATTTGGTTGGATTAACTTGAAAATAATTTATAATGGCCTGGTCTCGATTTCTTCTTCTTTGTATATTTCTTTTTCTGTCATGTAAAGTTTTATTTTCCTCAAATAGGCTTTTATCCTTAGAATTGTATTGATGGATATATTTCTATAAAAATTTGCAATAAATCTTCTTCTTGCTTCTCTTGCATTTTCTTGGCACTTGTAAAATAGCATAACAATCTGTAGTCTCTCGTCCAAAGAGTATTTCATTTCGATCAGAGTCAAATATATATTTTTTAGGTGAAACTTCGACAATAATTAAAATAATGTCAATTTTTATTGACAAAGCATTCAAACGTCATTTTACCTTGATCACCTATACCAACCTATCGTATATTTTAAACAGGTGAAGCTAAAATTTTAGTATGTAAAACATTAAAATGTAATATAAACAGCTATCGCAAAATCAAATCTTTTAATAAGAACGGACATAAAAAAAATCACTCTTTACAAAAATCGTATAAAAAACGATACATTCCATTTAAAAAACACCTGATGCATAGCGTAGCTCTTTTGTTTCTGGTTCAAATATTTTTTCGATGATATTTTTGGATTCTACAAGAAAAAATACATCGATTGGCTATTTTGAATTTTTCCAAAATACAAGGAATGTCGAAAATAGGTCCCTGTTCAGTCCTCGCTGGAACACCCTGTACCTTTGGTATAGGCATGCTGATAATAACTTAATAAACACTAATTAAAAATGCATTTATCCAAACAAACATACACTTTTCAGAAATTTTGGAAAAGCCTGACAAAGGCCTGTAATTTTCAATTTTTGAGGGCTCAGATTTTTTATGTAGAACATTCCTTTGGAAAGGAATAATGTCCTTTGTCGATCGCAAATATTAAACTCAGTTTACAGGATTTGTAAAAAGTTATTTACCAAAATAATTATATGCATATATAAAGAGTATTATTAGTCAAATTTTGTAAGAGAAGTTCTGGGTAAAGTTGAATTTATCAATCAACATAGTTCTAATATAAGAAAAAATATAATTAGCATTCACGTGAGCTGTTATACGTCGAAGTAAATATAATAGTTTATTAAAGAGATACATACTTGAGAAAGTAGCTGCGTCCTCCTTCAGCAACCTCAGCTCGTTCCTCAGCTTCATCATGGTTTCCGAGACGATGGTCTTCTCGTTTTCGTACTTGCTCTTCAGGTTGGTCAGCGCCACTTCGGCGGTGTTCTTGTTAGACTTAAGGACAGTTCGGAGTGTGGCAATTTGTTCCCTCTTTGTGGACAGCAAGCTCTTCAGCCTGATTACTTGTTCCTGCAATTCCTGTACCTCCTCGTTGTTCTCATCTTTAGCTGAAAATAAGATACACATTCATAATTTACTATGCACAGAACAAGCATACATTAAAAGCATTAGTCGTCCTTATAGTAGACAGAAGACAAGTTAATTTATTATATAAATATTAAAAGTATAAAAGTTTGCAATTCACATGAACAGCTCAGCACCAGAATGGTATCTAATAACCAGGACATAAAAAAGTTCCTTAAAAATAGTTCAAAGGTAGCAATTATTTACTTAAGTTTGAAAAAAGGAAATAATGATGTTGTGCGGAATTAATAAACAGATAAATACTTACGTTCATAAGAACCATTGACCTTATCCCTCTTGGATTTCTCTATAGTGTTTTCTATAGCTGCCCTGAGATGTTTGATTTGGTCCACGATCGTACACACGTTACGTGCCAAGGTAGCGGTGTCGTTGAGGCTCTCCAGGTCGTGGAGGGGGATGTCGCTCTTGAGCTGACTTCTGAGCAGTTCGAGCTTGCTCATTTCCCCAATCATCATAGGCGCCGTCTCGGTCACTGAACGTCGAAATTATAATTAATGGAATATTAACATCTTCAAAATTCACATGTAGAACAACTCTCCCCGATTTTTTTTTTAATTCTTACTACGTACATGGAAAAAAGTTAGGGATAATGAAAAAAAAGGTCGTTTTTGCAAACAAAATATATTATTTATAAGAATAATTAAAAATTTGCCTTTATAGACTAAAATTATATTATTTCAAAAATGATTTCGTGATAATATAGAGCAAAATATATGCAAAAGATTGCAAGGCAAAAGACGCAGTTTGTTCAAAATGTGGTGGAAATCATCTCTATAAAGACTAAAAGAATATGTAAGTCACAAATGACAAGATGTATAAATTGTGTAGGTAAAAATAACAAACATAGAAGCAACAACCTTGATACTAACCACACAGCATTGGACCGAGAATGCCCTTGCCGAGCAATTATTATTCAGATCAGTCGAAGAGTGGAATACTTTACTGACAGGGACTAAATCAAACTTTCATTGCAGCAGCCAATCCAGACCAATATTAATCCAAATAAGACTTTATTACAATGTGGTCATTTAAATTTAAGGTCAATTTTCACAAGTTTCAATGATTTTGTGCATTTGGTACAAACAAATGATCTTGATATTGTTGGTGTCACAGAAACTTGGCTAAATGATAAGACTACAGCTGATTGTGTGTCTATTCCTGGTTATAATTTTTACAGAAAAGATCGTGGACTTGGAAGAGGAGGAGGCGTAGGCATTTATGTCAAGTCAGACTTTAAATGTGAGATTATCCCATTTCCCAATTTACCAGTTGTCATGGGTTTTGAATACCTATGGATTCGAATCAAAGTGATTAATAAAGTGACTGTGGCAGTCGGTGTTATGTACCGAACAGGTAATAATGTTCTCGATTGTGTAAATGTGTTGGATACCCTGCTGCCTGGAATTTTGCCAATGGATAATTATATTCGAGAGTTACTTAAGTGGTCGAACACAGATTGTCAAAATTAATGATGTTTGCAGCGATCCACTTAACATTACAATGGGAATACCTCAAGGCACTGTATTGGGACCCATACTTTTCATCACTTACATCAACTCATTAACTAGTATTGACATTGACAATGGCTCATTATTGTCTTATGCTGACGATACTGTAGTTCTGTTTTCAGGATCATCATGGACTTCTGTTCGTGATTTTGCCATTCAAGGTATGGGCAAAATTAAAAATTGGTTAGACACATTTAAGCTAACTTTAAATACCTCAAAGACGAATTACATAGCCTTTTCCATCACAGCAGCCAATCGTCCACACTTCCGAAGCATTCATATTGACAACTTTGATGGTGATATTCTAGAGGTTGAATATACAAAATACTTGGGTGTAATTATTGACCGTAATTTCAGATGGGATCATCATGTACTTAGAATTACAAAAAATATAAAGAAACTAGTGTACAAATTTTATGTTTTGAGAGAGATATTAAGTAAAAAGTTGTTGTTGTGTGTGTATAAAGCCCTTATTGAATCTTTAATTCGATATGGTATAGTGGTGTGGGGTGGTCTGTATCAAAATTCCTTAAAGCCTTTAAATGTAGTTCAAAATTACATTCTTAAGATTATATTTCGAAAAAATAGGCGATATACTAGCAGGCTTTTATATTCAGAGGACATATTGGATGTGAGAGGATTATATTGTCTGTCAACATGCTCATTTATTAAAAAATCTACTAAATTTAAACAAACTATAAACCACATCTATGAAACTAGGTCTAAGGTCAGTGAACAATTGGAGATGCCAGTGAACAATACATCAAAAAAATTGAGATCTTTCTCTTATTTAGGTCCCAAAATGTATAACTTGCTTCCCCTAGAATTGAGATCCCTGCCAAGACTGAAAAAATTCAATAATAGTTGTAGGATTTTTATTTTTAAATATTTACATAAATTTAAAGCTCTATTTCAATAGGAGGAACATCTATATTTATAAGGTTTGCTAAAATAAGAAATTATATTTGTTGTTCATGTAATTTTTAAATTTTTATTTGTACAGCTTTAGCATGAGGTTAACTGTATTCTCAATATAAATTCAAAGATAATACTTGCGTACATACAAGTGTTCATTCACTTAGGTGCAATTTCCAGTTATTAGGCTCCTATTTAGATTATATTTATTACAATATGTATGACATTTGTTACCTTATGTTTAATAAATAATAATAAATATTGTGGCCCTTGGTGATCTCAATATAAATATGTTAAACATTATGAATCCTGCCAGCAGATTATTTGATAGTTATGGTTTTGTTCAAGTGATAGATGAGCCACCAAGGGTGACGGATCGAACAGCTACTCTGTTAGATCCAATCTTTGTGTATACAAAAGACATTGTAGTTGATAGTGGCATTATAGATGCTCGTGTAATTAGTGATCATATGATGACATTTTGTAAAGTAGAAGTCCCATTGAATAAAAAAATTGCCAAGTATGTCACCTTTAGAAATTTTAAAGACTTTAATGAAAATCATTTTTTACAAGATCTTGCAGTTATTCCATGGGACAATATATTTTACATTAATGATATAGATGATAAAATTAGCTTTTTAACTAATAATTTGAAATTTTTATTTGAAATTCATGCTCCATTTAGAACTGTAAGGGTAAATAAACCTCGTGCACCTTGGTTAACCGCAGCAATTAAAAATTTAATGAAAGAAAGAGATAAAGCTAGGGTTAGAGTAAGACAGGAAAACACTGCAGAAAATCGAGAACAATATAAAACTCTTAGAAATGTTGTAAAAGCTGCTATACCTCGAGAAAAGACTGCATATTTAGCTTATGTTTCAAATCAAAAAGGTCAACGTCAGCTATGGAGGACATTGCAAGATTTTAATGTATATTCTTCCAAAACAAATAACAATGACCTTTCTGCAGTTTTTTCCAATCCAGACACCAATAACGATTATTTCTGTAGTGTTTTTCAGAAAACTAATAACTGTGATAATAAGATAAGGTTCTATAATAATACCAAATTCAACGAAGATTTAAATTTTTCCTTTAAACTGGTTAGCCCATTTGATATTTATAATTGTGTTAACAGTATTAAATCCAATGCAGCTGGGAATGATGATTTGACACTTTTCATGTTAAAACTAAGCTTGCCAACTGTAATTAATCATGTCACTAACATAATTAACAGTTGCTTAGAGAAAGGATATTTTCCACGGTGCTGGAAAAATTCAGTTGTTACCCCAATTTTTAAAGTAAAAACTCCTGTAAATGTCAGTGATTTGCGTCCAGTCAGCTTGTTGCCTGTTTTGTCTAAGGTGCTGGAAAGAGTGGTCCACACACAAATATTCCAATATTTTCAGCAAAATAATTTGATTCTGATTCATCAATCAGGGTTTATCAAAGGGCACAGCACAACCTCTGCTTTGTTGAATATTACGGACAATATCACAAGGGCTCTTGATGCAAAGATGGGGGCAATCTTGACACTCCTTGATTATTCAAAGGCCTTTGATATGATTGATCATGATCTCACGTGCTCTAAATTATATTACTATGGATTTGATGACATTACAATATCATTTTTCAAGTCATATCTGTCTAACAGATGTCAATCAGTTCGGCTAAAGAATGGTCAGTCAGAGTCGAGAACAGTTGTGTCAGGAGTGCCACAGGGATCTATCCTTGGACCTTTGCTTTTTGTAATTTATACTGCAGATATATTCTCAGTGGTTTCAAATACTCATTTACAGACATATGCTGATGATGGTCAGGTTTTGTTAATATTTGATCCTTCAGATCCTGAAAGAGCATCGGAGTTATTAAATGATGATCTAGATGCCATTTTGCGATATTGGCGAGAACATAATTTAAAAATTAACCCTAATAAAACAGAGGTACTTCTCTTTTGTTCAGAGAAGCAAAGAAATGTGCTTATAGACAGACTTCGGCTAATTATAGATAACAGTTATTTGGAATTTTCAGATTGTGCAAAAAATTTGGGCCTTTATTTGGATGTTAATTTAAGATTTTATAAGCATGTGCAAAGTCTCTTACAAAGAAGTTATATAAAAATGAAACTGTTATACTCCAATAGATATATATTAAATTTTAAAATGAGAAAAAAGTTGTGTGAAAGCCTTGTTATATCAATTTATAATAATTGCTATATTGTATATTTTCCATTCCTTGATGTCATTACAAAGAATAGAATACAGTATGTGCAAAATACATGTTGTAGATTTATATTTAATTTAAGGAAATATGACTATCCAACAATATCAGGCAAATTGGCTGGTTAAGATGTGATCATATGTACAAAGTTTGTTCTATGATATTTTTTAAAAAACTACTAGTCAACAGGCAACCTTTGTATTTGTACCAAAAATTAGAGTTTAGAAATAATGTACATAACTTAAATTTAAGAGATATGAACTATCTTTCAATACCAAAGCATAGAACATCGTTGTTCCAAAAATGTTTTTCTTATAGTTTTGTTAAACTTTATAATACTCTTCCGTCACAGTTCAGGCAATGTAGTATAAGAAGACTCAGAATAGATTATAAGAACTTATTACTATGTAATTAGATACACATTTTTACTTTAGTCTAGTCTGTTATACTTTTGTGCTAAAGAAGTTTGCAATTTGTATTTTTTTTTATCGTAGGCCACATAAGGGTCACAGGTCATGGTTAAGTCGAGGAATGGCCAACGGCCAAACTTCGCCATCTGTGTCCTAAGTGTGTGTATATATTGTATATGTATGCATATGCTTAATAAAGACGTTTATTATTATTAATAATACAAAATAAAATTGGCTACTGAATAAGATACAGGGTGAAGTCAAAGAATATGTTTTTTAGTGAATTTTTGAAATACCCTGTAGCATAAACTGCCCGCAATTTTTAAACTGTATCTCGGTAACTTTGAAGCCTGATTCTTTAAAAACATTTTGTTCTTTGGATGATCAACGTATCTTTCTTTTTAAAGGAAATAAAGCAATATTAGTAGGGTGATGTTTTACCCATATTTCTCTTACCCACCCATAAAAATGTGAATATTAAAAATTCCATTCGAAATAGGGTTACTGACTTTTTTTTTTCAAAATCGTAAAAACAACATTTAGCACAGATTGCACGACATGATTTTTCTAACTCAGGCCAGCTCATTATTTTCATAATGGATATACCCTCCCAATTATAAAAAAATATTCGAAAGCCCTAATACGTACCATTTTTTAATAGCCTAATTAGAACCTTTTATATTGGCAGGTAAACAATTTTAATGTGGGGCGGGTAAAATGGATCCATTTTACAACGGAAAAATTACCTAGACTGGGTTGTTTATAACATTAGACATAAAATAAACGTTAAACATCACTCTTCTGTTGAGTTTCGAATCGAGTGGTTCTCTGTGTATCGATAAGCAAGTGTATGTGAAGACGAGAATGTCGAGTCAAACGCGCCGAAGTTGCAAAATTTGTCCTGACAAAATTTGTTATATTTGTGGAGAATTTCTAGTGAAATCACAAGCCAGGCCTTTTTCCGAAAATGTAAAAAAAGCCTACTTTAAATATTTCGGTGTTAATTTGGAATCAAGATAAGCGGTGGGCTCCCCATGTGTGCTGTGTTAGTTGTAGTGTACCATTGGTGCAGTGGATGAAGGGAAAGAGAAAAAGTATGCCTTTTGCAGTTCCAATGGTATGGCGAGAACCCACCAATCATTCTGACGATTGTTATTTTTGCCTGACAAAGACTGAAGGTTATTCCAAAAAGAGAAAGCACAATATAGAATATCCAAATTTGCAATCTGCCATACGACCTGTTCCTCATAATGCAAATTTGCCAGTGCCGATTGAGCCTTTAAATTGGCAAGCTATTGATTTGGGAGATAATGGAGATCATCAGGCAGTTCAGAAGAACAGTGCACCGATCCCACTTTTACCACAGGTCCCAGTTCCGGCGAGCCACATTTGATTGTTCAAAGTAAATTAAATGATTTAGTACGTGATTTGAGGTTAACCAAGCAACATGCAGGAACTTGATATTGAACATTCTCCCCGTGAGTGGCGCTTATTCATAGACTCATCTAAATATAGCTTAAAAGCTGTGTTATTGCATAATGGAAATTTAAAACCCTCTATACCAGTTGCCCATTCAGTTGCAATGACAGAAAAATTATGAAAATATGCGCACGATTTTGGATAAAATAAACTACAATATGTATAAATGGCAGATACGTGGGGACTTAAAAGTTATAGCGATTTTAGTAACACTTCAGGGGGGATTTATAAAATATTGCTGTCTTCTTCTTCAATAAATCAGCATTATGTAACAAAAATTTGGCCAGAAAGAAGCGAATTTCAACCGGGATCTCAAAATGTTACATTTATAACTCTTGTTGATTCCAAAAATGTCCTTTTGCCCCCTCCTCTTCACATTAAACTTGGGCTGATGAAAAACTTTGTAAAGGCTTTGAATAAAGTTGGTGATGGATTTAAAAACCTAAGACAAGTCTTTCCCCAGTTAAGTGATGCCAAATTAAAAGAAGGCATTTTTATTGGGCCACACATCAGAAAATTGCTGGACGATGTCAATTTTACGGAAAAACTTACTAGGCAGGAACTCAGAGCATGGAATTCATTTGTTAATGTAGTAAGAGGATTTTTAGGTAACAATATGGATGAAAATTATGAACAATTAGCTAATAGATGCCTATAAACCGCTTGGTGCCAGAATGTCATTAAAAATTCACTTCCTCCATTCCCATCTGTCATTTTTTTCTAAAAATTTGGGAACTGTTAGTGAAGAGCAGAGTGAAAGGTTTCATCAAGATATCAGAACAATGGAAATTCGGTACCAAGGACGATGGGATCCACCCATGATGGGTGACTACTGTTGGTTTTTGAAGAGAGAAGACAGGACACCTCATAAACGGAAAAAATAATGTTTAATTAGTGTTTTAAGTTAATATTTTTCTCGTTTGCTTTTCTCTTAGATGCATGGTATGTTTAATAGGCGAAAACTGTAAACATAAGCAATAAACTGATTCTAAAATCATTTTTTCTATAGGTATTAAGTATCGTAACATTCCATATGGTTCTACAACTCTAACAAGAAAACCCTACGTGCTACAACTTTCTATTTGTCATTTTCGTATTTGGATAGGTCCATTCTATTAGATTATGCTATTCTGATTTGTGTTACAATAAAATTTTTTTTTGTCGGCCAGTGTTATTGTTCATATAGAAAGAAGTTATTGATGTTGAAGTCAAGTCATGAAAAACATCCCTTTTACAAATTTATTCATGGCAGGTAGTAAAAAACACAAAATTTAATTTTAAAAAAGCTGACTTTGGTAGAATGTACAGACTGTTTCAAACTAAAAATTGGGATAGTCTTTATCAGTGCTGTGATGTTAATAAATCTGTGGCAAGATTTTATGAGATCGTTAATGACATTTTTGTTGAATGTGTTCCTATGTCAACCCAGGTTGGAAGGGTCTTTCCAGTATGGTATAATAGTGAAATTATTAAAATGATTAAAGATAAAGGAAGGTTTTTAGCGAAATTTAAAAGAACAAAACTTAGATTTTGGTGGAGTAAATATAGGGAAATTAGGCAAAAAATTTAATTAAAAATAAAAAAAGCATATTCTGATCATATAGGCAATGTAGAACAAAGTCTTCTAAGAGACCCTAAAAATTTCTGGTCTTACATTCGAAGTCAAAAAGATGACACTGATATACCTGCTCAAGTTTCCTATAATGATATTTCTGCATCTGGCTCAAAAAATATAGCAAACATGTTTGCCCAGTTCTATGGTTCTGTGTTTGTGCATGATATACCAGTAGGTCACGAAGAAGCACCTTTAAATGATTATTTCTGCAATGGGTCGTTTTCAGTAGAAGAGATTAGGGAATCCTTTAAAAAGCTGAAGGGTAACAGATCTATTGGACCCGATGGGGTGCCTGGATACATAATTAAGGGCTGTGGTGAGTTGTTGGTGGAACCTCTCTTACACATTTTTAATCTTAGTTTCCGAAGTTCAATATATCCTATAGATTTGCGCAAAAGTAAAGTAATATCATTATTTAAAAAAGAGGCTAAAAAAGATGTAATAAACGATAGACCAGTCACTGTCCTAAATGCAGTATCTAAAGTTTATGAGATAGCTATATTTAATAGATTATATAATGAAGTTAAGCATAACATATCTAAATGCCCACATGGTTTTTTACCCAATAAATCTACATTAACCAACTTAATAACATTTTGTCAGTTTGTCCACTCTGCATTTAATAACAAAAAACTAGTTGATGTAATTTTTACAGATATGATGAAGGCCTTTGACAGGATAAAACATAGTCTTATAATTAAATTCCTCTATCAGAACAATGTAACGGCTTAATTCATTTAATTAGATCTTATTTGACTAATAGACAACAATATGTCGAAGTCAAGGGTTCCAGGTCCGATATACAGGGTTATTCACGCAACCCGTTTATTAAAAGTTTTTGATGATGACATTTAGATAAAAATTTCAAATTTTGGGATTAAGGTAAGGTCAAGGGGTACTTCTTTTTGGAAATATTTTCAACTTCCTGTCACTTCCGGTTTAACCGCAAGTTGGTATCCACTTGCTTATTTTAAATGGAATACCCTGTATTTTATAATATTTTTGGATTCTACGGAGAATTTTAATGCTATTTTATGTAGCATGTCCTATACCTAGGTTCAAGCGTTCTTAAGATATTTGACCTTGAACCGAAAATGAGCCTTCGGGGTACCAAATTTTAAAATCTCATATTTTTGTAAGTTTTGAAGATATAATCTTCATATTTTGCAGACGATCGGTAAATAATCTTAGGTTTCTATTTTTTTTTATTGAATTTGTCTATTTTTATACAGGGTGTCCTAAGCTCAGCGGCAAACATTCACATTTTCAAAGCCGCTAAATACCGTTTTTTTTTAAATGGGACACCCTATAACTTTATGCACTATCAAATGTAGAATTTGTTTGTCCTGTTGAATAGAAAAGCACAACAATTGTTTTTCCATGGCTTACTATGGGAAGGTGTAAGCATTTAGCAAATACATATGATAGTTTAATAAAAACCTGATTAATTCGAAAATGGTTACGAATAGGTATAGGGAACCTTAATACACTTCGATAGAAAATTAAATTCTACATTTGATAGTGCATAAAGTTATAGGGTGTCCCATTTAAAAAAACGGTATTTAGCGGCTTTGAAAATGTGAATGTTTGCCGCTGAGCTTAGGACACCCTGTATAAAAATAGACAAATTCAATAAAAAAAATAGAAACCTAAGATTATTTACCGATCGTCTGCAAAATATGAAGATTATATCTTCAAAACTTACAAAAATATGAGATTTTAAAATTTGGTACCCCGAAGGCTCATTTTCGGTTCAAGGTCAAATATCTTAAGAACGCTTGCACCTAGGTATAGGACATGCTACATAAAGTAGCATTAGAATTCTCCATAGAATCCAAAAATATCATAAAATACAGGGTGTTCCATTTAAAATAAGCAAGTTGATACCAACTTCCGGTTAAACCGGAAGTGACAAGTTGAATATATATCAAAAAAGAAGTACCCCTTGACCTTACCTTAATCCCAAAATTTGAAATTTTTATCTAAATGGCATCATCAAAAAGTTTTAATGAACGGGTTGCATGAATAACCCTGTATGCACCAGTGCATCTGGAGTTCCGCAAGGTTCCAATTTGGGACCACTGTTGTTTTTAATAGCTATTAATGGCATATGTTCTGTTATGGGTAGTTCAGAAGGCTTACTGTTTGCCGATGACTTTAAAATGTATAAGGAAATAGGACTGTTCATTTGCAGGAAGATCTAAGGGCTGTTGTGGACTGGTGCACTGAAAATTCATTTGACTTTAATAATAAAAAATGTTCTGCTATATCTCTTACACTTAATAAAAATTTATTTGATTATACTTATGACATTAATGGTACACCACTTAAGGAGTCCAAAAATGAAAAGGACCTGGGTGTTATACTTGACTGCAATCTGGCAGATCACATTGTAAATATGGTAAATGAGGCACATAAAACAATGGGCTTCATCGTCAGGTCTACTAAGGACTTTAGTGTTGAGTGTTGTCTGAAATTATTTGACAGTCTTGTATTGCCGAGGTTGGAGTATGGAAGCATAATATGGTCTCCGCAATACGAGGTTTGGATTAAAACTATATGAACGCGTGCAGCGTAAATTTTTGAAAATATATGTTTTATAAGAAATATGGATATTATCCAAAACAAGGATATGATCGTAACTTGTTACTGGATGGATTTAAGAGATTATCTTTAGAAAATCGACGTACCAAAATATGTCTAGTATATCTTTATAAAATTTTAACAAATAAAATTAATTCACCAGAAATTCTCTCAATGCTTCCATTCTTTGTGAATGTTGGAAATACAAGACAAAGAAAGATTTTTAATTTGGATTTTCCTAGGACAAACAAGAGCTCACCAATTTATAAAATGTGTAATTACTTTAATATTTATGCTAGTGACTTGGATTTAGACTTAATTAATTTAAAAGGTTTTACAAAACTGATGGAGGATAGATTATATGAATCTCAGACCCAGGTTTAGGTAGGACTTATGTTTTATTATTATGTATACTTTTATTTTATGTACTACTTATATGGTGTCTGTAATTGGCCTTGGCTGTTGATGCTGTAATAATAAATAAATAAATAAAGAAAATTTATAAATTTATTGAACAAAACTAAAAAAATGGGATCAACTTAATGGAAAGAAAAACGTAAAAAACGATTATTCTATATGAAGACATTTAGGCGTACTCCTTATGCAATTGTCAATAGCGTCTTGCGGTAGCTGATCCCATATAACAGGTAACATGTTTCATAATTCCTGAATGAATGGCTCTTTTCAGAAAATTCCAGACATTTTCTATAGCATTAAGATCTGGTGATCTTGCTGGCAATCTTAAATAATTAATCTGGTTCTCCTGGATTTGATCAAGTACAATTCTAGCTCTCTGCGGGCCAGCGTTGTCATCCAGAAATATAAAATTAGGTTCAAAAGTGTACCTTTGTTCTTCAACGATATCATTTATGATGTCGTTTCGATAAGTCTCACCCATTCATGGCGCCGTCGCATAAGCACAATTGAGTACGACCACCATAAAAAATCCCAGGCCAAACCATTATTCCTCCACCTCCGTAAGGATGAACCTCTTGTACTAGACCAGGTCGAACGCGCCCTCCAGTGTCTCTCCAAATCCTCAATCGCCTTGTATCACTATGCAAGCACACTCTGGTTTCATCCGTAAACATGACATTGTTTCATTCTTCATTCTAACCGATTCTTTCTTGACACCAGGCTAAACGATTCCGAGTGTGTTCCATAGTAAGAGGGACAGAGCGCCAAGGTTTTCTTGCCCTTAAATTGACCGCATGTAAGCTGTTTATGATTGTTCTATAACTGACCTGAACTCCACTGGCTCTTCTTAAATGACGGACTGTTCCCGAAGCTGGTCCAGTCATGTTTCTTCATGCTGTTAAAGTAACGAAACGGTCCTTCATTCTGGTGGTAGATCGCGGTCTTCCAAGGCGAGGTCTTTCAGACACAGAATCTGTTTCTTGAAACCGTTTACTTAATCTACTGATCACACTTTGTGAAACATCTGCTTGACACATGCCAGCTTTTACCATACCAATGGCTCTGTTAGCGTTGTCTATCTTTGAGTGCCTTCCTACCCTTTCGCACAATATAAAAACACTTCTCACAGTATCAATACAAATGACATCTGCCATGACATTTCAAGCCGGGATACTTCAAATTTCAAAGCATTCTAGATGTCCCGTTTTTCATGGGCATAATAGAAATACGGGTAAAACATCACCATACTAATATTGGTGTATTTTCTTTAAAAACAAAGATACGTTGATCATCCAAAAAACAAAATATTTTTAAAGAATCAGGCTTCAAAGTTTATTTATTTATTCATTTATTTATTTATTTATTATCATTTCATGTCAATACAATGCAGTTTACATACGTCAAAATGCAAAGTGAAAATTAAAAATCAAAATTGAGGTACAATTGAATAAAATACATATAGGCACTACACATCACAACACACGCTAGAAGACAATTAAAACGGTTTAAAGTAAAGCTAAAAAACAGAAACATACATTTAAAAAGAATTCAATATTTACATTTTACAAATTCCCTAAAAGAGTAAAATGATTTTTGAACAAGAATTGTTTTAATTTTCTTCAAAAACGCATTTACTGGAAGGTTCCTTATCTGTTCAGGTACCGAGTTAAAGAATTTGATTGACCAGTATCGAGGACCATCTTGACACCTCTTCAATCGCCAGCATTGGGCAACCAAATGATCTCTCCCTCGGGTATGATGGTTATGAAGGTCTCTATTCGTTTGAAATATATCAATATTTCTTTTAGCAAATGCTAGGTTTTCCAGGATATATAGAGATGGCAAGGTAAGTATTCCCAGAGATGCAAATGCATCTCTACAGTCATCCCTGTAGCCAAGACGAGCAATGATTCTCACTGCCCTTCTTTGCAGAGCGAATACCCTTTGAGCCCCCGAGGAATGTCCCCAAGCTAGTATTGCATAAGACAAGTGAGAGTGAAATACCGCAAAATAGGCTGTTCGTAGAACAGGCAAGGACACACATGTTGAGAGGCTTCTCAGCACATATATGCCCCGTGCCAACTTTCCAGCAATATTGTCCATATGCGGACCCCACTGAAGTCGTGGATCTAAGGTGACTCCCAGAAATTTTGCCTCAGGCACAACATCCCCACACTCATCCAGATCACGCATTGCAAACACCATTTTTTTTGTTTTCTCCTTATTGAGTAGAAGCCGAATTGCATGAAACCAATGCTCGGCCTCAGACTGCGCAGCCACAGAATCAATTAAAGAATCCTCTAATGTACTTCTTGCAACCGAGATAGTCGTGTCATCAGCAAAGAGGGTGTATCGTACTACGCTATCATTAATAGGTAAGTCATTGATGTAGATGAGAAATAGAACAGGACCTAAAATTGAGCCCTGCGGAACACCAATGTTGATACCTCTCTCCGCCGATGTCACTCCATCACACTTCACCACCTGACTCCTGTTCGCAAGGTAGGACTCTACTAATTCTATGCTACTATCGCTAAAATTGTAAGCACAAAGTTTTTGTAAGAGAATGCTATGGCTAACACAGTCAAAGGCCTTGCTAAGATCACAGAAGAGGACTGTGTTGTATTGCCTCTCATGAAAGGCACTCACAATAGTAGAGATGAGGTCAAGAATGCCCAGTACAGTACTTTTACCCTTTCGAAAACCAAATTGCTGCTTAGAAAACAGTTCATTTGTCTCAAAAAATGCAGTTATTCTTAAGGCCATACATTTTTCAAATACCTTTGAGACGACTGGCAGCAGGGAAATTGGTCTATAATTTTCTGGCAAGTTAGGGTCGCCCTTTTTGAAAATTGGAGTGATTACAGCTCTTTTTAGATTATCTGGAAAAATACTAAATTTAAAACATATGTTAATTAACTTTGTTAGGGGGCTAAAATAATATTTTTAACTGTTTTTATTAATTTAACACTGAGGCCAAATATATCCCTACTGCTTTTATTTTTCAAGCTATCAACCACATCGCGGACCTCATTAAATGTCATGTCCCGAAATGAGAATGGGTTCTGTACCAATATAGGTGTAAAATTGTCCAGCGGATTAAAACCAATATCTGGAATATCCCGAACAATATTTTCAGCCATCTCAGAAAAATAGTTATTAAAATCATCTGGTGATAGAGTTGTTATGTTTTTGGGATTATTATGGGTCTTTTGACCTTTTATAATATTCCATATACTTTTAGTTGGATTACTAGCACTGCCTATGATTTTGTCATTGGTGAGTATTTTTGCTTCCCTGATTTTATTTTTATATATTACCCTGTAACGCTTATAATGCTCCTTACCTACATTACCATACTGCTCACTATATTCCCTCAAGAAGTTAAGTTGCTCACGCATGGCCATCAGTTCGTCATTAAACCAGGTAATGTTATTGCCTTGGTCCGACCTCACTTTGAATACTTTCTCTGGGAATGAGGAGAAGTAAGCATCCTCCAAAATTGATAGAAATGTATTAAACTTCTCATTGGGATTCAAGTCTGGTGTTCCTATAAAGTTCCAAGACTCACCAGCCAGCCTATTATGAAAAAGAAATAGACTCCTTTGTGTTATAGGTCTGTAAACTCTCATGCTATGTACACAATTCTCTGCCACACTCAAAAGAATTCGTGCAAGTTGACCTTTGTGGTCTGAAATCCCAAGATCAACCACACCACAGTCTCGTACCCCCAAATCAGTTGCAGCAAACACATTATCCAGACAGAACCTCCCCCGGGTTGGCTCATGAATCATTTTCTCTGGACCAAAGCTGTTCATGAGGTCACAGAGTTTCAAAGTATCAGCATTTGTTGTGTTAAAGTGAACATTATAGTCGCCCATCATTATAATTTGTTTGTTTGTACCTATTGTTGTTAATATTCCCTCTACCGATGTTAAAAAGGTGTCAAAAGATCCCGAAGGAGACCTGTAAACACATAATATATATAAATTTAAGCTTTTGCTGTATACAAAACAATACTCAATACATTTATCAATATTAAAATCATAATCCACCTTTATGTCACTAATATCCAAGTAGTCTCTAACAAATATTGCAGTTCCGCCACCCCTGGATTGTCTTGAGGAAAACCCTCCAAGTTTATATCCTTGTAGTCTGAGAGTGTCCAATTCCTCTCTTTTCAGCCAGTGTTCAGTCAAACAGATGAAGTGAATTTCCTTATCAGCGAGAAATGCTTCTAGCTCATCCAGCTTTCTTCGTAATGATTGGACATTAAGATGAAGAACTTCTATTTCCCTCTGGGAAGACGGTTTGTTGTTGCCCTGTTCTGGCGCTGGATGTTCCGAAAATGGTTAATAATTATGCCTTTTGGCCAAATGTTTGGATTCAGATATTTTTCTGCCCTATCGCATGGAACAGAAAGTTTGAAAGAACTATAATATTTGTCTTTTTTTGTCTTCATTTTTTCGGCGTGGCAGCCACAGTCTAAATTCTGGTCCTGTAAGAAGGCTATAATGTTTTCAGAGGTCATGTCCAAAGCCAGACCCGACAAAAACAAAAAAGTTACCCTTACTGCTGGTTTGAGAGTAGTAACATTTTCATTGGCACCCTTTAGTGGTTCTGATCGACCATTAATACTATTACTATAGTTGGCCCATTACCTTTCTGGAATGACGTCACGCTGGTTTCAAATAACGTATTTCTTATATTATTTATATTTCAGCGATGATTCCTAACCTAAACGTATGCAGTGATGTAGATAGGAGGGGTGCGTTCAGCACTGGCTAAAGCTTTAAAATTGGTATTTTCTGTACAGAAAGCGCTGCAACTTGTCGAAAATGGCTGGCAAAAAATTAACACACTCATTGCCATAAAAAACCCTCATTTTGCACACTTAATACAAAAATAACTATTATAACTTCAAAAACTAAATTATTTTGCAAATAAGACTTTACTAATATAAATTCTTTCATCTTAGTCTTATTCTTTGTTTGCAATGTAATAAATTGACGCCAGTTACCCATTTTCATCAAAATTATTTTAATTCTCAATTACAGACAATACTGAAAAAATATTAAGAAAAGGGGAATAACGAACGATGAATCCTTTACCTTCAGAATGTTTCAAAAACAAAAAGAGGTAAAAACAAAAATCACAGATTACTTAAAGAACAAAATAAGAGATATGATCTATTGCGTGTATGCTAAAAATGAATATGTTACAATGCAGACTTTGCTTTAAAAACTAAAAGAGAGAAATTAATGTATAACTAACTAACTTTAAAAATAAAAACTACTCCCCTTCACTGTCTTCAGAATCAGAACTAAATTCTTCATCGTCACTGCTGTCTTCGTCGGTACTAATTACAAGTGGCGCAATGTCTGAAGCATCACATATCTGTATTGTCTTCCAAGCTTCTTGGATTACCCTTTCTGTGTGGCTGACATAATTTTTCCAATGCTCTGAAGATACTTCATTTATCGCTTTTTCCCACATGGCCAAAACTTCCGATGGTGTCCCCTTCAGACTAGCAATGTATTGGTCGTATTTCCTCTTACACTCAGACCATACCATTTCAATAGCATTAAATTGACAATGGTACGGAGGAAGTCTTAGTATTTTGTGGCCCAAAGGTTTCACATATTCGTCAAGGTAGAATGTTTTTTCAATGTTACAATTTTTTCTACAATGCTCCATATTTCATCCTTCATGGCCCTCTCTGGGAAGTCAATGTTCTTTTCTTTTAACCATCCAATCAATCTCTGCTTTGTCCATGATTTTCTTGGAATATCCTCTAAAAGGCCGGAATGATAGCTTGCGTTGTCCATCACTATCAAACTTTTTGGAGGAAGATTTGGTACCAGCTGATTTTTAAACCAATTTTCAAAATTTTGCTTGTTCATATTGTCATGATAATCTCCGCTTTTTAGTCCACTTTTAAATATTAAACTGGCCCCCTTAATAAATCCTTCCTTTGATCCAGCGTGAACTACAATATATCGATGACCTTCACTAGCTTTTTTAGAACTTGTAGACATAGTGTTATCCTGCCAGCTGTTTCTAAACGAACCTTTACTAAAAATCCAAGTCTCATCAATAAATACGGTGGTATAAGCATCTTGTCCTAGATTTTGATTTTTGACATATTCCCTCAAGAAATTGATTCTCTTGTGGACGATGTGGGGCAAATCCATCAGGTATTTTCTATTATTTGATTTCTTCCACTTAAAACCAATACTTTTTACATATTTTCTTAGCGAGGTGATGGAAAAATTAAAATATTCATTTATCTCTTTTAGTTTTTTAAGCAAAGTCTGCATTGTAACATATTCATTTTTCGCATACATGCAGTAGATCGTATCTCTTATTTTGTTCTTTAAGTAATCTGTAATTTTTGTTTTTATCTCTTTTTGCTTTTGAGACATTCTGGAGGTAAAGGATTCATCGCTCATTAGTCCTCTTTTCTTAATATTTATGATTGTTGTATGGCTAAGTTTTGTTGCATTTGAAGCTCGTTCAATTATATTATCAGTTTGCGGAAGGATTCCATTTTTAGCTTGCTCTTTTTCCAATTGAAAAAAAGCCAAGATATTCAAAACTATTAGCTGTGATTGCCGATTATATCTTCGCGGCATCTTGCAAAAGTTTAAAAAGAATCACAACAAATCAATGTCAATTTTGACGAATATATTCTGAAAGACACATAACCAAAACCGGCATTGACTGTTGTAAAGAAACGACAATGAGTTTTTTTAAAATGTTTTTGTCACTGTCAGTTAACATAAATCAAACAAAAATAACCAAAAATGACGTCATTCCAAAAAGGTAATGCGCCAACTATAAGTCTTGGTTTGTTTTTGTTCAACTTCTTATTTCTAACCTCTATCCAATCAGTCTCTCGATTCGTGGTGTTGTCGTTACTTGTAGATCCGAGAACGGAATCTGTCGCAGCTGTATGTTCTTTTTCTCCAATCTTCTGAATAATGATTGTTGGTACATCTCTAATATTTTCCGGATTTACGATTTCGGATTCGTTTGGAGGATTTTTCTCAATTTTATTATGTGTTGCGATAGATGGCGCCACTAGCAATTTTGTATTTTCAGAACTTAAGATTTCGGTTTGAGATATTGAGTTATCGACCTTCCTTGTCATCACAATAGATGGCTCTGAAGGAACGATTTGTTTTTCCGAATTTTCAAAGATTTTTAATTTTTTCTCAAGATATTTTACCTTCTCTCGCAGTAATTGCCCGTTTTCCTCTAAAATTTTGTTTATACTCTGTAGTTCTTTTACCAGGATTTTTAGAAGGTTTGTATTTTCACTTTCTTCAGGTCCATTGTTTACACTCTCAGTCCTAACCTTGCTGGATTCATGAATACAATCGGAGTTTTTCTGTTCTGCAGCTTGTTCCAAACATGCTGGATGGAACAAATTATTGCACTTTTTACATTTCACTACATTAACTACTTTCTTTTTGCAATGAATGCACAAATGTACTGTCTTTTTATCGGTTTTTTTAAGTTACCGATATACAGTTGAAAAATTGTAGGCAGTTTATGCTACGGGGTGTTTCAAAAATTCACTAAAAAACATATGCCTTAACTTCACCCTGTATCTTATTCAATAGTCAATTGTATTTATTATTATCATAAAATCATTTTTGAAATAATATAAATTCAGGCTATAAAGGCAAATTTTTAATTATTCCAACTATAAATAATAAATTTTGTTTGCAAAAACGACCTTTTGAGATAATGCAAATCTCAAAAAAAAACTCAAAACTCAAAAAAGCTTTGTTGTCTAAAATAAAAGCATCATTGACAATGCTAAATAAAAAATAAAAAAGATATATTAGAACAAACATATACCGAACTGTATTATTGACAACGCTAAATAAAAAAACTATAAATATAGATGTATCAGCACAAATATATAAATAGATATGACCTTGTTTGCTTGCTTCTTTGTATATACTGTAAAATACTAACTTAAAACTAAAAAATTGTCTATAAAATTTAAAATAAAAAGAAAAAAAGAAGAACAGAAAAAGAGCTTAAAAGCCAATAAATCCAGTGATAACAAGCAAAATGTATTGAAAATGTCAGTTAAAAGATAAGGCGAACAATACATTAAAGTTAAAAGTAAAACTATACATAGTCAAAGAAATATGGTAGACAGAGAAAATATTTAGCAAAAACGCACTCAAGATCTATCAGTAAAATATTCGTCAACTGTATAATAGGCCTACCCAACTAAAAGTTCTTTAACTTGCTTTCTAAATTTTCTCCCACAACAAATTTTTCTCATATGTAGAGGCAGTTTGTTAAACATTTTCCTTCCATTCCTTGTATGTTAATGCTTGGAAAATCATTAACATACAGCAAAAAAAGCAATGGTCCCAAAACAGACCCCTGTGGAACACCTGCAGCAATATTTAATTTGCCTGACTGGTCGTTTTTAAAACTTACAATTTGACACCGATCAGCCAAGTAGGAACTAAACCAGGCACAAGCTTTCCCCCTAAATCCATAAACTTCAAGCTTGCTGAGAAGTATTCTATGATCCACACAGTCAAATGCCTTAGATAGATCACAGAACACCGCAGCAGCAACCTCTCCGTCATTTAGACGTTCGTATACAGTTTCAAGAAGAGAGAATATGGCGTCATCTGTGGACAATGATGATTGAAATCCAAATTGTGGTGTGTTAAGAATACTGTGTTTTTTGAGAAAGAGTAGCATCCTCTTTTTCATAAGTTTCTCTATAACTTTAGATAAGGTGGGGAGCAGGGAAATTGGCCTAAAATTGGAGGGAACATCAGTTTCACCACCCTTAAAAATTGGAATCACAGTAGCAAATATCAGATGGAAATTCTCCACATGTAAATGACCAATTAATAGCTTCAGCTAAGGCGATCAAAGTGTGGTAAGGAAGCCTCAGTAGCACCCTAACAGAAATATTACCCCAACCCGAGGCTTTGGGATTTTTAATATCTTTAAAGACTTCAATCAGTTTTCTGGAATAGTTGGGATATAGAAAGTGTCATTTATTACAATACTTTTAAGATTTCAAGTGGATCAAATTTTTTAGAGATATTTTTGGCCAATTTTTCAGCTATAGTGCAATAAAAGGAGTTGAGTCGGTCTGCATTATCCCTAACTCTTTCCATGTGTGTACTTCAGAGTTGAATAGACCACAGTAAAAATTATACACTAGAAAAATTTGGTTTAATTTTGAATAATCGTTATGAGTAAACAATAATTTTATTTTCCATAAACTTTTAAGTATCTCTCTAAACCTTTAAAGGACAGTGAATTGAAAGGAGTACAAAAAAATCTTTAACATTTTTTGGAGGGTTAAACAATTTGTAAAATCGATCATTACAATAGCAGTAACAAATTTGTTTAAAAAAAATTCTGTAATTAATTATAGTCATTTTATAGACATTAATTACACTAATTGCGACTGATATTAAAATGGCTATACGTAGGACGTCCTAATTCCTGCATACAGGGGCTCATCGATAAATAGCGGACCCTTCGATATGGAATTACATGGGGTTGAATGTGTATCTCCGTTATTTTAAGCCTTAGAGGGCAGAAATTTTGTGCATGGGAGGTTTCCGCAGACACCCGCCCCCCCCCCCATGCGGTGTTGTCAGATTGTGCACAATTTCCCTAACTTAAGGAAAACGTATACTTGGCAACGTCGCTCCCTGGTATGTTACAACAGTATAGTTCACTATAAAAACTTAAATATGTGACTGATCAAAGTGGGTATAAAAATATTTAAGGGACCGTGTCACCCCCCTCGAAATTTAAGTTTGAAAAAATCCCTTCTTATCGAACCTCTATGTCCTACAGTCAACCTGTATGCGAAAATTCAGCTTTTTATGTGAAACTGTTTGAGCAGAATCCTGATTAATCAGTGGCCCGATTTTTTTAAATCACCCTGTATAAACTTTTAAAAAAATTTAAAACATGTAAAATATTTAAATAAAATACACGAGTTTATGTGCTTTTCCGAAAAACCAACCGTTTTTTAAATAAAAAATATTGTAATATTTAAGGGGTGGTTTCACCCTCTTGAAATTTAAGTTTTGGAACATCCCTCCTTATTCAATCTCTACATCCTACTGTCAACCTGTATGCCAAAATTCAGCTTTTTAAGTCAAACGGTTTGAGTGACCCGACTGTTTGAAACATCCTGTATAAATTTACAATTCAAAAAATAGTGTTTGAAAGATATTGGTTCTAAATTTTTATTGATTGACATTAAATTAAATGTTTTGCCCTAATTAAAAATGGAAAAAAAGACAGCAATAAATCATTAATAATGAAATCAGTTTAAAACACTCATACTCACTTGGTGTCATGCCTTCTTTCTCATGATCCAACACAACCCTTGTGGGCGTCTGTCCGTTCACGGTGCATACGTGGTGGTACAACTGGGCAAGCTCCTCTGTCACAGTCTGCAAATTGTTCTGAGTTACATCCAAAGTAGCTCCAGCCTCCATCGCAAACTCCCTCAACAACTTGAAATCACCTGAAAACAAAACACTCATTTTTTTTTCAAGTTTAAATTCGTTGAAATGTAAGTAAAAGTCAAAACTTCCTTATTCTAATTACCTTCAACATCCATCTGTTTTTGCTCGGTGTCCAGCAGTTTATTTTTCAAATTAGTGATCTCGTTCCGCAACATTAGAGTGGCATCGGAAATGTTGGTCAGTTTTTCTAGCTGCTTGATGTCCTCCTTGAGCTGATCCACCTCTTTGCTCGACAACTTGAACCACTGCTGGTATTGTCCGATGAGTCTGCTTGCTTCCTCTGAAGGTTTTTGAAGAGCCTTGTCGTAGTTGTGTGACAAATGCTGCAAGGAATCCACGTGAGCAGCCAACTGAGTGAGCCTAAGAATGTTATAGACTTAATTAACTAACAATTCTTTATTCAAAATTCCTATAAATTAAAATCCTCTGCCCTCCACTTCAAAGGCCTTTGAAAGATCTAGCATCCATAGCCACACCTCCATGTTGACTGTTACTGATTTTTTAATTCTGTCCAAGGTAAGAAATCTCATCAAAATCACGACTATTTTACAAAAACGGGAGGATGTTGTAAAGCCAATACCATTTGAAGCTTTTTACCCTGTGGTGTATTAAATGAATAAATGATTTTCAACATTACCTTGCAACAAAAACTTGGAGTTCCCCTTGGCTCTTCTCGACCAAACTTTGGTTTTCTCTGAGTCCTTGTGTCAGGCTGTGTTTTTCCTTCTCCAACAGTTCGAGCTGCTTTTCCAATTTTTTAAGTTCGTTAAGGTGAACTTCTGAAAACAGATCTACATGCTTGTCATCGGGAGATGTCAATTCAGATCCCGTTCCACTGGATAGACTAGCCTCGATGTGTTTCAAACCTACAAATCAAAATCTGTAATTTATCCTTAGTCGAGTCTATTGTTGCACACAAGAAAACTATTAGATATGAAATATAATGAGTCCTGTAGAGGTGTGTTTAGTTAGGTGAATGTCGTGACATTATTATGCTTATATGTGTATGTGTATTTATAAGATGTAACCCACATTTATATATTAGAAACAAAGGTGTTTTTGACAACATTAATACCTAAAACCTTTCACACTAACATTGACTGGTCTTTTCTAACATCTCTTTCGGACACAGACACGATGGTTGTGAAGTTTTATGAATGCATTTTCGAGGGTATTAATATCTATGAAGGAGGGTAAGAAAACTGTGAAGGGTCAGAAGAATTATGTAAGTTTATATCACAAGAAAATAAACTTTACAAGAAGTACAAATGGTCTGATTCCCAGTATCAGACTTTCACACCTACTCCAACATCAGGTGGGTGGTTAAGATAAGGAGTAATATGGGTTATTTAATGTTCATTAGTAACACAAAGCATCTTATTTCTGAAAATATTTAACACTTCTAGTCTTCAGTCAAAAACAGCACCATGTAGTATAATGAGTTACCTGACCAGCAAAAGGCTCATAATCATATGTTAACATTTAAAAAATTATATTATATTAATGTGCATGCTAGTAGCTAGTATATGCTACTAAATAAAGTTTATTATTAATTATTATTTGTCATTTTTTTATATCCTACCTTCTTCCTCGCCATCACTACCCAACACGGTCTCCTCGGTGATGCCCCTTATGCTATAGGCCAAATTGTTGATGTTATAGAAGGACTCTCTGTTGATCTGCTGGTCTAGTTCCTTTTTCAATGCGTATTTGGCCTCCCTCTCGCTCTGCAAAGACTCCAGCGCCTCCTCCATGTGTTTCTCGGCGATTTTCTTTAGATTGGTCAATTCCTCCACTTGCAGATTGAGCAAGTCCATTTCTTCATGAAGTCTTCTAATTTCATGTTTTAGACTCTCAAACTCCACCTATTAATAATACATTTATTTATCTAATAACAGGTATAAAATAGAATAAACAAAGATACAATATTTTCTTTTCAGAGCATCATAGTAAATCATTCATTCTAAGTCACTTGACTCTAAATTAAACAGTGTACACACTAAGTCTCGGTCTCAGTCATATAACTGCTTAAGTGTTTGTATATCAATCAATCAATCTCTTTATTCAAAAAATTGCACAATACAAAAAATATACCATACAACTGAATAAAGTGGCGTCAAAATTGTATGCTTTAATCTGTAATAAAATATTTAACACAGCCTTTTTATACACTTTAAATCTAGTTTCTACTTTTAAATGGTTTGGTAGGCCCAAGAATTTTGCACTCTTAGCCAGTTGAACACTCTGACCCCCGATATCTACCACCTCTGATCTTTCTGTCTTTACGGCTTAATTCTAAAGCACAGGAAGTTCATCTTGTCTTCGTTGACAATTAAGGTTTGACACTATAAACCATACAAAACTTTTAAGTAAACTATCACATTATGGCATAAGAGGATCTGCACTAAACTGGGTTAAAACTTACTTATCAGATCGGTCTCAGAATGTAAAGGTATCTGATATGGGGAATTCTGTTTTCTCTGATTGGTTGAATGTCAGGTTCGGTGTACCACAAGGTAGTGTACTGGGCCCCATTCTTTTTCTGTTGTTCTTAAATGATCTGCCCTTAATTACAAATAACAGTTTCCTCACTCTTTTTGTGGATAATACCTCTGCAGCTGTCAATGGAGAAAATTATGAGGAGCTGTGCAGGCAAGAAAACAACTGTGTCCATCATATTGCTGCTTGGTGTTTGGATAATGGTCTTTGCTTGAATACAAGCAAGACAAATATTATCCTATTTACACCACTAAGGGTAGCTCAAGATAGGAGTCTACTAATTAAGAATGGATCAAACAGCTTAGTTCAACAAAGCACATTGAAGTTCCTTGGACTGATGATTGACCAACATTTTTCCTGACAGAATCACATTGACTTCATCTACAAAAGACTTTCAGTCAAAAATTTTGCACCTCTACAATTAAGAGACCGTGTGGATGTTCATACCTTAAAAACCTTTTACTATCCCGCAGTCAACTCTATTTTGTCCTATGGTCTCCTAGTTTGGGGCAATTCTTCCAATATATCAAGAGTACTTGTGAGTCAGAAGAGGATTCTAAGAACAATGTTTCGGCTCCCATCTAGAGAGTCTTGCTGGTTATCTATAATCTATAATACGTTTATGGAAATGAAGCACTTTACATTTGAAAATATTAAGATGCAGATAATTAGTGTGGCACCATTTGACGAGTCTTTCAATGTCAGACTGCAGTGGATTAGACTCAGAGGAAACCGGTAAAAAGAATTTTATATATTATAATAGACATTTAGACATTTTAAAACAAGACACCATATCACTTATAAAGAGTAAAAATAAAATTGGTTCAATATGTGAACCCTGCGGAACACCTGATGTTACAACAACCCCCCTCGAAGCTGAGCCAGATAAGTTGACCCGCCGACGATTAAACAAATATGATCTGATCCACTTCAGATAGTTTCCACAAAAACAAATTTACTGCAATTTCCATAATAGAAGCTGATGGCAAACAATGTCAAAAGCCTTAGATATGTCAGTGTAAATGACATCAATCTGTTGGCCAGCCTCAACCAATATCATTAAGTAATGACTGAAATATTGCAAGATTTGTAGTCATTGAGCGACCCCGATAGAAACCATGTTGCATACTCGTAACGTAGTGTTTTAATGATTCAAAGATATCATCGGTGATAATTGCCTTGAATAGCTTTGGTATGTGTGAAAGTAACAAAAATAACTCTATAATTCTTTATATCGCCTTTATCGCCAGATTTAAAAATTGACAAGAGAGTAGAAAACTTCCAAATCTCAGGAAATGAACCTAGGTTGAAGGATCTCTGAAAGATTATACACAGGGGCTGAGACAATGACTGACAACATCTTACCAATAGAATAGTGGGGATTCCATCTGGACCAGCCTTCTTGGAGAGGTCAAGGCCCTTTATTTTATTACAGATTTCTGTCTCAGTAAAACAATATGTTGATAGTAATTTTCCCGAACAACTTATGGGACCAATCTTACTAAAATCCAAATTGGGGTGGTGAGAATAGCAGGATTGAAAGTGAGTAGCAAAAGCATTTGCGATGTTATTTGAACCAATAATTTCCTCGCCTTTATAATTCATCACATTATGCAAACTGAAGTCCCTTTTTAAGTTATTATTTTGAACATATAGATACATCTACATACATGGCAACAGGCAATCCTCAAATAGTACAAAAAGTCACGATTATATATAAAAAAAACACTATACAAACAAAAAACAATATATAAATAATACTATTAAGTACAACACTCTGTATAATCCAATCGAAAGTCAGGCAAGGGTCTAGTTAAATTCTGACAGCTTCGCTTCTACTCTGACTTAGTAAGGTTTCTATTTTTCTTGTTGGGCAGGATAGGACTCAAAAATTAAATAGTTCTGGGCAGTCAACTTCACTATTAAGGACCCTGTGACCAAAAGACAAAGCAAGCACATTATAACGAGTTTTTAAGTCTAAGAGGACAATTAGCTTAGAGCGTTCATTATAGTTAAGGTTTGAACTGTCAATGTTTAATTGACATAGAAGAAACCTGGAGAAATTGGATTGTACTTGCTCTATCCTTTTAATGTGTGTGTTGTATATGGGGGACCAAATTTCACAGCAGTATTCAAGACGACTTCTGACTAATGAATAATATAGGGATTTTAGAATTTTGACATCTTGGAAGTCAATGTGATATTTGAACATCATCTCACAGTCGAAAATTATGCCCAGGTCTCTTACGAACGTCACTCTACTCTGTTCTGAGTTATGAAAGTTTTAAGAAGGAACAGCTTACAATGATGCCAGGCTAAACCTATTTTTCTTGCATAAAATTTTTATATTTGTCTCCTGACCTGGCTGTTAACATTTGTATTTATTGAATAATTTAGTTTTATTTGCATTTTTACATCAAAATGCTTATAATTTTAAGTACCTAATTTACTTTATGTATTTTATCAAATATACAGCAAAATATAAGTTAAAACTTGCAAAAATCTATTTATATTAATATAGCCAATATAGGTAATCTAATAAGTATGCAGAGGCAGTTTTTGTTTAACACTGTAGATGTGTGATCAAAAGTAGAAGTATTTATAAGTATATATAGTAACATATAAAGAGCACTGTCATCAATGTGGTTAATGAAGTAATCAAATGCGGCATTTTTCTACAGTATACGCTACTGACAACAATACAACATCCAGTAAACTCCCATCTATTAATAATATTAACATAAACTCATGTAAATTCAAAATTTCTGAGATACTTAAAAAGCTAGAAAATATTGATACAAATAAAGGTCCAGGTCCAGATGGTCTCCCTGCTGAATTTTTAAAAAATTGTTCATTCTCTTTATCGAGACCTCTATGGTTGCTTTTTAATAAGGATTTTTCCTTCTATCTGGAAAAATACTTTTATAATTCCAATATATAAAAATAATGGTAATAAAAATAATGCTATAAATTACAAACCTATATGTAAAATATCTCTAATTCCTACAATAATGGAAGCATTGATTTCAGAACACGTGGAGGGATTGTTTAGGAATGTCATTAAGCCTAACCAACATGGCTTTATGAAAAAGAAGTCAATCAATACAAATCTACTGAAAGACTTGAAGAAGGATATGATGTGGATGCTGTATACACAGATTTTTCAAAAGGTTTTGATACAATTAGCCATAGATTATTAATTAACAAATTATCCTTTTATGGAACTTCAGGTGCACTCTTGAAATGGTTAGAATCTTACTTAACAGGAAGACAAGTTTATTGATATCGATAATCATTACTCAAACTCTATCAATGTTACATCAGGTGTACCCCAAGGAGAGATCACCCTTTTTATTTAATATTTTTATGCAAGATGTAGAAAAATGTTTTCACTATTCTAAATTTATTTTATACGCTGATGAACTGAAAATTTTTAAAGTGATAAAATCACAACACTCTTCAAAAAAACTTCAAGAAGATCACTACAGATTTTACAACTGGTGTAACATAAATGGGATGATTCTCAATATAGATAAATGTAAGTTTATTATCAATTTAACAATATTCCTTCGGTACAGGTTGACATAATCAGAGACCTTGGTGTTCTAATTGATTCTAAACTTTCCTTTAACACCCACATCATAGACTGTTGCAATAAGGCCCTTCGAGTTTTGGGTTTTGTTAAAAGAAACATCAAAGACCTTTATACCTGGCTAGTAAAACCCATCTAGAAATCTCTTCCGTCATAGTTAAAAACAAATTTTTAAGATATAGTCTAGAAAAAGAACTACACAATATTACTGAACCTCTAAAAACAATTGATATTCTCTTTTGCTATAAAATTATATCATATTGACTGTCCAGAATTGCTTTCCGAAATACAATTTTATGTTCCTTCTAGAAATGTCAGAGATGTAAAAAAATTTGAAAATAAATATCATAGAACCTTCTATGGACAAATCATACTTCTATCTAGGATTATGAGAAGTTCAAATTTATTCAACCGTGACTTGTTTAATCTGTCGTTAGACTCTCTTAAATGTATGTTAAAGAAACAATAAATGTCCTTAGATCTGGTTGTTAACGTTAAGCACCATATTGTTGTATTGTGTTCCCAATTTTTCATTGTGTATTTTAGTTCTTCAACATTTTACCATGACTGCTAACTCTATTTTTAAAATACTTGACTTAAATACCAAGTTAGTGAATGCTTTAACTATGTAAACATGTCTTATTAGTTGATATTTTTTTATTGCGTATTAGGTTTAAAGCAGGTACTACTATATAACTTTAGATACAAATAGATTTTAGTTATAGGCATTAGTGCATTGTACGATTGGGTGTATCCCATTTGTTAAATAAATAAAAAAACATTACACATAAAAAAATGTTTGTTTAATATCTCCATAAAGGCATTATGGCAACTATAGCAGAGTTGTTTGAATGGGCTAGAATATAATGCATATAGATTAGTTTTTTGTCATGTGTAGACCCTACACCTACAAGTTCTTGATTTTATTTTACACTTCAGTTTAACAGTAGAACATGATTTTGCTGTTGCAGCTTTAAAAATGCAGATAATGCATATTTAATTAGGTGTGTACAGAAAAACATTATAAATTCGTCGCTTTATTTTAAATACATAATATACAGGGTGTCCCGAATTGCGGAATTGTGTCCAAACTTTAACAGCGCATTCTGCATTCAAAATAAGCCGTAATTTTCTATATAAACATATATCGGCAAATGCTTCGTTTTCGAAATACAGGATGTTAAAATTTTAAGAAAAAAATTGTTTTTTAGTCATAACTTTTTTATTACTTGAGATATTGTTATTAAATTTGGTAAACAGCCTTGGAGTAACAAAAGGCATTTTTTAATTTAAAATATTTTTTAATTTTTCATCAGTGGCGTCCGTACGGGATTTTGTATGGAATATTCTTGAAGAAAAAATGGTACTCTACTGCTTTTTCTGAAAACAAAAATCATTCCTAAAATTCCCACTCAGTTTGGAGCAAATTTGATCCCTTGTCTTTTTTTCGTGCGGTTTAAGGATTTCGAGTTAAAAACTAAAAACCATTTTTATGTATGGCATAGTTAAAATTTCCATTATTGTTAATTTCAGTAGCAAAACCTTTAAGATGGGATTGTAACAGCAAGTTTTTAAAATTATTTGGTTTCCAATATTTATTTCATGCATTCCGGGTGAATTCATAATTTCTGAACAACGTATGTAGGGTTTCTAAAATAAAAGCTTGTCTGACAACTAAGGAGAGATGACGTCATCGACCCGTTGTAATGGAGATTTGCATTATGTTTGGGTTATCAGGGTGACATCGCAGAAGTTAGCAGGCAACCTATTAAAATCTAATGTCCTTGGTACTTACCATCATTCCTTCATTGTTGACTCTTGGTATGCCATGATTGCATTTTTGTGATAATTGAACAATTGCTAGGTTCGTCTTTAAAGTATGACAGATGAGTTTATAATTCTAAAATCGTCGATTCATTTTGTAAAACGGTAATTAGAATTAATTCAATTTTGAAGATGATACTTTATTTTATAGAAACTACTCTTTATTAGCTAAGTTCGAAATTAATTTTACAAAAACTAGCATTCATAACTTTTATTAACTTAGATCGTGAAAAAAATTTATAGAGCACTTTAAATATCATTAAGGATTAATGTGGGCCTTAAAATTCACCATAATTGCTCAAAATGAGCTCCTCTAACTTCAACACATTTTCGGCATCTGCTCTTCACTGTGTCAGTGGCATGGCGTATAAAATTCGTATTGACTCGCAAAGTTTCACAGGCTTGCTCTATCCTTAGAATCAGTTCTTCTCTTGTATGAACTGGTATGGAATAAACTAAATTTTTCAAATAACCCCACACAAAGAAGTCGACAGGTGTGAGGTCAGGGGAACGTGGTGGCCAGGCTGTAGCTCCTAATCGTCCAATCCACCGTTCTGGATAATTATTATTTAACCACTCGCCATTTACAAGTGCAAAATGTGCAGAAACATTAAAATATATTTTTGTAATTATAAGTGTTAATGTTATTGTTCTTAATTTTTTTTACTTGATAAAAATATTTAAGAAAAACTGCTTTCGGTAATTGAACTTTGTTTTTATATAAATAAAAAATCTACCGAAAGTTTTACGTAATCTACAGAAAAATTCCGAGTAGTTTAATCGAAATATTTAGTTGCTGTGGCAACACTGTATGTATGTTATGTTTTTAGGTTATTTTTAAGTTTATATGTCAAAAAAGTTAGAAATTTATGGATGAACATAAAAAATGTTTGAACATTTTGCTACAAACACCATTTTTTTCAAATTGTGTTTGCCAGAACTTTTTGAATAGCATTTCTAACAGTCATGGACATAGAGGCATCCAATTTAAACATTCAAATATCAGATGGATTTACCACATGAGTTACAACCCAAACTGAGGATGATTTTGAGCCATTAGACCCAGATGTATTCGTCAATCCAGCCACATCCAGAATTCGTTTCTAAGATTTAGAGGAATATTTTCTAAATATTGAAATAACTCATTTTGCAGAAAATCATTAAATAACTGTCCATCTAGGCGTGGTGGTTGAATATGGGGCCCGCAAAAAATTTCATTTATTACATCACACCAAACATTAACAGAAAATTCTTGCTGAAATGCTCTAGTTCGTACAACACGTGGATTGTCATAGCTCCAGATTCATAAATTATGGAAATTTACTGAGCCGCTTCAGGTAAATGTAGCTTCATCAGTCCATAAAAATTTTTTTGAGAAGTTCTCGTCTTCCTCTATTTGGCGCAAAAACCAATTGCAAAAACTGACACGTTTTTCAGCATCACCAGTTTGTAAGTTTTGAACTGGCTGCATCTGAAATGGCTTCCTGTGATCTTTCCTCAAAACGCGATGAACCTTATTTTTAGAAACAAAAACTGCGTTGCCTTGTAAATTATGAGCTGCTCTTCGTAGGCTTAATGTCCTATCATTGTCAAACTTATTTAAAATTACGTTTCCATATTGTTCATTTCTCCTACCTTCGTTTCTCAGATTCTTTTTGAGTCCAAAATTCCTAAACATTAAATGCCTTTTAATGGAAACTTGTTTGCAAGATAATCTTCTATTTGGAAATCTTCGTTGGTATTCCCGTACTGCTGCATTTGCATTTCCATTACAGAAACCATAAATGAAATGAATATCAGCATTCTCAAAGTTACTGAATAACACCATTTTGAAATCACTAGTTAGACTGATAATTACCTTTTTATATAAACTGTAATGCACCTGACATTTATTTACTCTAAAAACTCAAATGTCACACTTTAAAGACGAAACTAGCAATTGTTCAATTGTCACAAAAATGCAATCATGGCATACCAAGATGTTAAAGGTTTTGCCACTGAAATAATTAACAATAAGGGAAATTTTAACTACGCCATACATAAAAATAGTTTTTAGTTTTTAACTCGAAATCCTTGCATCGCACGAAAAAAAGGCAAGGGATCAAATTTGCTCCAAACTGAGTGGGGATTTTAGGAATGATTTTCGTTTTCAGAAAAAGCAGTAGCATACCATTTTTTCTTCAAGAATATTCAATAAAAAGTCCTGTACGGACGCCACTGATAAAGAATTAAAAAAATTTTCAAATCAAAAAATGCCTTTTGTTGCTCAAATGTTGTTTACCAAATTTAATAACAATATCTCAAGTACTAAAAAAGTTATGACTAAATAACAGTTTTTTTCTTAAAACTATAACACCCTGTATTTCAAAAACGAAGCATTTGCCGATATATGTTTATATAGAAAATTAGGGCTTATTTTGAATGCGCTGTTAAAGTTTGGACACTGCAATTTGGGACACCCTGTACTAATAATTTTACATAGTATTTTGTATCTTTTCTTCATTTGTAATGACATTTTCTATATAATTTTATTTAAAACCGAATATAACACTGAAATATTACAGTGATGTTCAAAAAATCACCTGAAAAATGACCTGAAAATTAGAAAAAAAGTTGACATAATAAGAATTACCAATATTTAGTTAATTAAAAAAAACTTGATTATGATTGCAGAACTTAAAAATCAGTTAAATGTACTTAAAAATAAACAGAGCATGTACTTTTAATTAAATTTTCATTTTTAAATAAAGTACTGAATATTGTAAGTACTTTTACAAAATACTGGTTACTTTAAGTACTTTGGCTGACCCGGACTTACCTGTGAACTCTTGAGGGAAGACACCTGTTTCTGAAGTGCAATGTTTTCTTCTTCCAACTCGGAATAGTCCAAAATCAATCTATTCTCCCTGAACTTGATTTCCCTTAGCTCAGTTCGTAACCTTTTGCACTCCATGCTTCGGTCCTCTTTGTCTTTGCCCATGTCATTGTTTTCCTGGAGCATCCGATCCCTCTCGGTGGTGACCCTGTCCAATTCATGACGGAGTTGTTTATTGTCATTTTCGAGATCAATAATTTGAGAATATAAGGACGTTTCACGTGCCGCTGATTCGCTTAGGAGGGATTCTTCGGTTTCTATACCGGTTTTTGTGGTTACCTTGTGACTAGATTGAAATTTAGTAAGAGCCTAAAAATTGTAAAGTAACATAAACATTTATGAGTCATATTCATGCATAATTCTTGCTCCATTTGCATTTTAAACATATGACTCGGTTAAAATAGTTTCTTATTAATAAATATAGATGAGATCAATGAAGTGTAGTAAATATTTTGAAGGCCAAGAGAAACTACTGCCACAGTAGCAAATTACAAAATGGAATTTAGGCATAAACATCTTACCTCTTGTGTTATCTGCAATTCGTGCTTGGTATTCTCATATAGAGACTCGAATTCTTCGCATTTTTGCTGTAATTCTCTTTTTTCTGCCAAAAGCACAAGCCCATACTGAGCGGATTGAACTTTTTCGCTACTCGCTTGGTCGAGTTCCCTTGTCAGTCTTTCGATTTCGCTTTTGAAAACTTCACTCTCATTTTGTGATGCCATAGTAGTTACTGCTATTTTTATTCGGTTCTTTAAAATTTGCAGAGGGTTTTCAAAATTAAGTACAAAACATTTTTCACCATGGTTTCTTGTTTCTTTTCTTGAACCCTCTGCGATCTGTCACCAATCTGACAATCAGTGACGTGCATGACTGTGTTAAGTGTCTTAGAAAACGACAGTGTTGTTAACCATCTAAACTTAAATTATGGTACAATTTAGAAAAGGGCGACTAAATCGCAAACCAATCCATGACTGGCGTTAGCAAAAAGTTTATTATGTTTTTGGTATAGCTCAGTGATACTGATAGAGTACATAGGATCTTGAATCTCTTGCGGGTTACGCCAATCGCATCGCTTTAGAATGCGCGAGTATTTCAAACCTGATTTCTGATATTTTGAGGAAACGATGGTTTTATCGAATCCGCCTAACAGTACGGCTTTTGTTAAAAAAAAATTAAGATTTTAATAAGACTCGGAATCTTGTTACCGCGCTACCTCGCGCTTTCCTTACAGTAAACCTAACTTAACCTAATCTGCATTTTTATATATTAATTATAAATTTTGAAACAATATGCAGCACAAAGTTTATGTTGTGATTGGCATGATCCCAACGAGATATAAGGTCTTATGTAAAGTACTGGAATAACATTGCTTCCATCCTTGACTCCCGACAGGGATTGTCTTTCTTTGCGGTTTTTTTTTAACAAAATCTTTAATTTGTTGTGTTTGAAATATTCAACTGGGTTTTGGTTAGCACGTCATCAGGTCTATTGTCTGTGGGCTTAATATAAGTAAAGTCAATTTTAATTTAAAAAAATATATGGATTTGTTTGAGTTTTAACAACCTGTCAATTTTAATACATTTGCTGATTATGCAATTTGATTTTTAATGCCCATATAACTGTATTGAAAAGTATTGATACTTTTAAGGTTTAAAAATTAAAACTGTAAATATTATTGACATTAACACAATCAAGGAATGTCACGCAAAACTAATAAACTTAAAAAACAAAAAGTCGCAAACTTTGGATAAATAAAATGTTAACGAACTCCAGAGCCCCAGAAAATATTTCGTTATTACACATCTGGAGTTGATTATTAATCAATTGGCCTTTTTAAATTACTTTAAAGAATCTTAAAATATTTGATTACCTAAATATTCAGAATTAATCAAATTTGTTTGGTATCAGAATGCAAATATGTAAAGCAATATTTAAAAATTTATCTAATTTTACTGAAATGAAATACTCATTAGGTGATACCAAGTAAAAGTATCGATATTTTGGAAGTATCGATACCATTTTTGCATCTCTAGATCATAGTCCATGAAATCCATGACTGCCAACTGCTGGTTTAAAAAAATAGGAGAAAGCATTTTTCATGTTTCAAATCAGTAATACACCATTTTCTACAGAAATGCTAACTAGTGCCTGTTTCTTTTTGTTCCCAATTTTAATTAAATCAACCTAGGTCGATTTGGTGCAGATCTGTAAATATGTTCTCAAAACAAGATTTTTTCAAAAAGGACGAAGGAAAAACAAATTAAAATCCTACATAATAATTTTGATGGTTTTCGAATCTTTGCCCGAATTATCAAATATGTTAGTTTTCAGTTTCCCCATTATGCGTGGAACACAATAAAAAAATATGTGCATAGAACACAATGGATTTTAAGTAATTCGTTTACGTTCATTTGCGTCTAATTTTATTTTTCTTTGCGTACTTTTTGGCATCTTGTTAGATACTTTTTTGTAATATAGATTATCAACGGATATATTTAGTTCCAATGTCAAAATGATCACCCATTATTGTAGCAGAAATGTGTTGTTGTTAGTTTTTCCTGTTACATAACAGGACTTTGGCTTTGCTGCAAGGCAATTGCCAGATTGCTCTCCGTCCGGGGCTCAGAGTCGTTAAATCGGCGACCCTCGAAGTCGACCCTGCACCTAATTCCAGTTTGGAGACGTTATCGGTAGGATCTCCGGATGGCGAGCTCTAAACTCCCGGATTTCCTGAATCTTTCCAATACTTCTTAATTTTTTCTCTTTTTAATTTCTGAAATGCATCTTGGCTTCCACTAGGTGCCCCTTGAGAGTACTACTGTATCACGAGATGACCCTTTCTTTCAAGCTGTCCCCTTACCCCTCCCACTCCCGCCACAGAGCGGCCGTTACGCTAATATTCTATGTAAAACTGCGGCAGACGAACGGGATAGAATGCAGGAACAACTAGGCATCACACGTTCACAGCGTATGCTCCCTTTCTAGCGGGGTCGTTAGTTTCCACACTGAGCGGTTGAGTCTCCCGTTTCCCCCCGAAATAAAGCAGCAAAACCGAACACGTGGCACCACTTATGTTAACAACACAGAGGTCTGCATTCGACGAGACGAACCGGAAGACTGTAGCAGAAATGTGTACTTCCTTTTTGGGTTTCGTTTTTGTAGGTTAGTTTTTTGGACAGAAATATATCCATTGTGTCCCGAGCATAATGACTAATGACAATTCGATTATCGTTCATGTCACTCACAATTTTTATTTTTAAGTTGACATTTTTCATCCCGAGGAAATGGCGGCTACAACTCAATAATTCTTTTAAATGGTCATCCATCAAAAATTAAAATGTGAAGAATGTAATGTAATACGAAAATTCACGTGACATAGCATATTAGAAAATGAGTAAGTAAGCTGTAGCCGTAAAAAATAAGTCAGACATAAACTGTTGCTTTTTCTACAAACATAATATAAAATAAGAAATTACGTACATATAATAAAAGGTGTGGCAATTTTGCCTTTACAGGGTAAATAAAATAAAAATAATATGGGCCAATAAGAATATCATTTTAAACGCGCGTTTGCTAGCGTTTCGGCCAATGAAAAAGGCCAAAGTCGGCCGACTGCGTATAGCTACTTGAGCATTCCGATTTTCAGAAAAATTAAAAATAAAAGATGGAGTTTGGCCATCTTCAAGGTCATCTGTTATTTTTGTTTTATCTTATTTGCCTGTATAAATGGTCTAATGGTATTCGTGTATTTTAACTCATTTTATTTTATGTTACTTTTAGAAATCCACCTTATGTAGTAATGTATCGATATAATAAAACAAACTTTTTTTTATTATGGAAAAAGTATATTTTTAAGATTTTACAAATTTATTTGTCTTTTTCTACATAATTGTTTATTCAGTTTGTTAGCGGGACGAGATTAAGGGCTCATCCTCATATGTGTTATTAACTCCGTCGTTCCGTCTGCCTGTTTGTCGTAAATCGTGAAAAAAATACCCTCCGAGATTTTTTCAGGTCTTTACGTTTTAGGGTCCAGATGCCGAAAAACATTATTAATTATAGTTGCAAAAATTATTACTAAAAAACTAATTATCTAATTGCCTCAAATTGTGTAAAAAAAATTGTTATATAGGGAGAAACTGGAGAAAGATATTGGTATGAATATGAGACAGCAAAACAAAATGGCGACCTAATAAAATATTTAAAAAACCGGCCTGAAGAAACTACTCTTTAGATTACTTTCAAAATATATGAATGTTATATAGAAATATGTGTGATTTAGAGATAAACTGGTAAAGTTGTGACACGAATTTAAGATGCCAGTACAAAAAGGCAGCGAACACCCGTTTAGGCAAATTTTAAACAAACGTTAGAAAATTAAAGAATTATTATTTAGCCGTATTTAACATAATTTTTGAAAATTCATAAACTAAAGTAATGATAGAATATTTGGAAATAAAATAGTAACTATTAATACTTTCAAAATTACGATAGTATATCTAATACATAGTACATACCTTGTGGAAATTAAATAGAGACCTTGCAATTACAAATTGTAGTCTTTTTACTGCAATCGACAAAACAAAAGCATTTATCGTTCCAGTCTCCCATCCCGCGTCGTGATTTTTTGTGTATAAATTCTGACAGTGGCGAGGGGGGTCTTACCACCGCCAAACACCTTAAGTGTCCGAAACGTTGTTGCCATATCAGTCTAATATTATTCATACATCGAAAAGTATCACTATAATATCTATCACATTTTCCGTTTAATAATTTATTGTTAAAAATATTAGACAAAATAATTTTCAATTTTTTTTTTGGGGTGTCTGGGGGAAATTACTTCCCCTATCCCCCTATCCCCGTTGGAAGCGCCCTTGGGTAGAAACTGGTAAAATATTGATACTAGAAATCAAATATGATGGAACAAAATGGCGCCCGATATAAATGTTTGAAAAGATATTATTTATATATATACATTGAAACCTCCCTTAACGGACACCTCCGAACAATGCAGAGGTGTGCTGAACGGACAATTTTGAAGTCACCGACCGTCAGTATATGTATTTCTGTGTATTAAGAGTATGTTTAATCTGTATACACGTGTTTTGTTCGCTCCCATTATACTTTAAGTTTTCTGGTGGAAATCGGCGGAATAAATTCGCGATTTTTGGTTAGTTTTTCTGTTAGTATTCTAGGAGTGTACTCAGTTATTTTTTTTACCAAGATTCTCAGTAATTAAGTGCCTTTCAGACATTATTGGTGTATTACTTGGCCACTTTCATAGTTCTACCACGTCGACAAAATGGAGACCAGAGGTAGATCTGGATCTAAGGACAACAATTTGGAACTTTCTGAAGAATTGATAACAAGAATTTGCAAACAGCAGTCCGATCTGATTTTTGAAAAATTGGATAGCCGTCTGGCGGCGATTGAAGAAAAACTGGGTACGATCGTTCAACGGGTAAATAAGAACACTGAAACTATTACTGCTCTGGAAATAAAAATTGATAACAATGAACAATATAATAGACTTAATAACCTGAGATTTTATGGTATTAAAGAGTCTTCGACGGAAAACCAGGAAATTCTACTTGATAATGTTATAAAGTTACTGAAGAATAAGTTGGATATTACTGTCACTGAAGATGACTTCGATAGATGCCACAGAATTGGACTTTATCAAAGGGGAAAAAATCGTCCAATATTGGTCAGGTTTATCTCTTTCTTATTGAGGACAAAAATATATCAAAACAAGAAACTTCTAAAGAAGACTGGTTTTGTAATAAGAGAAGATTTGACAACAGCCAGGTTAGCATTGATAAAATCTGCCATTGATAAATATGGGGTGTCAAATGTATGGACGGTAAATGGTAAAATTTTTGTTCTTAAGAATAATACCAAAATATGTGTGTCGAATATTAACGACCTATAGACTGCAACTTTATCGCTTATGTCGATCTATAATACCTATGCCGAAACAAGTTATTTATTATTACTTTTATGTGCATACCTTTTTTGTATATCAGTTTATTTACCCGCCACACGATATTTTATAAACTTATAAAGTACTATGCTTGATGTTTTATAAACTTTAATATATTTTAAAATGCTTAGATACATTTATAAGGATTGAAGTAGATAGATATTTAAATATTAGTTTTATGAGTACCTAATATTTGTTAGAATATGCATATAATTTTTAAGCATGATGATACGTTAAAGATATTGGATATTATTTTTGTTTGCCGATCTAATATATTTTATTTTCAAATAGTTTTGGGATAGCGAACTTAACAGTGTCGTATGCTTCATTTGTGTTTATTTGGGAATGTCTTTGCAGGACTATGATGTGATAGAGGATGGAATTGATGACGCTTTGTACGGGTTGATCGTATCGCATCTTAATATACGATCGATTTTAAACAAACTGAGCGATTTGAAAGATTTAATTTTTACTCATCATTTAGATATAATTTCTATTTCAGAAACATGGTTGGCTGATGGTGTGCGGGACGTCGAATTGTCTATTCCCGGATATTTGTTTTTTAGACAGGATAGACTGTCGGGTAGGGGTGGTGGTGTGGTGGTGTACGTCAGACAATGTTCTTATATTAAAAATATCGAGCTTATAAATAGTAGTTCCTGCTTGGATGTCGAGATGATTTGGTTTAAGGCTGTTATTAATAACAAAAGGGTGAGCATTGGTTGCATCTATCGTCCACCGAGGGCATCTTATAAGTCACTTCAGTCTTTGGAAAACATATTAGCTGATTGTTCAATATCCTCAGATGTACTCCTTTGTATGGGAGACTTTAATATTAATTACTTTGATACTTCCACGGTGGAATTTAATTTCTTAAATATAATTTTTAACACGTTTTCATTAACTCAAATAATTAAAAAACCCACTAGGGTGACGAGTAATACCAGTACTCTTACAGATTTAATTTTAATAAATGAACCAAATATGGTTATTAACAGTGATGTCGTTAGTGTCCCTCATTTATACGATCATAATCTCACCTACTGCTATATCGGAGATAAATTGGAGTGGAATATTTTCCGCTCTAGACATTAATGACAAAATATCTATTTTTGAACAAAAAATTATTGACCTTTTCGATAGGTATGCTCCTGTAAAAAAAATAAGAGTTACAAAACAATATTCGCCTTGGATTACTCCGACTATTAAATTAATGATGAAGATGAGGGATCGGGCTCTTAGAAGAAGAAGATAGATAGATAGAAGGTCTCTAAAAGATATAAATTTTAGTTCAGTGCAGTCTTTAGCAAAATGGACATTTTACAAAAATATGAGAAACTTTGTAACTGCCTCTATACGCAGGGAGAAGAAAGCTTTTATGAATGTTGAATTGAAAAAGAATCACAATAATTCAAAAGTCTTGTGGAAAACACTACATAAATTGGATATTCATAGGAAAAATATTAATTCTCAAATTCCAGAAGATCTTCTGGATCCTGAAAAAATTAATAACTACTTTATTAATTCTATCGATCGTATTATGCCCAATCAAGACAACATATAATTTTTTAATAATAATAATAAACATCTTGCTGTGGCCGATGATACATATTTTGAATTTCATCCAGCTTTGGAGACTGACGTAGTTAATATAATATACAGTATAAAAACGAACGCAAAGGGAATAGATCAAATATCTTCCGAAATGCTAAAGTTATGTATACCTTTTTGTGCTAAAGAATTAACCCATATCATCAATGCTTCTCTTTCAAATAAAATAGTTCCACGACATTGGAAACAAGCGCTGGTTAATCCTTTACCAAAACGAAATACCATATCTCAGCTAACCGAACTACGTCCGATTAGCATACTATCTGTTACATCTAAAATAATTGAAAAGATTGTCTATAAGCAAATCAAAACATATATAGATCGATTTAATTTTTTGCCGAAAAAGCAGTCTGGTTTTAGACCTGGATATGGGACTGCGACAGCACTATCGGACTTAACTGATGATTTGCTGCGTGCTGTAGACATGTCGCAGGTTTCCCTTCTTGTTATGCTCGACTATTCTAAGGCATTTGATTGTTTAGACCATCGTTTATTGTTAGCTAAATTAAATTTTTACGGCTTTTCGTCAAGTGCTTTGGAGTGGTTTGAGTCGTATTTAACTGATCGCGAGCAGCAAGTCGTCGTTGATATAAAGGGAGAGCGGGTATATTCTAACTCTTTGAGGGTGCCGAGCGGTGTACCACAAGGTTCAATTTTGCGCCCACTACTTTTTACTCTATTTACTGCAGACTTACCTTGTAAATTATCAAATTCTTATCACTTGTATGCAGACGATTGTCAGGTTTACCTATCATTCGCACCAAGTCATCAACTTATTTATATTGCGGAAGTTAATCTCAACTTAGAGAGAATTAATTTATGGTCTAAGAAGAATGGCTTACTTTTAAATCCCAATAAAACTGTTGCATTGCTGATTGGCACTGATAAACAGCGAGCAAAAATCGAAATTAACAATAAACTATTTTTAAACGGAATTCCCATACAATTTGAAAATTATTCTAAAAATCTAGGTCTGACTTTTGATAACAATTTAACTTTTAGTATGCACGTAACTAATATATTAAAATCAGCGTATGGAAGACTAAAAGCCATTTACAAATTCAAGTATGTATTGGACCTCAAAACAAAATTAAGGTTGACGGAGGCAATAATTTTGTCTTTGTTTGATTATTGCGACACTGTTTATGGTCCCCGCCTTTTAAGACAGGATCAACATAGAATAAAAATCATGCAAAATACTTGCATGAGATCTGCCACTGGTGTCAAACGGAGGGAGCACATAACGCCGTCATATATTCAACATGGTTGGATAAAAATGTATCAAAGACGGGATACTCACTTCGCATGTTTCTTATATCGAATAATTAACTTTCGGACGCCTAATTACTTATATCAAAAATTAACTTTTGCTGATAACATGTTTGAACGTTCCAGAAGGATTCCAAATTTATTACATGTACCTCTGCACACCACCACTGCCTTTAAGGGTTCATTCACATATCACGCAAGCCATGTTTTTAATTCTCTCCCAAATAATTTAAAGGCAATTAATAGTATAGACACTTTTAAGAAAAAATCCGTGAATATTATATGAATAATATATAGTGCTTTTAGTTCACGTCTCTAGTACTCGTTAAATTGTATAATTGTAAGGTTGGAGATTTGCATAAATAATGGTTATATACAATTTATTCAGTTAATTTACTTAGTTATTAAAAAATTATTTTCTATATTGTTTGGATTTGTAATAATTTTCAGGTTGGGCCTAAGCAGCCTTGGCTGAGCCCCGCCTAATAAAGACTTTTTGATTTGATTTGATTTGATTTGATTAAACCCTTGACAACGGACACGGACAGTAAAATTTGGAACATTTTTAATAAAAACAGTAAAATTTACCTCCCCAGCACGGACAGATGTTCAGATAATTTTTGAAAAACACACATTTAATGCTGGTATTTTTATTGCACATTATGGGCAATATTTAGATCTATGCTAATAAGCGTCTGGCTTGTAGGTAAATTGCGGTGAATTGCATAATAAATAGACCACCTTATTTTTATAAAATGTAGTCTTCATCAATAGAATATCTTAGTTTTGATGTTACTCTGGTGCGATCAATATGTCTTCAAACAAAAGAAAGTATTTGTGCCTTCAAGAAAAATTTGAAATAATCCAGTACGCGGAAAAAAACAAATTTAGTGTTAAAGTATTTGCCGAAAAATTATGTGTAGGAAAATCTTAAATTAGTGATATTTTGAGAAACAAGAGCGATCTTAACAAGCGATTTGCCGAGACCGGGAACATGAAAGAGAAAAAGAAATTTGCGAAAACTATTGTTGCTATAGACCAAATTGTCTACGACTGGTTTTGTAAAGTACGCTCCAAAAACATTCCAATATCCGGTACAATAATAAAGGAAAAAGCACAAGAAATTGCGAGGAATCTAGAAGTTGATGGTTTTAATGGATCAAGTGGATGCTTGAAGAAGTTCTGTCATAGTCATAATATCTCTTTCAAATACATCTGTGGCGAAGCAGTGGGCTGTAGACTTGATTCAGGTAACTGATTGGCGGACGAAATTATGTGCTATTATCAAAAACTACGCACCGAGAGACATTTTTAACGCCGCACAGTGGTCAATAATTCGTTCGTAGGATACCATAACTTTTGATATCGAACATTCTTTAATATTTTTAATTCTATAACATGTAGCATATTAATTTGATGTATACATTATGTGAATAAACCAAAATTAAAACCTCGCACTCATTCTGTTTGTCAAAGTAATGATAAAGGAATACCAAATTGATAAAAAAGTAAAAGAACATTATTTACTCATATATGTTGAACATGATTATATTTTTAAGCCTTAGAATGTGATCATATAATTTTTTAACAATACAGGATACTAACTACCTAAAGTATACATAAATAAGAATATGCAGAAGAGTTTTGTACTTAATATTATTATACAGTGCGAAAAAAAAGTCTGGACTACCGTTAATATTTTCTTGTTTTTAAGATTTTATTAAAAAAAAGCCGAAATAGGTATACTGATTATATCGTGCATATTTTTGATATTTTTACATGGAAACAATCGTTTAGACAACAGTAGATTATGTTTTTATTGAAACTTAAAAAGTTGTATGTTTTGCATTTTTAATAATTTAGGTAAATTTCAATAAAAACTGCGTAATCTGCAATACGATATTAGAGTTTATACTCTAAACGATCGTTTTCATGTAAATAACCATTGACAACTTAGGAAAAATTAATAATTTTGTTGTAATTGGCTGCTTCATTTATCTACACATAAATAAAAGTTTAGGTAGTGGCCATTTTTAATGGAATTGACAGATTGTCACTAAAATTTGGGAATTTTAGGATCATGCTTAGCTTAAAAAGACTTTTTGAAAGAGGGGTCACAAAACCAACATTACAATTAAAAAAATATATATCGATAACGTCATATATTTGACAGCTGTCATTAAAAAAACAAATGAATGTCACCAAAATGTGCGCGACATAAAAAATCAGTATACCAATTTCGGCATTTTTTATAAAATCCAAAAACAAGAAGGTATTAAAGATAGGCCAGACTTTTTTCCGCACTGTATATTTATAATATAATAATATACGTATTATATATTTAATATAATAATAATTAATTTTAATAATGTTTCTTGAACAATAATAAACAAAATTACACAGTTTTAATTTTTAATAATGAAAGAACATCTTTGGGTAGTGTAGATAACTTACGCTTTGGAAGCGGTCTTAATGTACTTATGAGAGGATCCGATGATATTAACAAAACATGAATCAAATCTTCATTGGTTTTTAGTCTTGAAATCTTGCGAGTATTGTGTTTTCGAAAAGTTCGGTACTCTTTATGTCTGGCCTCTAGAGCCTCCTCACTTAATTGGCCAATTGGGCATAGAATTGAGTCAATCACATCCGCACCATGTATTAGTATTTTATGTACCGAGGCGGGCATCGGATACCAGTCATATAAAGAAACATATACTTTCGCGGTATCTAGAGTATATGCTTTAAATTTTTCAACATCTATGTCATAACCGGAACATATTGTGTCGAGTATTATTGAAAAACGTTTAATCAGGTCTTCATCAACCCCTGTTATCTGAGAAGTTTTAACAGGATTCGAAAAAAAACGTCGTGACGTGTTTCCGTCATTAGAAGTGCCTTTACCTTGCTTAACCACATCTATTAGCATTCCCGTTTCAGCTTTAAATCTCTGAATAATAGCTCTTTTGCGTCCATCCCTTTGGCGCCCTCCATTGCTTGATATGTAACCTATATGCTATATGAAGCAAGCACTCCATAAATCGAATGCGAGCATGCAATGTGGAAAGCCCAAAATTAAAAAATTCTGTTTTACAGGGACGTTGTAGAACTTCTTCCAAGCTATTCATATTTTTTGGTGAAACACCGCAAATATAGCACACTTGCGAGCATCGATTATGCGCTAAAACATTACACACCTTGCCATCGAGCATCGTTTTGTGAAGAACGTGCATAATTTGAATGGTTTTTTCTCCATTTATTTTTATCCTAGTTGGCTGTAGTTCTTTCTCCTGCTTTTCAATAGAGCCTATTTCTTCCACTTGTTTTTCTTCAGTTTCTTTACAAAACGTAAACCTTATGGGTCTACAAAAACGAGTAGAACTAGGTCTAGGATTATTCCAAACTATTATTCGGTTTCCAGATGATTCATATTGCAACTGAAGTGGTACTAAAGAGGACTGAAGGATGTCAGAATCGTTATTGGATGAGTCAGCAAACTTCTGGCTATAAAGAGAGTGTCCAGAACTTCCATCTGTTCCCCATTTATGTATCATTTTAAACGAACCATTGGCGTTGTTTTTTAGTACTTGTAATATAACATTTCTTTGAACCTCCGCTAATCGTCTACTGGTAAGGTCTAGCAAAACTTGTAAATCAATATTAACTGCATTTTCCGTGATATTTATGTTTTCTTGTGGATAGCATCGTTGTTTTGCTTCCATAACTCTAAAATAGGGTGGATAAAGTTTGATTCCTTTTGACATTGCACCTTGTCGAAGAAAAACATACTGTGATTTTGTCAACTTGCAGCTGGTAATAAGTGCTAAAGCTTCTTCGGACGAATATAAATAACGTTGACGTTTTAAACGATCTGGAGCACTTTTATTAGGATTGCACGCTTTTTTAATTAATTTCACAGATTTATTAGTTTTTTGTGTCACGTTTTTTATCACAACGGCAATATTTCGCTTTCCTTTAGATATGTATGCCGCTTGTGTCGCAAAAGCAAGTTCTTCAGGAGAATGTTTTTCTAATAGTGGTTGAATTCTTCTACGTTTCGCTCTTGACGAAGACTCCAAAAAAGGCTTGGGCGGACGTCCAGTTTTTGAGATGTGTAGAGGTGTACTCGTTTCTTGGCATATTTCTGTATATTTAGAAATGTCAAATAATTTATCTAACCATTTACGTTGCTTGGCAACAAAACTGGATTCTTGGCTTTTACAGTTCCTCCAACGTTTCAGAAGATTGCATAAAAATATTTTTATATCGGACAAAATTAGATCATCATCTTTGTATATTAGTCCCCGATTAATAATTTCATCTTTTAAATAGTCTTTTAAACGGTTTATATTACCTTTTGATGCTCCGTGCCTTAGCAAGTTTTCGGAATGCAGTAGTTCAAACAGGATCATTCGTGTGAGGCAAGGGGCAATATCTACAAAAAAATTAAAAAATCGCTTTAAGAGACAAAAGTAAACGATGTAATATAAAGGAAACTTTAGGAAAAATATTGAACTAAAACACTGAAGAGAAAAAATCATGATACAACGTGAAACTTTTTTTTAATATGAACAATAAAATCAAAAATTGTTGCATATGCATCATGATAATTTTTAAAGTATTTAAAAAATAACGGACTTACTTTCATCAGCATATTCCATGTTAAAAATACTCTACTTTCGTCTGGCACACACAGTTATTGCACAACAACAAACATACATCACATAATACATAAATAAAATGGCCGCTACCGCTGCGAGAAAAACAAAACATTAGGCTAAGCCGCCTTAGATCTTTGTTGTCAAGCACATTATAAAGGTCAGTTTTGGCTTACGCGCAGCTATAGGGTTTGGTTTTTATCAGTATTATTATTAGAAATCGAAAAAAAATATTTTCATTTCCTTAGTTATGGTATTCTAATAATTAATAATTATCCACTGTGCGCCGATGAAACGGGACACTTTTTCCGCGCCTTGCCAAATAAAACGTTTACTTTAAAAGGCGAAACATGTGCTGGCGGGAAAGCGTCCAAGGAGAGACTCGCTATTTTACTTTGCTCCGCTGTGAATGGAGAAGAAGAAAATGCACTGGTGATTGGAAAAAGTAAAAAACCCCGTTGTTTTAAAGGATCAAATCAGCCATTGGACCAGGGCGTGATTCAAAATTTTAAAAACCACTACAGAAAGTTTTTAATCAAGCGACTTTTGTGATCCATGGAGTATTCTGAATCTACCGAACAAATGGAGAAATCCATAAATGTTGTAAGTGCCTTGATTTGGATTGTTGTTACACGGAAAAAAGTCGAATCCAAGACCATCAATAAGTGCTTCCGCAAAGCTGGATTCGACGAAATTCTCGAGGAAAACCTTGACTACGATAGTGAAGATGATGTGCCATTATCGAAATTATGTAGAAACATCAATGCATTCTATTCCGACTTAACTTCATATTCAGACATTGATGAAAGTTTATTCACGGAAAATCCTAACATAAGTGTACGTGAGTGCATCAGTGAATTTCAAAATAGTGAGAACGGTCAGATTTCATCTGACATTGATGATGAAGAAATTATTTCTTCCAATATTAAGAACATTAAGGAAGCATATAAAATGTTAAGGGAAATTCTGTTTTAGGGGAAAAAATCTCAGAAGTTGCGTCTAAAATGAAATCTCAAATTATTAAAAATAAATTAACTAGTTTAAGACAAACAACACTTGATATTTTTTTTTTAATAGAAACTTTTTATAAAGTAGAACTGTATCAAACTATATATGTAGGTAGTATAATATTTTATATTAGGTAGTACATTTTTATTGTATACATATATGTATGTAAAAGATGTTGGTGTAAGGGTAGTAACAATTGTATTAATAATTTGTACTAAACATATTATTTTTTTAGTTAAAAATAAAATATTTTTAAATAAAATTACATTGGTACTTAATTTGTTCACTCCCCACAGCGGACACCTCTATACAACGGACAGTTTCTGTAGAACGGCTGCTGTCCGTTGTTGAGAGGTTTCACTGTGTTATTAAATAACTAACTTAATTGGCTCACACCTCACTAATTCTAAAAAAAGGAAAGATTCATAACGGAAGAAGTCCGAGGTAAAGGAAATTTACCGATTTTTACTATAAATAGCGCTTTTTTTCGCTAAAGCATGTTCATAATATTCTCATTATAAACATATATTATTTCTGAGCAATTCTCATCAATCTTAGTTATGTCACTCCACAGCCATAACATTATGTAGCTCTCCTGAATTATTTTGCTATAATTTGATTGTAGGTTTCATCAGGCAAAAAATATAACAATAAATGAATTTGAAAAAGTCAAGATGCCATTGTCAGCACTGGAATCACTCATCCTCACATTTGCCATAGTAGGTACTGTTCATCTGATTGTCTCGTTGCTAACTACCCTGGAAAACGACGATATCGATCATCGAGCCATTATGCAAGATCTGGCCAAGTACAAGTTTCTGCATGAACACAAGATAACCATTCAAGATACGAAGACGCCATTTTTTCACTGAACGAAAATTTTGAAAAGTTAAAATATTTGAGAAATAAATGTAAATACTTATTAGTTATTTTCTTACTAATCAATTACCTGCAATTTTCATACTGGAAAGATCGAGAAGTTATTAATTAATTAAACATTATCACTAAGAAGTTCTTCTTCTTCATTCCTGTTTATCCTGTTACGTAACAGGACTTATTGGCTTTGCTACAAGGCAGTCGTCAGATTGCTCTCCGTCCGGGGCTCAGAGTAGTTAAATCGGCGACCCTCGAGTCGACCCTGCACCTTATTCCAATTTGGAGATATTATCGGTAGGATATCCGGATGGCGAGCTTTAAGCTCCCGAATCTTTCAAATACTTTTTAATCTTTCCACTTTAAATTATTGAAATGCATCTAGGCTTCCACTAGGTGCTACTTGAGAGTACTACTGATATCACGAGATGACCCTTTCTTTCAAGCTATCCCCTTACCCCTCCCACTCCCGCCACGTAGCGGCCATTACGCTAATATTCTCTGTAGAACTGCGGCAGACGAACGGGATAGAATGCAGGAACAACTAGGCCTCACACGTTCACAGCGTCTGCTCCCTTTCTAGCGGGGTCGATAGTTTCCACACTGAGCGGTTGAGTCTCCCGTTTCCCCCCGAAATAAAGCAGCAAAACCGAACACGTGGAACCACTTATGTTAATAACACAGAGGTCTGCATTCGACGAGACGAACGGGAAGACTGCACTAAGAAGTTAATACCTATTTAAAATTGGCAAATAGCACACTGCAGCTCTTTAAATAGCACACTTTTACACACCATCAGTGTCAGCTTTTACACGTGAAATCGTGGACGGCAACGGATTTTTTATATCAAATTTGATGACCAAAAAAAAAGATATGCTAAATAGCCGTCATCCTGTTAGAACTTACAATAAATAATTAAAAATCTTTATCTATTGTCAAACGAATCCGGGCGCTACCTATCCGCATCTTTTTCTATCTTCTACTTGCAATGCAATAAGTATAGTTTTGCAACTCTGCTAAAACGGTTGGCTGACGCTGACCGTAGAATATAATTTGTCTGTGTTTCATACTGCACGGAAATTACACACTTTTGGAAAGGGTACGAATACTACACGCATCGACTTCAAATTACACGAAAATCGTGTAATTTCACATCGATTGGCAACACTGCGTACAAATCACATACTTGCTGGTATGTGGTAGAAATGAACTAGTAATATTTTGGCAGTGTTACCAATCGTCAGACACGAAAATATCCACCAAATCCGATTTTTATCCGATTGTGTTCAGGAACCGGCCAAATAAGGATGGACAAAAATAGAATCAGGTGAAAACTTGTCGATAAAATTCAACTATCGATATTCAAAGCCTAAAAAAAAATTCATATTATTAAATATGTAGACTAATTACTAATTATTTCAGAAATTTCTGTACTTATTGTTTTTTTTAACTAGCTGTTCGGAATTGCAGAAACTAAAATCCAAGAACCTTAAATCACACAGGATAGTTACATCGGCGATTTATTTCCGTCAATTTAGCAAGAGCGATCATTGCTGCAGCGACGCCGCCTAGTCTGCTCGAAGCAAGTTTATTGCGTTATTTCTATAGAAGGATAATATGGTTTAATCTTTTGATGCTGTCATTTTGATTTTTAATGCAATAAACTACGACACATTTTATATTAAACTAACAGAGCAACATTACCATATGAATTTCGGTCAATAAGCAATGGTCAATTGTCAATGTTAATCAAAATGTTTTATTCATTAAATTTTGTTATATTATGTACTTTTTATGACAGGATGCCCCAAATCGTTACTTATTACTTTATTTTTTTCAAAATTAAAAAATAATTTGTTCTCGAGATTACAAAAAGTATCTTAATATAGGCAAAAATGAAACAAAAAACCCAATAACTACAGAGGCTTCTGATACCTAAGTATAAATAACTTTTAGATTAAGTAACAAGGTTAAGATTTGCGTTAATACTAAAAAAGCAACAATCCAGAGCAAAAATTAAAATTAAAAGTACTTGCTATATGTTAAAAGAAAACACAACTTTCCTGAAAAATTAATAAAAAAATAATAAAGAATCCAAATATATCTTTAGCTAACATTTTTCTACTGTACCGGTGTACACACCATTTCTTCATAATAATTAATTGTGGAAACCTATGAAAAGTTACAGCTGGCAAGTGGTTTTTGTAACTATTTTTGCAATTATACAATGCTCACATGTTCCCAAACATTGTTTTTTGTTATGTAGACTTCTGCAGAAGAAAATATATCAGTTATTAAAGGAGTTTTAATTCTTTCCTTCCAATGCTAGCCTGACTTCATATAACCATGGACAATATTAAAAAATTAAAACTATGTATTAATTACTATACATAAATTACAAAATAAGCAATTTCGACCTTAAGGTAGATGAACAAAATGACAACTTCGTCATGGATTATTTGACATTTTCAAAAATCCCTGGAGAAGGAATACTCCATTGCAATTGACGATTATTTAATTTCTTATGTAGTTTACATCTAGTACAGGATACACCAGAACCTTCAGGTCACCCCATAAATAGAAATCTAGAGGATTCATATTAGGACTACGAGCTGGCCAATTTTGAGGTCCTGCATGTCCTATATAGCGATTAGGGTAAGTAATGTTGAGATGCAGATGAGCAAGGACACATGTAGGGATACATCTTCTAACAAATTGGGTAGATGTTCTTGCAAAAAGTCTGTATAGCTGTTAATTGTTAATTTGTTTGGTATTGTTAATTTTGCTGGTAAAAAAATGGGCCAATTAGGCAGTCATCAATAATTCCTACCCATACGTCCAGCGAAAATTGTTGCTGGAAATGACTTTCTCTAATAACCTGGGAATTTTCGTCGGCCCAAAAATGGTTGTTATGATAATTAATGATAGCATCTTGTGAAAAATTTGCCTCGTCCGTAAATAAAATATTTAGTAACAAATTGTTATTGTGTGCCGCCGTATGAAACAACTATCTACAAAATATTAATCTTGGGTGAAAATCCCGAGGCAATAAAGCTTGAACCAGCTATATGTGATATGAATACAGCAGATTTCTTTTCAAAACTTTTCAAACTGTATTTGGGCTGGCTTGAAGCTGCAGTGCAATCTTCCTGGTACTGTTTGAAATATCTTCTTCTTCTTCTTCTCATTAAGTATAGCTTCTTCTAGTTCAGGCGTTGTTACAGTTTCTGGTCTTCCACCACCTGTATTTTTATTTAAACTAACTGTTTCACTTAATCTTGCATGTACGGTTCTTAATGTTTTAGAACATGGAATTACTCCGTTAGGATATCTGTCTTGGTAAATTCTGCGCTTCTTCCGAATTTCCATTTGCTAATCCATAAATAAAGTGCCTGTCAAGTAACTTCAGAATTATTAAAATTATTCATAATGGAATCACTGCTAACTAAAAACCTTAAAATTTACTATATGTGACAGTGGCAGTACTATCACTGTATGGCTAATCAGTGGCGGCTCGCGGTGAATTATATTGGCAAGTCAACAACAAATTTTAAAATAGGCATACTTAAAATAAAAATAAATATCTTATTGATGAAATTGAGCTTTGTATTCTCTTAAAGTTCAGGTCTACTCTTCGTTCTTTAGAATTGGAAAAATGCTGAATGACACGTTCGTTAAAATTACACGCACATTCCTTTTATAAACGATTTATCGATACTTAACATTGCTAAAGCGGATAGTCTATCTTGGTCCAACTCCTCAACAGAATTAATAAGCCCTCGAAAAACCCCTGGATTTTCAGATAAAGCCGTTTCATCATGGCCACGTAGTGCCAGCTCGAATGCCTCACAAAATTTTACACAATTTATAATTTTGTTTAAAATGTAACTATTCTTGGATACATTTTCATTAAAATCTCTAAGGGATTAGCAGCATAGCATAGTTTACCGAACATTTCATGTGATCTGCAGAAAAGACATGTTTTTTTCGACGAGTGTAGAAAACAATAAACAAACATAACAGTAAAATGAGTTAGAGACTTCACAACCACATATCCAGTTAGCTAAATCGTACATACTTTTGCGAAAGTTTTGATGAACCTCTTTAATTTTGTCTTTACTAGTTTGTCGTATACTAAGTTCTGTCAAATTGCAACCACTTATCGTGAATTCGGTTATTTTCTCAAAATTAAGGTCGTTAGCACTCTTTAGTTGTTTAATTTTTTGCACTGCCGACATTTTATTTCATCTACATTCACAACTCAAACATAGACCACCTTGAAATTGGTTATTTTTGCAAAATTAAGTTCGTAAGCACTTTTTAGTTGTTTATTTTTTTGCACTAGTCGCTATCAACATTTTATTTCCTGTATATTTCCAACACACATCATAAAAATAAAAAATATATATTACAAAAAACAGTATATAAAACAATTTTCATCGATTAAAAACGACCGAAACAATTGTAACATTTTAATTTCGTCACTACATTTGAATGCATAAAAATCCGTAAATTCGGTACTGTAAGTCTCCTATCGATGTAGTAAGATGCTCGCGGTCTCTGCTTAGCGAAATCTTCCGCTTCATATTGAGGCAATTCACTAGTCTTCGTGTAGATGGCGCCTTAGTTTTGTTCAATTAGTAATTTTACTTTCTTCTCCTTTAAATATTTTTCTTTCCTGTGATCCAGCTCAGGGATTGGCTGATCTATTGTCCAGATTTGGTCAGTTTGATTTTAGTAAAGTGGCATCACTGACGGATTGTGATTCCCATACTGCTTTCTTGACCTGGTGGTCAGGTAGGTTTAGGTTCTTGTCTCTCTGGAAGGTGAAGGTTAAATGTGAAAGTTTGTCGGCGAATGGATCCTGTTTTAATCCAGGCCATCTTTTGGGATTTACGTCGGCAACTTAGTTAAAAAGGCTCTTATGTATATTTAATTACTTAATATTTTTGGTTGAGGAACCTTTTATTACTCTCTTGTGGGGATTTAACTGCACTTGACCACCTACTATATTTTTTTGATGGGACAAACTTTACGAAATGACTAATAAGAAACCATTTACCATCAAATAAGGTTTTTTTCTTCTTCTCCCTCCTCTTCTACTTCTTGTTCTTGTTCTCCTAACCAGGGTTCGAACCTGGATGTGTCATTGTAAGTGGAGTTGAAGTCTGTTACCTAGTACTTAAGTGTGTACGTACCCAGTTTTCCTGCTGGAAATGTCTTCAATGACACTTACATCATAGACTGCTGATTTAAGTCACCGATGCTGAGAGACACTTAGATAAGTATCTTAATTTTAACATCCCTTGTGCGGAATTGACTTTATTGTTTATTGCTGATCAACTTTATGACTTTTTCTGTTTCTTTTGAGTGTAGAGTATACTTTTGATATAAAGTTCTAACTACTGCTGGTGTGCATAAACCATGATTATTGGTGTTGTCAATAAGATTATTTTTACTTTATAACTCAGGCTGATAATCAAATATCACATTATAAGTTTAGAACACAATAATCTATAGGTTTTTGTCAACATTTGACCGTATAGTAGGCTTTAAGATACAGAACATCACAGTATAAGTTTATGACACAATAGTCGATAGTATAATATACTTTCAGATACAGTGTTGTTGTAAAGCGTGATCACATCTTGAAATTTTAACTTATAAGATCTAGTTAGTTTATGCAAAGTATATAATAAGTGTTATAGACAGGTAACTCTACCGGAATAAGTGATGATATTTATGATTTATTGTATTTACTTGCTTTTTAAAGGTATTTTGATATAAAACAATGGTGTCAATTTGTTAGGTAATATTGGTGATTGGATTTGAAACTTAGTTATATAAATTTTTCTTGTTATTTGCTTGCTCTTAGATTCACACAATACTCTTTTCTTTTATTTTATTATTGTTAATTGTATTTGAATTAATGAAGTTAATTAATTGCTTGATTATTTAGCATCTTTTGATAATTTTTTACTGTTAGATCAAATTGTTCGGTAAATTAAAACAACTTAAAGATTTTCTTTATAAACATTTATAGATTTTGGAGTCTATTTCTTTTACATGTCATTAACTGATTGAAAATTTCTTTTCTCATGATTACTTAATTTTCAGGTTTTATTGAACATTTAGTTTGTTGTTTTGTGATTCTTTAGCTATTTTCATAAAACATTTTACACAGTTGATCTAATATTTGGATAGTGGTCTTTATTTGAATATACTTTGTGAATATTTTTCTCTCAGCATATGAGGTATGAAAACTGATTAACATAGGATCATTACACAGCCAATTGTCTTTTTTTTTTTTAAACTTCAATTAAGGCCAATTTCTTTCATATGTTATATAAAATAACCTACAGGCGATACATATTTCTGGAAATATTTTGGGGAGCACTGAACGTGTTAATAAATGTTATTTGTTGAATATGCTTTTTTTTACTATTAACTTTAATTAATTTTATATTAGTTGAGGAGTGGTACTCATAACATCTAGAGCGGTTAACAGTCAACTGGTATAGAACTGTTGGCGCCCTTATAAATAAAAATCGAACCATTCTCCCTGAGCAGTCGGTGATTTGCATACTAACTTTACTGCCTCTCTTTCAATCAACCACTTAGTGTAGATTTATATTATCTTAAAACAAATACATACTCTCTACTATCAAACACAGAAAGAGTGTGGCACCATATCCAATTAGAATATCGACTGCGCGACCTCTGAACAATTGAACTTCCGCATGCCGACGTGATGCCGAGACCGATCGATTGAATTATGAGAAGAAATCGGCTGATGACCCAAATCTGGATTTCATATTCCATTTGCTATCACGTTCGGCTGCCGCTCGGTAGCTGTGAAAAATTCGGGTACTTTCGTCAAGCTTTAAGGTAATCAGGGCAATTCGGACTGCCCAGCCTTGCTTAGTATAGCGTATTTTATTATGCCTAAGGAACGCAACAAGACCATTCGAACCGCCGCGCTCGGCAAATAGTGTAGCGTATTTAACTTTTCCCAAGGTTCGCGTTTTGTTACAACTATTAGGAGAAACGGTCAAACGAATAATTTATTTTCTGAAATATTTTTCGGTGGCCATTGAGCAAATGGCCTTATGGAAGAGCGGCCACAGTGGCGTTCTTTTTTATCTTAATATTGATGGTTGCGGTGCTCCTTTGAGACACTGGATCTAATAACTTCGATCTAGTTAGGGCCAAATTAGTGCCTTAGTACTACAAATAACACTGCCAAATTTCAACCAAATCGACTCATGGAAATTTATGATATTTATAAAAAAACGTTTTTTTTTTAACTTTAACACTCTGTATCTCAGAATCGATACAACTCCGGACACATGTTCATAGGAACTGTTTTTCTTAAAATGACCTAAGGAATCACGTCCTGGAGTTACGTACCGTAGTTAGGAAACACCCTGTATATGTACAGGGTGATCATTTATAATGTCCCCCCCTCTAACTTTTTTATTTGACGTTTGGTAGAAAAACGTCAAATATAAAAGTTTCACAAAAAACAATAAGCTATTTGCAGCATACATTTTTATATATACAGGGTGTTGCCGAAATCACCCACAGATAAAAGTTATATTTTTTTAAATGGAACACCCTGTATATTATACGCTAAATTAAATCCTATGAAAATTCTGCATATTTTTTGTATAACATGTCCTATACCCAAGTACAATAGTTTTCGAAATATCTGCGATTTTATCATTCAGAAATAAAAACATTATTCTAAAGCTTATAATTTAGCTTAGGTGGCTGTGAAGTAGATCGATACCAACAAACAAAATATTTGTTTATAAGTGACAGTGACAGTTACACATTTAGCAACATTATACGTTCTTTTTATCGTAAAATGCCTTATTCGGAAAGAGAAAAACAATTAATTTTGGAAATTTTTATTACAACAAACATCCAGACTAGCGAGAAAAAAGAAAACATTGGAAATTGATGAAGGCAGTGATTTAAACATTTTACTAAAAGTGGAAGAAAAGCCCAATATTTCCATAAGAAAAATATCGGGAAGCCTGAAAGCTTCAAAAACAAAAAAAACTTCTAAAACTTAATTAATAATTTAGATAATAATATAATACATTTATTCTTACAAATGGAATTGTTCAACTGGTCCCCCGTTTTCTTCAATACATTTGATGTATGTTCTTCGTAATCGATCCAAAGCGGCAGTGATAGACTGGGAATATTCTTGATTTAGAATTTGAATTTCCGTTCTAATCAAGACTTTTAGGTGTTCTCTATTTTCGATGTTATTTGCGTTCACACGATCTTTTAGAGTTCCCCATAAAAATGCATTCATCGGCGTCAAGTCAGGACTGTTAGGTGGCCATTTTATCGTACCATTTTTTCCAATCCATTCCGTGAACTGTTGGTTTAAATAGTCTTTAACCAATACGACACAATGAGGAGGAGCACCATCTTGTTGGAAGACGAGGTTTCTCAGTTGCTCCAATGGGAGCTCATCCATGTAGTTTTCTAATTCGTTCCGGAGAAAATTCATATAACCATTACCGTTTAAAGTATCTTCGAAAAAATGAGGGCCTATTATTTTATTGTTTAAAATAGCACACCACACATTAACAGTTTGACGTCCTTGAAATTGAAATTCCCTGTAGCAATGGGGATTTACTGTGGCCCACTGTCTGCTATTTTTTCGATTTATCATTCCACTAGTAGAAAACGATGACTCGTCGGTCCAAAAAACATTTTTTAAATAATCTTCATTTTCATTAACTTTTTCCAACATTGCATGGCAAAATTCAACCCTTTTTTCTCGATGCCTGGGCGTTAATTTTGTGGTAGGCCTAATTTTGAATGCCTTGTATCCTGCATTTTTGAGAGTGGTTTGAATCCACCCATAAGATGTATTTTTTGGATCAATAAGCTCTTCTCTCAGGCTTCCCGATATTTTTCTTATGGAAATATTGGGATTTTCTTCCACTTTTAGTAAAATGTTTAAATCACTACCTTCATCAATTTCCATTGTTCTCTTCTTTCTCGTTAGGCTGGATGTTTGTTGAAATTTTTCATAAATTCGATGAAAGGTTTTTTTGTCCGGAATGTGCATCCGGGGGTTAATTACACGTAATTCTCTTTGAGCCAATTTAGCACTCTTATTTGCTTTGATAAAAGTTTCCAAAATTAATCGTTTTTCTCTTTCCGAATAGGGCATTTTACAATAAAAAGAACGTATAATGTTGCTAAGTGTGTAACTGTCACTGTCAGTTATAAACAAACATTTTGTTTGTTGGTATCGATCTACTTCACAGCCACCTAAGCTAAATTATAAGCTTTAGAATAAATCGCAGATATTTCGAAAACTATTGTATTTGGGTATAGGACATGTTATACAAAAAATATGCAGAATTTTCATAGGATTTAATTTAGCGTATAATATACAGGGTGTTCCATTTAAAAAAATATAACTTTAATCTGTGGGTGATTTCGGCAACACCCTGTATATATAAAAATGTATGCTGCAAATAGCTTATTGTTTTTTGTGAAACTTTTATATTTGACGTTTTTCTACCAAACGTCAAATAAAAAAGTTAGAGGGGGGGACATTATAAATGATCACCACGTACAATAACAGCTTAACTAACTTTTACCTTCGACACATCTAAACTACCAGTTTTGGCTGGTTCGTATAACGAACAAGCAATTCGTTGACAACTTCTACGTGGTTTTTAGAAAGAGCTAACTCTAAAGGAGTGTTTTTATACCGATTACTTGCATTAATGTTGGCACCATGATCGAGTAACAATCCAACGATCTTTTTATGACCATTTTCGGCTGCGAAATGTAAGGACGTGTTTCCCAACTCGTTTTCAGCGTTAACATCAGCAGCGCGAGCGAGTAAAAGTTCGACAGTTTTTTCGTAACCATTCTCGGCGGCCAAATTTAAAGCGGTATCTTTATCATTGTTTTTCATGTCGACTTGGGCACCGCGGGCGAGTAACAACTTGACGATCTCCTGGTGTGCTTTGCCAACAGCTATGAATAATGGTGTAAATCCGTTAAATGCCTGTGCGTCTATGTCGGCGTTACGATCCAGCAGTAACTCGACAACGTCACGATGCCCTCTGTCGACAGCCGCGTGTAAAGATGTAAACTTATGAGTATTTTCGACGTTAACATTTGCCCCGTGGTCAAGTAACAGTTGGACGATATCTTTGTGGCCTTTGGCAGCAGCCATAAGTAAAGGTGTATCTTTACCATTGTTTTCCGCGTTGGCCTCGGCACCATGTCCAAGTAACAGCTCAGCAATCTCATAGCATCCGATGTGAGCAGTGAAATGTAAAGCGGTCATTTTATCTTTGTTTCTCGTGTTGACTGGGGCGCCCTGATCTAATAACAGCTTAACAATTTCCTTGTGACCTCTGAGAGCAGATATCATTAGAATGTATTTATTCTTACCATCCATGCTTGCCCTGCGGTTCATTAACAGAAACAATATGACGATATCCTGGTGTGCCTGGTCAGCAGCTATGTAAAAGGGTGTTTGCCCATCCCTGTCCACTGCGTCGACGTCGGCACTACGGGCCAGGAGTAACGCCACAATGTCTAGATAGCCGCCAATAACAGCCTCGTGTAATGGTGTGAACTTATATTCATCTCCCATGTCAACATTTGCGTTGTGGTCAAGCAATAGTTCGACGATTTCCTTGTGTCCCGCAGAAACAGACATATGCAGGGGCGTTTGTCCGTGCTGGTTACATGCATTAGCGTCGGCTTCGTAATCGAATAAAAGCTGAACGATTTCTTTATAACCATTTTGGGCTGCGAGGTGTAAGGCCGTGTTTTTCTTACTGTCTTCGGCACTAACGTTTGCTTTGTGTGCCAATAACAACTCCGCAATCTCTTTTCGGCCCTCAGTAGCGCACACTTGCAAAGCAGTGTTTGATTCATATACGGCGTCAACGTTGACACCGAAGTCGAGCAGAATTTCCACGATTTCCATGTGTCCCCACTGCGCAGCATAATGCAGTGCATGTTCGCATTCTGTGTCGAGGTTCGCTTTATGGTCGAGAAATTGTTTGACTACGTCTATACGCCCGCGATTAACGGCAGCTTCTAAGGCTGTAAATCCAACGTCGGTCTTTATACTGACATCGGCGTTGTATTTTAGTAGTTGAGCGACGATCTCCTTGTGACCTTCAGTGGCACAACCGTGTAAAGCAGTTTGATTACTTAGGTTTACGGCATCGATATTTGCTCCGTTGTCGATTAGTAGTTTGACTTCTTCATCGTGACCGAAAAATGCAGCTGCGTGCAATGGTGTAATTTTAAACTTATTTTGAGTATTGACATTGGCCTTCCGTCCGATTAAACGCTTCATTACGTTTTGCTCCCCCCGAACCGCAGCCAGTTGTAAAGGCGTGTCTTCATTTGTATTCTTGGCTTCGATGTTTGCTTTATAATCGAGCAACAATTCGACAACTTCCTTGTGACCATTTGACGCAGCCATATGCAATGCAGTATCTCCATGTAAGTCTTCTGCATTAACAACCGCATTGTGGTCGAGCAATAACTTAACGGTTCCGTAGTGTCCCCTGTAGGCGCACATATATAAAGGAGTTTCTTTCTTTGCATTTTCTGCGTTAATATCCGACTTATGGGCAAGCAAAAGCTCCACGACCCCTACATGACCGTGAAGAGCGGCTCCGTGCAAAGGGGTAGCACCACAATCTGTCTTCTCATTAACGCTTGCTCCGTATTCTAGCAGTATCTCGGCAATTTCTTTATTGGGGCAAAAGTGCAAAGGGGTGGCACCATTAGTTTTCGCAATGACATTTGCGCCACCATTAAGCAACAACTCAACGGCAACCTTATGTCCCTTGAATACACTGTTGTGCAGAGCCGTCATTCCGAATTGATCTTCAATATTGATATCTGCCCCGTGCTGTAGCAACAGTTCGAGTATTTCATTGTGATCGTAGTAGGCACATAACATCAGGGGAGTGAATCCATAGGGGTTTCTGGCGTCGACGTTTGCATTGCGGTCGATCAGTAGTTGGACGATTTCTTTGTGTCCTTTGGAGGCAGATGAGTGCAAGGCAGTTAAGCCATCTTCTCCTTTTGTTTCAATATCTACACCGTAATCTAAAAGTAGTTCGACGACTCTTTTGTGACCTCTCAAAGTAGATAAGATCAAAGCGTTTTCGTGACAACACTGTGCGTTGACGTTTATGGTCTTAGCATTCGTTCTGTCCTCATATAATAGCATCATTTTCAAAATTTCGTCATGACATGATTTTGCTGCCAAAATTACACCGTAATCGGAAAATATGTCGACGACTCTCTTGGGATCCGACAAAGTTGATAAGATCAAAGCGTTTTTCTGACAGCACTGTGCAATAAGGTTTATGCTTTTACCACTTATTCTGTCCTCATATATTAGCAACATTTCTAAAATTTCGTCATGACCCTTTTTTGCTGCCAGGTTAACAGCAATATGTTCATATGTGTTACATTGTTCCAACTCAAAATCGTTTATCATTTCCCTGATCTCTCCCATATGGTCTATTACCCTTTCAAAAATGTTTAATGTAAAATATCTATTACGTTTAATAGTTTCTGTAACGTTTAGCAATTCTGCTACCATGTTTACATGCCCTTTATAAACAGCAACTAAAACGGCTAACCAAAAAACTGCTCCATTGCAAACTGCAGAGACAGCAGTACCGCATTTTTTATTTGGGATATTTCCAGGGAAAAAACTGCCAAGTATATACTTCAACACTTTAAGCGCTCTTGCACTGACAGCTCTTAAAAAACAAACATACATATTATGGCATCGGTCTCGAATTAAACTCTTGAATGTGTTAAGGTCATCATCGAATATAGCATAATGTAATCGCACGTTGCCTCTTATGTCTCTTGCTTGAGCTTCGTACTTATTTGTCCCTTTCATGTTCCCTCTCATTTGATTACAGTGATCATCCACAATATTATGGCAATGTTGATTAGATTTTTTCATTTGAATTGGAATCTTCGCTGGAATGAAAGTCTTAAATAATTCTTTCTTCTCGCATAGGATACTGACGCTAGTTTGAACAGAAATTAGAGGAGTAAAAGGCAAAAAATCAGTAAATGTATTACCGTGGGCCAGGTAGTTTCGAAGAGACCTGTTAACCAAAACAGGAGCGAATTCTTCATAAGAAAGCGAATATTTTGGCAAGAAATCTTTGTACGCTAAAGCGTCCATTACATCAAGTAAAAGTGCTTCTACTGCAGCTTGTAATTTTGCGTCTTTTTTTATTACGCTTCCTTTATTCGCCAGTACGGTCTGCAGTAACGTTAATTTTCCAGAAATATATTTTTTGAAACGGGTTTCGTGTTCCACCACACACTTTTCTATCGCCGCATTAACATCTGAATCTTTCATGTCTTTGTAAAATTTTTTGACATTGGTAAAAAACGAATCTGTATTAACATCTTTCAGTAATTTGCGATAGTTGTTCAATCCACCTAGTACTGATTGAAAAGCTGAAATATTTTTGTTTTCTAGGTGTTCAACAAGCTTTTGTTTAGCACTAGTTTTAAAACCTAAGCTTTTAATAAATAATTTTGCCTGATTAACATCGGTATTAAAGCACTGATTTAGTTTATGGTATTGGGAAATTTTTGACGAAGTGTATTCCCTCATTTTTTTTTTGGAATGAGGTGGCAGAGTAGACTCGATTTTACTACATAGGTTTTTAAAAACAACTTCACTTATTTCCGAATTATAAGTCAATTCTTCTTTCACGTTTCTTATAGATTTTATTCTGCTGATATTAAAATCCACTAAGAGACGTAACTTGTTTATGATTCTCTTTATTTCTGGTTTTGCGTAAAGTGTTTTAAACTGCCCCCCCTTGAACAGTTTTTGATCTAAAATCGATTTTATTTGAACCGATGTTGATTTTGGAGATTTTGAAAAATACCGCTGAATGTTTTCCAAACTTGGATTTTTCACTGCAACGTTATCGATATTGTTAAAATTTAAATTGTCTATTTCATTTATTTCTTTTATCAGATCCTTAAAAAGTGCTTTTTCAGATTCAGTTACGTTGTCCTCAATTTGATTTAACTTTGCAATAAGCGTTTTGATGATTTTCAATTCGTCTGTTTCATGTGTTTCTATTTTGAATTCATTGGCAACGGACCAGTCGATAGGACTGGCATCGGCAGTTAGTTGTTGAAGTTGTTCATCTTTGGCTTTGTCGTGTTTAATTCGGAATACTTCGAAAGATTCTTTCTTCTTGATGTGGAGCACAAAATCTATTTCTAACTTAATTTTTTTTAGATCATTTTGAATGCTTCTAAAATAATGTTTATCTTCTTTTAATCTGTTTTCTAGTTCTGACTTTACATTGAAATCGAAGAAATGCGACATGGAATCACGTAAGGAAGTTAAAATGGTTTTTAAATCCTCTGGGGCAGATTTCATTAGATACCTATGTACATCGTCAGACAGGTTCGGAGAAGTAACCGTGTTTTTCAAACTTTCCCCAATCACTTGCAGGCATCTCATTAGAACAAAAGGGCTAGTTTCGTCTTCAATATCGTCAATAGAAAATGCTATTTTAGCATAATGTGAAATCCGATTTAATGAATAAACATCTTTGACGAGCATGTAATCCGAGTCTAGAGGTGCAAACTCTTGGGAAGACACTTCTGCCCTTTCTTTTAACCATTTCTGAGTAATCTTGAGGAAGTTCGAAAGGTGTGCGATAATTCTATGCGGATCTAGTACCAGCCTATAAAACAAGTCTTCCTCTTTAGGGTCAGTATAGAAACTTGTAAAAATCACTAAACAAAAATGCATTTGTTCTATAGGTATATTGGTTTTTCTTACAGAAGGATTTCGTTTGATCGCCTCCATGTGTTCGGCTGCCAGTCGCATTTTAGCAACAAAAATGTCAAGTTCAGTTTGACCTTTAGTAATAAAAATGCCGGGTTCGGTACATGCCAAATAGTGTATTTCTTCGCACATAGATTGTATACGTTGGTCGGTGCCCTCATTTGATGGTTTGTAATTTTGCTCCGTGGTACTGCGTATTTGAACCAGTTTGCTCTCGACAAACCATCGTATGTCTTCGGTCAAGTTTACATTTCTTAAAAGCAGTTCCTCATAGGGCTCGGCTAACAAAATGTCCAGCTCGCCGCTCCTAGAAATGTCATCCAGCCCTATTTCCCGAATGTGCAACTTGAGCAATTCTACGTTCCCTAAGCGAATAAGTTCATAATATATCCTATCTTTTTGTTCAATGACTTGCTCTAAGACTTGCCTTTTTTCTTCTAAAGTGAGGTTAGTAATATCAGCTTCGCGTTCCACCATTAGGCGCACGATGTTCTGCTTGTTAGCTTTCAGCGCTGATCGGATGGGGTTAAAACCGCTTTTCTCGTTGACCTTCGCACATGCATCTTCGAGCATCAAATACTCTACCATATCCCATTTTCCGGATCGTAGGGTACGCTCAAGGGGAGTCACTCCATTGATATCAGCAACGTTAACATCGTTTAAGCAAAAACTAAGGTATCTAGCGATCTGCCATCGGTGCGCTTTTACCGCAGTGCCGATAAGATCGAGTCCATGAACATCTTGGATGTGACAGTGTGCTCCTCGGTTCATCAAACAGTTTACCATTTCGAAATTCCCCGACCTTACAGCCCAAGAGAGGGCGCTCTTGCCGAAGCGATCTCTATGATTGATGTCGCATCCTTTGTTTAGTAACAATTTTACAACATTTGTGTGGCCGAATTTCGCCGCGACTTCTAACGAAGACATTCCATTTCTATCGCAAGCTTCTGTGTCCGTTACACCCTTTTCTAATAAATAATTTAGTACGTTTAAATGACCATTCCTCGCGCTACGTGATAGAGCAGTCCTAAAATATCCGTCCCGTGCATTTATATCGGCGCCTTTCTCTATTAATAGCTTTACCACACCCAATTTACCTTCCCCAGCTGCACATTGGAGCGGTGTAGTTTCAACGCTGTCTAAAATATCTACGGGGGTTCCAACAAATAGTAAATACCTAACGATGTCCACTAATCCCAGAGAAGAAGCGGTGTGTAACAAACTCCTTTGATTTTCAGATTTTTGATCACATCGGGAAAATAAAACAAGATTTATACGAATGATCTCGTTTTCTATCGAATTTAGGAAACATTCTAAATTTTTAATATTATTTGCTCTGACTGCCTGGTAAAGTTCCCCACTTAACATGTTAACCTCTTTCAGCTGGTTAGGGAGATTGGGAATTAAATTATAACTATCTATTGTATTAATTAAGGCTTCATTAGAGAACAGCGTTCCTAGAAGCGTTGCCCAGATTATGTCTTGCGCATAGTGGTCAGGAAGCAAACTTAGCCTACGGAGAATGACATGAATAAATTCCTTTTGCCCATGCTCAGCAGCTGAAACTAACACCGTTTTTTCGTCTTTATTCCGAAATAAAAACAACGAAGTAGCTGTTTTCAAAAAAACTTCATTTGAAAATAATTGAATAAGAGCAGACAGGCCTTCGTTGATCAACACGTGCATAGCACATTCGCGATTTTTGTTAAGCATTGTGTTATCTGTCCGCTCCCACACTTCAGCCAAACGATGTATGGTAGATTCGGGCAAATCCGAAATATCATTACGGAAACGATAATTTAAAAACATCCTTATACTATTAAATTGTGGCTGTACAAAAATCCTTGAGATCAAACGCCTTTCGGTAACTGTAAAATCTGATGCTGCCAAGATCCTTAAATAAATTCCATCTGCGACAAAATAATCCATAAATGTTCGGTGGATGAACTCGACTTTTCCATCTTTTTCTAACACCAGTGGTAATTTTGCGTGATCGATTTCAATAGCATCATCTTCACTGTGCAGACAATTTTTGTAGTCAGGGAATATCAGTTCAAATGCTACCTCTGTGTGGCATCTGTTTAAATAGTTAATATTTTCTTCAGGTGAAAAAGACTTGTATCTTTTTTCTATAAACTTTTTAAATAGTTCAGTTACGTTTAGATATTTTTCCAATGTAAAGCTTGAAGCATCTGCGAAATATTCATCGGGAGGTTTAGCTATTTCAGCGAGAAGCGTCATCAGAAGGGCTGGTGCTAGTTCCGATTTAAGAATTTCCTTGGTCAACTCACAGACTTTATCTATATACGACTGCAACAAAGCATCCTTGTTATTTGTTTCTAATTCTAATTTTTTACTCCAACATTTGTGAAAGAAGTGTTTTTGATCACTACACGCAAATTCCTTAAACTGAGTGCTAAACACTGCCAAACCCTCTTCAAGAGCTGCCGTATGCTGAGGCCCTATCGTTATCCAAATATGCGCTCTAGAATTTTCTACTAGAAATTGCAGCAGTCTATAAAACATTTCGGCTGAATCACTGTTTTCTACAATTTCCTCAACACCATCGAATAACAGATATAATTCTTTCGAATTTTCATTAAAAAGCGTGTCACTGAGGATACTTTTACCCAAGGGATGGTCGAAAATCCAACCAGAAATGCAGTCATTTGTAAGCTGTGGTATTAGATGTTGATATTTTGATAAATCTAGTTTAATAATCCAAGATGAGGTTACAAGTTCACTTAAACTATTTAAGGTGGTTGATTTGCCAATTCCAGAAGGGCCGCTCAGCAGAACAACCTTTTTCCTACACAAATCCACTTCGTCTACAGTATCTTCGTAATTTCTGACACTGATGTTTCGAAGGTTTTTCAAGGATCCCTTGGACTGAATCCACGTCAATTCCTTATTCTCTTCACACTGAATAACGTGAACAATTTGACTAGGGAGTATGTTATTGAAGAACCTAATTGCCTCACCCATTGTTCCGAATATGTGAACATTTTCATTTTCCAGTATTTTCTGGAATACTCTTCCATCGAGGTGCCGCAAGACAGACATGAGATTCCGCTTGTCTGTTACTCCAGTAAAAATATACACATCGGAATATTCCGAATGAGAGGCCAATTGTTTTTTTATTTGCCGCGTTAATGATATCTTATCGTAAAATTTTCGAGGAATGTAATTGCTATTGGGTTTCGGTTTATAACTACACAAGGTCACCTGCGGAATTTGATCTGGATATTCCAAAATGTGTTGCAGAACGGCAGAGTTAAAAATACTGTCAAGCCTTTTATCGTTTTCGTGATTCAAACTAAGAAATTCTTCCAGCGAAGTTGGCCTGTCTTTGAAAGAGATGAGTGGTCGTCGCAAGAGTTCTTCTTGCGTCACTTTGGCGAGGTCTTGAAAGCACATACTAGGAAAATCCTTTTTTGATAGAAAATCGGATTCGAACATGTTCAAAAACTTCCCAAACTCCGGTCGGATATCGTCTACCGAGCATACAAAAATTATTTTTAATTCCTTTTTAATCAGGCCTTGAAATAACTTCGCCAATGTGCTTTTATAACTAATATCGGACTTTTTACAATCTAAAACGTCAATTACAATCAAATTAGGCAACGCCACTGTCTCTCTATTTAGAATGCTCCTTAAATCGGACCAACGCACAAAAGCTTGATTCTCCACACCATAGTAATTAAATAAAGACTTACCAGGAGGGCGAAGTTCTGTCAAATTCTCAAGCACATTTCTGATTCTTGCTATTTCCAGAGTTGGATTAAGAGTTAAAAGCCCATAAATCCTGTTTTCGTCGAATGATAGGAACTGATCTAGCCCATAAACATCTTTAAAAATTAATTTAATTCGTTTAGAATTATCGTTATAGCAGCTCGTTGATAAATTGTTCATTTTTAATTATTGCACTTATTTACACTGTTTGATTTATAAATAGATATAAACAATCACCACATTCGCATATAGACCAAGCAATCAGTATCACACCACATTATAATTGTTATCTGAAATAAAAGTTCGTTAAAAAAAAACATTATCTTCTGCCGGTTCAGAAAATCTGGTTAGACCCGTGATCGCATTGCAGGAAATTCCTACTTAATTATAAGTGAATCATAATTTTTATTGGTTTTCGCAAGGCCAAGGATCCGTGGTGGGTAAAAGTGCATGCAATTTAGAATTACCGCTGCATTTCATGTATACAGTCTGTCCAGTTTTTGTCATGCATGTATTTGGGTCTTAGAAACTACATGAGATAGAAGAACTGTTAAATAGGGAAATTTTTAGACATTTTGGTTGTTGATTGAATGTTGCAGCGGACTTTGTTTTTTTAAATAGTAAGAAAAAACAAAATGGCGCGTTTTCTTAAATCAACCATAACTTTTTTTGTTTTCAAATATTCCGTTGACAACTTTTTGAGCAGAATTAGACTGTGTTATCAGCTTTTGATTCAAACGTTTCGATTTTTTTATAACATCATCAAGTTCTAATAACAATATGTGTTAAAAAAGAGCAGAAGACCAAATATTAGGAGTTTTACTTAAAAAATATGAATTCCCCGAACTTCTGCACTTGGGTATTCGTCATTTTTTTTCACTAAATTTGTCGATATTTTAAAAATTTTTCTAACGATCATAAAGATTTGAAATTTTCACCAGTTATAAAATGATTCTTTATGAATTGAATGGTGCAAACGTATTTGGCTAACTCTAAAGGGAAAAAAGTTATACGCTTTTCCGCGAGACGTTACAAAACCGCGAATTTTCCAATTTTCCGAGAGCAGTAAAAGTTCAACTGTACATCCTGCAAAATAAATGTATTTTTCGTTTTTATGGCATCGTATTAGTATATAAACGAAGTTTTATAAAAAACGATTTTCCGAAAAAAAGTTCGAAAATTTTGAATGTAGTAGAAGATTAGAATAGTATAGATTTTTTTTAGGTAAAATTTTGACGGACAAATTTTTTTTGGAAAATGCTTTGAAAATGTATGATTATATAGGTATTTTGAGCTAATAAATGCATTAAACACACTAATATTCACGAGGGATAAATATTTTTCAAGATATGACTAAATTTTCACTTTGAAATTTCGTTTTTCGCATTTCACGTTGAAATAGCTCCAATCCAGACTAACAAGGTTTAAAGCGATTATTTCTTAATAAAATACCGCAAACCGGACACCGCTATTTATCTTAGTTTTCGATATATGATTTTTCCCCGAACTTCTGCCCTTGCGCATTCGTCATTTTTTCACTACAATGGTCGATATTTTAAAAATACTTTTAATGATCACGAAGATTTGAAATTTTTACCAGTTATAAATTGATTTTTTGTGAATTGAATGGTGCAAACCGTATTTGGCTGTTTCTAAAAGGAGAAAAGTTATACGCTTTTCCGCGAGACGTTACAAAACCGCGAATTTTCCAATTTTTCGAGAGCAGTAAAAGTTCAACTGTACATCCTAGGACAAAATAAATGGAAAATGCTTTAAAAATATGTGATGATATAGGTATTTTGACCTGAGAAATACATTAAACACATTAATATTGACGAGGGATTAATATTTTTCATGATACAACTAAATTTTCACTTTGAAATTTTTTTTTTCGCATTTCCCATCGAGATGGCTCCAATCTAGACTGACAAGGTATAAAGTGATCATTGCTTAATAAAATGGCGCAAACCGGACCCCGCTATCTATCTTAGCTTCTGATATATGATTTTTCCCCGAACTTCTGCACTTGCGCATTCGTCATTTTGTCGCTAAAATGGTCGATATTTTAAAAATACTTCTAGCAATCATAAAGACTTGAAATTTTCACCAGTTATAAAATGATTCTTTCTGAATTGAATGGTGCAAACGTATTTGGCTAACTCTAAAGATAAAAAAGTTATACGCTTTTCCGCGAAACGTTACAAAACCGCGAATTTTCCAATTTTCCTAGAGCTGTAAAAGTGCAACTGTACATCCTAGGACAAAATAAATGGAAAATGCTTTGAAAATATATGATGATATAGGTATTTTGAGCTGGGGAATACATTAAACACATTAATATTGACGAGGGATTAATATTTTTCAAGATACAACTAAATTTTCATTTTGAAATTTTTTTTTCGCATTTCCCATTGAGATGGCTCCAATCTAGACTGACAAGGTATAAAGTGATCATTGCTTAATAAAATAGCGCAAACCGGACCCCGCTATCTATCTTAGCTTCTGATATATGATTTTTCCCCGAACTACTGCACTTGCGCATTCGTCATTTTGTCGCTAAAATAGTCGATATTTTAAAAATACTTCTAACAATCATAAAGACTTGAAATTTTCACCAGTTATAAAATGATTCTTTCTGAATTGAATGGTGCAAACGTATTTGGCTAACTCTAAAGGGAAAAAAGTTATACGCTTTTCCGCGAGACGTTACAAAACCGCGAATTTTCCAAGTTTCCGAGAGCTGTAAAAGTGCAACTGTACATCCTGGGACAAAATAAATGGAAAATGCTTTGAAAATATATGATGATATAGGTATTTTGAGCTGAGGAATACATTAAATACATTAATATTGACGAGGGATTAATATTTTTCAAGATACAACTAAATTTTCATTTTGAAATTTTTTTTTCGCATTTCCCATCGAGATGGCTCCAATCTAGACTGACAAGGTATAAAGTGATCATTGCTTAATAAAATAGCGCAAACCGGACCCCGCTATCTATCTTAGCTTCTGATATATGATTTTTCCCCGAACTACTGCACTTGCGCATTCGTCATTTTGTCGCTAAAATGGTCGATATTTTAAAAATACTTCTAACAATCATAAAGACTTGAAACTTTCACCAGTTATAAAATGATTCTTTCTGAATTGAATGGTGCAAACGTATTTGGCTAACTTTAAAGGTAAAAAAGTTATACGCTTTTCCGCGAGACGTTACAAAACCGCGAATTTTCCAATTTTCCGAGAGCTGTAAAAGTTCAACTGTACATCCTAGGACAAAATAACTGGAAAATGCTTTGAAAATATATGATGATATAGGTATTTTGAGCTAAGGAATACATTAAACACATTAATATTGACGAGGGATTAATATTTTTCATGATACAACTAAATTTTCACTTTGAAATTTTTTTTTTCGCATTTCCCATCGAGATGGCTCCAATCTAGACTGACAAGGTATAAAGTGATCATTGCTTAATAAAATAGCGTAAACCGGACCCCGCTATCTATCTTAATTTCTGATATATGATTTTTCCCCGAACTTCTGCACTTGCGCATTCGTCATTTTGTCGCTAAAATGGTCGATATTTTAAAAATACTTCTAACAATCATAAAGACTTGAAACTTTCACCAGTTATAAAATGATTCTTTCTGAATTGAATGGTGCAAACGTATTTGGCTAACTTTAAAGGTAAAAAAGTTATACGCTACGACGCGAGACGTTACAAAACCGCGAATTTTCCAATTTTCCGAGAGCTGTAAAAGTGCAACTGTACATTCTAGGACAAAATAACTGGAAAATGCTTTGAAAATATATGATGATATAGGTATTTTAAGCTGAGGAATACATTAAACACATTAATATTGACGAGGGATTAATATTTTTCAAGATACAACTAAATTTTCACTTTGAAAAATTTTTTTTGGCATATCCCATCGAGATGGCTCCAATCTAGACTGACAAGGTATAAAGTGATCATTGCTTAATAAAATAGCGCAAACCGGACCCCTCTATCTATCTTAATTTCTGATATATGATTTTTTCCCGAACTTCTGCACTTGCGCATTCGTCATTTTGTCGCTAAAATGGTCGATATTTTAAAAATACTTCTAACAATCATAAATATTTAAAATTTTCACCAGTTATAAAATGATTCTTTATGAATTGAATGGTGCAAACGTATTTGGCTAACTCTAAAGATAAAAAAGTTATACGCTTTTCCGCGAGATGTTACAAAACGGCGAATTTTCCAATTTTCCGAGAGCTGTAAAAGTGCAACTGTACATCCTAGGACAAAATAAATGGAAAATGCTTTGAAAATATATGATGATATAGGTATTTTAAGCTGAGGAATACATTAAACACATTAATATTGACGAGGGATTAATATTTTTCAAGATACAACTAAATTTTCACTTTGAAAATTTTTTTTTCGCATTCCCATCGAGATAGCTCCAATCTAGACTGACAAGGTATACAGTGATTATTTCTTAATAAAATAACGCAAATGGGACCTGGCTATCTATCTTAGTTTCCGATATATGATTTTGCCCCGAACTTCTGCACTTGCGCATTCGTCATTTTGTCGCTAAAATGGTCGATATTTTAAAAATACTTCTAACAATCATAAAGACTTGAAATTTTTACCAGTTATAAAATGATTCTTTCTGAATTGAATGGTGCAAACGTATTTGGCTAACTCTAAAGATAAAAAAGTTATACGCTTTTCCGCGAGACGTTACAAAACCGCGAATTTTCCAATTTTCCGAGAGCTGTAAAAGTGCAACTGTACATCCTAGGACAAAATAAATGGAAAATGCTTTGAAAATATATGATGATATAGGTATTTTGAGCTGAGGAATACATTAAACACATTAATATTGACGAGGGATTAATATTTTTCAAGATACAACTAAATTTTCATTTTGAAATTTTTTTTTCGCATTTCCCATTGAGATGGCTCCAATCTAGACTGACAAGGTATAAAGTGATCATTGCTTAATAAAATAGCGCAAACCGGACCCCGCTATCTATCTTAGCTTCTGATATATGATTTTTCCCCGAACTACTGCACTTGCGCATTCTTCATTTTGTCGCTAAAATGGTCGATATTTTAAAAATACTTCTAACAATCATAAAGACTTGAAATTTTCACCAGTTATAAAATGATTCTTTCTGAATTGAATGGTGCAAACGTATTTGGCTAACTCTAAAGGGAAAAAAGTTATACGCTTTTCCGCGAGACATTACAGAACCGCGAATTTTCCAATTTTCCGAGAGCTGTAAAAGTGCAACTATACATCCTAGGACAAAATAAATGGAAAATGCTTTGAAAATATATGATGATATAGGTATTTTGAGCTGAGGAATACATTAAACACATTAATATTGACGAGGGATTAATATTTTTCAAGATACAACTAAATTTTCATTTTGAAATTTTTTTTTCGCATTTCCCATTGAGATGGCTCCAATCTAGACTGACAAGGTATAAAGTGATCATTGCTTAATAAAATAGCGCAAACCGGACCCCGCTATCTATCTTAGCTTCTGATATATGATTTTCCCCGAACTACTGCACTTGCGCATTCGTCATTTTGTCGCTAAAATGGTCGATATTTTAAAAATACTTCTAACAATCATAAAGACTTGAAATTTTCACCAGTTATAAAATGATTCTTTCTGAATTGAATGGTGCAAACGTATTTGGCTAACTCTAAAGGGAAAAAAGTTATACGCTTTTCCGCGAGACATTACAAAACTGCGAATTTTCCAATTTTCCGAGAGCTGTAAAAGTGCAACTGTACATCCTGGGACAAAATAAATGGAAAATGCTTTGAAAATATATGATGATATAGGTATTTTGAGCTGGGGAATACATTAAACACATTAATATTGACGAGGGATTAATATTTTTCAAGATACAACTAAATTTTCACTTTCAAATTTTTTTTTCCGCATTTCCCATCGAGATGGCTCCAATCTAGACTGAGAAGGTATAAAGTGATCATTGCTTAATAAAATAGCGCAAACCGGACCCCGCTATCTATCTTAGCTTCTGATATATGATTTTTCCCCGAACTTCTGAACTTGCGCATTCGTCATTTTGTCGCTAAAATGGTCGATATTTTAAAAATACTTCTAGCAATCATAAAGACTTGAAATTTTGACCAGTTATAAAATGATTCTTTCTGAATTGAATGGTGCAAACGTATTTGGCTAACTCTAAAGGGAAAAAAGTTATACGCTTTTCCGCGAGACGTTACAAAACCGCGAATTTTCCAATTTTCCGAGAGCTGTAAAAGTGCAACTATACATCCTAGGACAAAATAAATGGAAAATGCTTTGAAAATATATGATGATATAGGTATTTTGAGCTGAGGAATACATTAAACACATTAATATTGACGAGGGATTAATATTTTTCAAGATACAACTAAATTTTCATTTTGAAATTTTTTTTCCGCATTTCCCATTGAGATGGCTCCAATCTAGACTGACAAGGTATAAAGTGATCATTGCTTAATAAAATAGCGCAAACCGGACCCCGCTATCTATCTTAGCTTCTGATATATGATTTTTCCCCGAACTACTGCACTTGCGCATTCGTCATTTTGTCGCTAAAATGGTCGATATTTTAAAAATACTTCTAACAATCATAAAGACTTGAAACTTTCACCAGTTATAAAATGATTCTTTCTGAATTGAATGGTGCAAACGTATTTGGCTAACTTTAAAGGTAAAAAAGTTATACGCTTTTCCGCGAGACGTTACAAAACCGCGAATTTTCCAATTTTCCGAGAGCTGTAAAAGTTCAACTGTACATCCTAGGACAAAATAAATGTATTTTTTGTTTTTTATGGCATCGAATTAGTATATAAACGAAGTTTTAACAAAAACAATTTTCCGAAAAAAAGTTCGAAAATTTTGAATGTATATGTATAGATTTTTTTAGGTAAAATTTTGACGGACAATTTTTTTTTGGAAAATGCTTTGAAAATATATGGTTATATAGGTATTTTGAGCTAATAAATGCATTAAACACATTAATATTCACGAGGGATAAATATTTTTCAAGATACGACTAAATTTTCACTTTGAGATTTTATTTTCGCGTTTCACGTTGAAATAGCTCCAATCCAGACTAACAAGGTTTAAAGCGATTATTTCTTAATAAAATAGCGCAAACCGGACCCCGCTATCTATCTTAGTTTTCAATATATGATTTTTCCCCGAACTTCTGCCCTTGCGCATTCGTCATTTTGTCGCTAAAATGGTCGATATTTTAAAAATACTTCTAACAATCATGAAGTTTTGAAATTTTCACCAGTTATAAAATGATTCTTCATGAATTGAATGGTGCAAACGTAGTTGGCTAACTCTAAAGGGAAAAAAGTTATACGCTTTTCCGCGAGACGTTACAAAACCGCGAATTTTCCAAATTTCCGAGAGCTGTAAAAGTGCAACTGTACATCCTAGGACAAAATAAATGGAAAATGCTTTGAAAATATATGATGATATAGGTATTTTGAGCTGAGGAATACATTAAACACATTAATATTGACGAGGGATTAATATTTTTCAAGATACAACTAAACTTTCATTTTGAAAATTTTTTTTCGCATTTCCCATCGAGATAGCTCCAATCTAGACTGACAAGGTATAAAGTGATCATTGCTTAATAAAATAGCGCAAACCGGACCCCGCTATCTATCTTAGGTTCTGATATATGATTTTTCCCCGAACTTCTGCACTTGCGCATTCGTCATTTTGTCGCTAAAATGGTCGATATTTTAAAAATACTTCTAGCAATCATAAAGACTTGAAATTTTCACCAGTTATAAAATGATTCTTTCTGAATTGAATGGTGCAAACGTATTTGGCTAACTCTAAAGATAAAAAAGTTATACGCTTTTCCGCGAAACGTTACAAAACCGCGAATTTTCCAATTTTCCTAGAGCTGTAAAAGTGCAACTGTACATCCTAGGACAAAATAAATGGAAAATGCTTTGAAAATATATGATGATATAGGTATTTTGAGCTGGGGAATACATTAAACACATTAATATTGACGAGGGATTAATATTTTTCAAGATACAACTAAATTTTCACTTTGAAATTTTTTTTTTCGCATTTCCCATCGAGATGGCTCCAATCTAGACTGAGAAGGTATAAAGTGATCATTGCCTAATAAAATAGCGCAAACCGGACCCCGCTATCTATCATAGCTTCTGATATATGATTTTTCCCCGAACTTCTGAACTTGCGCATTCGTCATTTTGTCGCTAAAATGGTCGATATTTTAAAAATACTTCTAGCAATCATAAAGACTTGAAATTTTCACCAGTTATAAAATGATTCTTTCTGAATTGAATGGTGCAAACGTATTTGGCTAACTCTAAAGATAAAAAAGTTATACGCTTTTCCGCGAAACGTTACAAAACCGCGAATTTTCCAATTTTCCTAGAGCTGTAAAAGTGCAACTGTACATCCTAGGACAAAATAAATGGAAAATGCTTTGAAAATATATGATGATATAGGTATTTTGAGCTGGGGAATACATTAAACACATTAATATTGACGAGGGATTAATATTTTTCAAGATACAACTAAATTTTCAATTTAAAAAATTTTTTTTCGCATTTCCCATCGAGATAGCTCCAATCTAGACTGAGAAGGTATAAAGTGATCATTGCTTAATAAAATAGCGCAAACCGGACCCCGCTATCTATCTTAGCTTCTGATATATGATTTTCCCCCGAACTTCTGCACTTGCGCATTCGTCATTTTGCCGCTAAAATGGTCGATATTTTAAAAATACTTCTAGCAATCATAAAGACTTGAAATTTTCACCAGTTATAAAATGATTCTTTCTGAATTGAATGGTGCAAACGTATTTGGCTAACTCTAAAGATAAAAAAGTTATACGCTTTTCCGCGAAACGTTACAAAACCGCGAATTTTCCAATTTTCCTAGAGCTGTAAAAGTGCAACTGTACATCCTAGGACAAAATAAATGGAAAATGCTTTGAAAATATATGATGATATAGGTATTTTGAGCTGGGGAATACATTAAACACATTAATATTGACGAGGGATTAATATTTTTCAAGATACAACTAAATTTTCACTTTGAAATTTTTTTTTTCGCATTTCCCATCGAGATGGCTCCAATCTAGACTGAGAAGGTATAAAGTGATCATTGCCTAATAAAATAGCGCAAACCGGACCCCGCTATCTATCATAGCTTCTGATATATGATTTTTCCCCGAACTTCTGAACTTGCGCATTCGTCATTTTGTCGCTAAAATGGTCGATATTTTAAAAATACTTCTAGCAATCATAAAGACTTGAAATTTTGACCAGTTATAAAATGATTCTTTCTGAATTGAATGGTGCAAACGTATTTGGCTAACTCTAAAGGGAAAAAAGTTATACGCTTTTCCGCGAGACGTTACAAAACCGCGAATTTTCCAATTTTCCGAGAGCTGTAAAAGTTCAACTGTACATCCTAGGACAAAATAAATGTATTTTTCGCTTTTTATGACATCGTATTAGTATATAAACGAAGTTTTAACAAAAACGATTTTCCGAAAAAAAGGGGTATGTATGTATATGTATAGATTTTTTTAGGTAACATTTTGACGGAAAATTTTTTTTTGGAAAATGCTTTGAAAATATATGATTATATAGGTATTCTAAGCTGAGAAATGCATTAAACACGTTAATATTGACGAGCGATTAATAATATTCAAGATACAACTAAATTTTCACTTTGAAACATTTTTTTTCGCATTTCCCATCGAGATAGCTCCAATCTAGACTGAGAAGGTATAAAGTGATCATTGCTTAATTATACAGCGCAAACCGGACCCCGCTATTTATCTTAGTTTCCGATATATTATTTTTCCCCGAACTTCTGCACTTGCGCATTCGTCATTTTGTCGCTAAGATGGTCGATATTTTAAAAATAGTTCTAGCAATCATAAAGACTTGAAATTTTCACGAGTTATAAAATGATTCTCTCTGAATTGAATGGTGCACACGTATTTGGCTAACTCTAAAGGGAAAAAAGTTATAGGCTTTTCCGCGAGACGTTACAAAACCGCGAATTTTCCAATTTTCTGAGAGCTGTAAAAGTGCAACTGTACATCCTAGGACAAAATAAATGGAAAATGCTTTGAAAATATATGATGATATAGGTATTTTGAGCTGAGGAATACATTAAACACTTTAATATTGACGAGGGATTAATATTTTTCAAGATACAACTAAATTTTCTCTTTGAACATTTTTTTTCGCATTTCCCATCGAGATGGCTCCAATCTAGACTGACAAGGTATAAAGTGATCATTGCTTAATAAAATAGCGCAAACCGGACCCCGCTATCTATCTTAGCTTCTGATATATGATTTTTCCCCGAACTTCTGCACTTGCGTATTCGGCATTTTGTCGCTAAAATGGTCGATATTTTAAAAATACTTCTAGCAATCATAAAGACTTGAAATTTTCACCAGTTATAAAATGATTCTTTCTGAATTGAATGGTGCAAACGTATTTGGCTAACTCTAAAGGGAAAAAAGTTATACGCTTTTCCGCGAGACATTACAAAACCGCGAATTTTCCAATTTCCCGAGAGCTGTAAAAGGGCAACTGTACATCCTAGGACAAAATAAATGGAAAATGCTTTGAAAATATATGATGATATAGGTATTTTGAGCTGAGGAATACATTAAACACATTAATATTGACGAGGGATTAATATTTTTCAAGATACAACTAAATTTTCACTTTGAAATTTTTTTTTCGCATTTCATATTGAGATGGCTCTAATCTAGACTGACAAGGTATAAAGTGATCATTGCTTAATAAAATAGCGCAAACCGGACCCCGCTATCTATCTTAGCTTCTGATATATGATTTTTCCCCGAACTTCTGCACTTGCGCATTCGTCATTTTGTCGCTAAAATGGTCGATATTTTAAAAATACTTCTAACAATCATAAAGACTTGAAACTTTCACCAGTTATAAAATGATTCTTTCTGAATTGAATGGTGCAAACGTATTTGGCTAACTTTAAAGGTAAAAAAGTTATACGCTACGACGCGAGACGTTACAAAACCGCGAATTTTCCAATTTTCCGAGAGCTGTAAAAGTTCAACTGTACATCCTAGGACAAAATAAATGTATTTTTCGTTTTTTATGGCATCGAATTAGTATAAAAACGAAGTTTTAACAAAAACAATTTTCCGAAAAGAAGTTCGAAAATTTTGAATGTCAATATAGATTTTTTTAGGTAAAATTTTGACGGACAAATTTTTTTTGGAAAATGCTTTTAAAATATATGGTTATATAGGTATTTTGAGCTAATAAATGCATTAAACACATTAATATTCACGAGGGATAAATATTTTTCAAGATACGACTAAATTTTCACTTTGAGATTTTATTTTCGCGTTTCACGTTGAAATAGCTCCAATCCAGACTAACAAGGTTTAAAGCGATTATTTCTTAATAAAATAGCGCAAACCGGACCCCGCTATCTATCTTAGTTTTCGTTTTAAGATTTTTCCCCGAACTTCTGCCCTTGCGCATTCGTCATTTTTTCACTACAATGGTCGATATTTTAAAAACAGTTCTAACAATCATAAAGATTTGAAATTTTCACCAGTTATAAAATGATTCTTTATAAATTGAATGGTGCAAACATATTTGGCTAACTCTAAAGGGAAAAAAGTTATACGCTTTTCCGCGAGACGTTACAAAACCGCGAATTTTCCAATTTTTCGAGAGCAGTAAAAGTTCAACTGTACATCCTAGGACAAAATAAATGTATTTTTCGTTTTTTTATGGCATCAAATTAGTATATAAACGAAGTTTTAACAAAATCGATTTCCCGAAAAAAAATTCGAAAATTTTGAATGTATATGTATGGATAAAATTTGGACGAAGAAATTTTTTCTGGAAAATGCTTTGAAAATATATGATTATATAAGTATTTTGAGCTAATAAATGCATTAAACACATTAATATTGACGAGGGATTAATATTTTTCAAGATACGACTAAATTTTTATTTTCAAATTTTTTTTTCGCATTTTCCATTGATATAGCTCCACTCCAGGATAACACGTTTTAAAGCGATCATTTCTTAAGAAAATAACGCAAACCGGACCCCGCTATCTATCTTAGTTTCCGATATATGATTTTTCCCCGAACTTCTGCACTTGCGCATTCTTCATTTTTTTACTAAAATGGTCGATATTTTAAAAATACTTCTAACAATCATAAATATTTGAAATTTTCAGCAATTATAAAATGATTCTTTCTGAATTGAATGGTGCAAACGTATTTGGCTAACTCTAAAGATAAAAAAGTTATACGCTTTTCCGCGAAACGTTACAAAACCGCGAATTTTCCAATTTTCCGGGAGCTGTAAAAGTGCAACTGTACATCCTAGGACAAAATAAATGTATTTTTTATGGCATCAAATTAGTATATAAACGAAGTTTTAACAAAATCGATTTCCCGAAAAAAAATTCGAAAATTTTGAATATATATGTATGGATTTTTTTTAGGTAAAATTTGGACGAAGAAATTTTTTCTGGAAAATGCTTTGAAAATATATGAATATATAAGTATTTTGAGCTAATAAATGCATTAAACACATTAATATTGACGAGGGATTAATATTTTTCAAGATACGACTAAATTTTCACTTTGAAATTTTTTTTTCGCATTTCAAATTGAAATAGCTCCACTCCAGACTAACAAGGTTGAAAGTGATTATTTCTTAATAGAATAGCGCAAACGGGACCACGCTATCTATTTTAGTTTGGATATATGATTTTTTTTTTGGAACCTCTGCACTTGTGCATTCGCCATTCTTTAACTAAAATTTGGTTTATTATATTGTCATTAATTATATTACTCCCTGAAAAATTGACCACCAGCCGCCACTAACTTCTAGCGCTCGTAAGTATTATAGATTGATGGCACGCTTACAACACTGCCCTTTTATGAGGGAAGCAAAAAAAACAATAAGTACTTTCATTTGATAAATATAATAAAACGATTTCGCAGAAGCTATAATGTTGTGTATATGAATAATTTCGTTTCCTAACTGAAATCAAAATAAATTTAATAATCATTTTTAGGTACTTAAATAAAACAAGCTATAAACTACAAAATAAGCATCACATGTTTTACGAACAATTGAAACAATAAGAATTAATAAAATACATAGTATAGATATATACAAGACCTTAAAAGATATATAATATACAAAATAGTAAAATAGTATTAACCACATTGACTTGGTATAAAAAGTGCCTTATCTACAATTTTTTTTTCTGGGAAGCGTTTTTGATTTGAATAGTTGAAGTATGTTGACGATCAGTTTTGAGAACATTAAGAGTTTTAAGCTTTTATGTAGACAGAACAGAAATACTTCGAGAAGCGAAAACAACTGTTCATTTATATTTAGTAAAAACATCTACTAAACGATGTATCGGTGTGTATTTTTGAAATTCAAATATGTGTTTTTTTATACAAGGACCCTGATCTCTCCTCCCTTCTTTTGTAACCCAGTTATTAATTGACTTAGGATTTTAATATTTTACATAATTTATCTGTATCTTAAAGTGCATTCTAGTAAAATATTTTGATTATACTGGACGGTCCAAAAGTATGACGTCATAATGCCCCACATATAACCAAAAAACGGGAAAAAGCAAGGCTCCAATAGAAACTTTAGTAATCTTGCATAACTATAAAGAACAAAACAAGCTAACTGAAGAACATAAATGACAAAGATTATTTTTTTATCAAGAAATTTTAAGATGTTTGTTAAATCCGCTTTTTAGCTACATTTGCTACTAATGGTATGTTAAATTGTCGCAATAAACATTTCTGGGCGACAAACAATCCTCACAAAATTTGAGTAGTCAAAATTCAAGGACGAAAAAGTTTAAACGTTTGGTGTGGCATTCTAAAAAATAAGATTAACTGGGCCAATATTTTTCCGTGAAAGTCTTACTGGTGTCAGATATCTCGAATATCTGGGAAATGATATATAACAGCTGTTAGATAACATTTCTTTATATCAGACATTCATTTGACAACAGGATCGCACTCCAGCGCACAATCTGTGGATTGGACGAAATGGACATATAAGATGGCCAGCAAACAGTCCAGACCTGACGTCGCTTGACGTATTTTTGTAAGATTATCTAAAAAACAAAATCTACTACAATAGACCCGAAAATATAGCTGTATTGGAACAGAGAATTAGAGAAGAAATTGATTTTGAATCTGATTTTATTTTTAACTGCATTAAATTGTTACAAAATATTGAGAGGTGCGTCGCCAACCAAGGAGGACATGTGAATAACTAGAATTTATGGTTTTTTATTTTATTTGTCATTTTTTCTTTCATTTTATAAATTTTCATTTAGTATTTATCGTTTATAATAAAATATTCCTTTACTTTAAAATCATATTAATAATTTTTTACATATATAGTATCATCAAGACACGTTAGATACCTAAATTAACGAGGATATTATATGTTGAGGGAAATTTTGAGGTCGAGTAGCTCAAAAACTACCAATCCAAGAACATATAGACATATCACACATCAAAAATATACAGGGTATTTCATAAAAAAAACAAAATTTGGTATGGTACTAGTTTCTGACTCACTCTGTATATTCAAAATAATTTTTTTCTAGGAAGTTCCCTGAAATCCATCCAACTTTTGTATTTAATTTTTTTGTATCTACAAAAATAAATAAATAAATAATAAAAATGGGAGGCAAAATATAAATGATGAACCTGTACATTTTTTAGAGATTCACAGTTTGGATATGTGTTAAACAAATTTCGTAAGAAGAATAGATGGGTAGCGGGTCTAGGACACAAATAAAAATCCCGTTTTCTTAAAAAACGAGCCGACGTTTCGACTATATTTTTAGTCTTCTTCAGGGCTATTTTTAAATATGGGATTTATGTCAACACACAAAAGTACTATATACATGTCCATATGAAATGTATATACTTTTGTATGTTGATATAAATCCCATATTTAAAAATAGCCCTGCAGAAGACTAAATATATAGTCGAAACGTCGGCTCTTTTTTAAGAAAGAAAAAGGGATTTTTATTTCTGTCCTAAACCTGCTACACATCTATTCTTAAATTTATTAGGAGGTTAAATTGCACATTATAAATTTCGTAATAAAAAAAAACAAAACTTTCATAAAGAAAATATTATTATGAAACCTTTCTTAGTTGGAGTCAATTTAAAAAATCAGGTGTTTGGGCTGAGACCGTGTCAAATTGGGATTACTTTCAGACGTTTTATTTGGCGATTGCAAGACACAACTTCAGGGATCTTCATTGAACGAGATCTATTTTGATCTCGTGTAGTGAAAATTCCTGAAGATGCCTGATAAATTCGCAGACGAAACGTTGAAAAGTAACTTCAATTTGTTCTAAGCTCAATGTTTCTCGTTCTGCGAATTTAACTAGCAGGGATTTGGCACTGTTCGTTGTTCAAGTGAATAAAAACCTAAAACTCTCGTATTTTCTTATTGTTTTGGTCCCACTTTCTCCAAAAAATCGATATAGTTCTAAAAAAACTAATAATTATTTTTTTAAAAACTGTATGATTGCAACAAGGCCTAAAATGGAAACAGCACTGTCGCTTTCTCTTTTAACTTCTCACACCGGTACCATAGTGGGCGCCAGAGGCTTTGTCCAGCTCGGTTTCGAAATTCTGTAAGTTGATATCTGATATGTTTTCTGTTTGTAGTTCCACAGCGAAATTCTGAAAAAAAAATTCAAGCTTTAGTAGAAAGAAGTGTACTGTTTTGACAATCACTTAATCTACAGGTACTAAGAGATAATTCAACATGTTTTTTTTTTGTTTAATAATAATAATGATTTTATTTTTTCAATTTAACTAGTGTCCAGGGTGTCCCATTTTGGACACTTTTGCGGGGTATCTCCGTTATTTTTATAGACATAAAGTTGAGATTTTCGCGACAGTGGGCTACTTTTTCGCAAAACTAAAGATGCTGTTAACAAAATTTTCATAGCCCTTTTAGTTTTTAAGATACAGAGCTAAATTGAAAATGTTACATTTTCAGGCTCCCCTCGTATGTCGACTATCAGATAACTGTTTTCTGAAATTAAATGCGTAATTTAATAGTAGGCTATGGCTATTGTTTATGACAACAAACAAAAATAAATAACAAATATTTGTCTCACATCGGTTTTTGGATCGACTTTTGGTTTATAAACGTTCTTTTGGTATTTTTATTTAATTGATATTTATCAATTTCTTCGAATAATGTCAGCGTATGAAAATTATGAAATACAGTGTGTCCCAAATTCGCTTCTCTATACAGGGATCTCGGCTCCTATTATACCTACAGCAAAGGTTAAATGGGGAAAGTTTTAGAGGAAACTTATTGCATTCGATATCCGGCTTCAGATTTACGATCGATCAATTGTTTTTGAGAATATCGGGGAAAAAACGAAAATGGCGGATTTCGTTTTTGGCCAGTATATCCAGAACGGTAAATTTGACAGCTGTCAAAATGTGACATTATTCGGACACATTTTTAAGACAAATAATATGGCGTATACGACAAGTCTTCATTGTTTTTTGTTAACCCGCAACCCGCCTCAACTTTCATTTTTCTTATGGCCGCCATATTGGGTTTTTCGATTTTTGGAAAGAGCCTGTAATTTCCAGTCTAGTGATATCTCACAAGTGCATTAAAGATTTTAGTGGCATTAAAATATCACACTTCGTAAATTAGGTTACAATGTTTTTAAAGGAAGCCATGATTTATTTGTCACGAGAATAACGACTTAAAAAATCTAAATGAGCTTTAACTACTTTGTAAGTGGTTAACATTAATTTAATTAATTCTTTGGGTATTAAAAGTAAAAATGTGTTCGTAAACATGGTCTAAAAAAATCTTTCATTTTTTAAATTTTAGCTATTAACATGGAAAAACAATATGACAAATGCAAAAAAAAAATGTTTTCTCAGTTCCGTCGGTTAGTCTGTATGTCTGTCCGCGACAAAGCTCAAGAACTGTCCTATTTACTTCAAGTTTTGGTTAAAAATTAAAGGTCATACGATGATGACGTGGTAACATGTTGGTAAAAATCCAATATGGCTGAACAAAATGGCGGTCTATTGAAATGTTAAAAATATTACTAAAAAACTGCTTATCCATTTTATCCAAATTTTGCAGGAAAAATTAGGTGTGACATGTCCATCAACTGATAAGTTTTACTACAAATCCAAAATGGCGGCCTAATAAAATGTTATAAAAGTCATTGAAGAAAACTACTGCATCGATTATGTTCAAATTTTGCTCAAAAATCAAATATTATATAGACATGAAGTGGTAAAAATGTTGAGACAAATTCAAAGTGGGGGAACAAAACGGTGGTCTAATTAAATGTTTAAAAATATTTGAAAGAAGTACTTATCGGATTGATTGATGACATCCCCATTTTGAATATTTATTACTAAAAATGTATAAATTACATACTTAATATCGATTTTTAATAAAATCTACAAACATTTTGAAATTAATCTGCTATGTTGGTGCCGCCATTTTTAATTCTCAAATATTAACTAAAATTTCATCACTTTGATTCTTAAATACTTCTAGATACTGATATTTCAGCCCAATCTGTACAAATGACAAAATTCGTTCGCTATATTGGCGCCACCATTTTGATTTATGTTGCACATTCTTAAATAAACCCACAAATGTTAAAATCATTTTTCCGACCTGTTGACATTGTCATTTTGGCACCGTTATTTTGAATTTTTAACTACTGACACTCTTAAATTTTCCTAGGCACCAATTTTCAGTTTAATCTACACAAGTAACTAAATTCGTCGGCCGTATTGGCGCCGCCATTTTGGATTTCTAAACGTTGCCTTAAAAAAATAGGATTTTTTTATATCCGAAAGTGCATACGTGTCAAATTTGAAAATAATCCGTAATGAGGTGAAAAATCTATTACAAGATTTGAACCAGACATAAAAACATACGATCAGACGAGTAAGAAGCCAATAAAAGCGCGTTAAAAGCACTGATTGTAGTTTAACACTCTAACAATAGCAGTGGCGGCTCGTCAGTGCAATCCGTGCAAACCCATTCCTAAAGAAAGTGCCCTCGAATGAGGCGAAATAATTTTGGCTTGGAAAGTTTCGACTTCTGACCTATTTATGAACGGCCGGTGCCGATGCCGGCGAGTCACCTGATTACGACAGAGCGGGATGGCGATTGCCGATGCACGCGTTTTCTATTGCATTCTTGAGGCGATAAATCTGTAGCTTGGATATGCATTTATTGCTTATTTAAATCACATGACTAGCGAAATATTCCAACGGCTTCTTTTTACGTGGTGCGTGCGGCTGAGAAAGAAATAGGAAATAGATTGCGATAATCGCTGATTGAGGGCGTTCTGTCTTTTAAGGTGAATAAATACGCGTGAGTAAGTTTTTGTTTTGTTTTGATTTGATAAGTTGGACCGTTCCATTTTTTGTATTTGCTTTTTGCTTTTGAAATGAATCCTATTCACGACATTATTGCTTCATTAATTGAAACGTCTTTTTTAAGAAGAAGCGAAACTGAAAAGAAACAGATATTAGGTAGCTGTCCGACGCCGAAAATTTTAGCAATATTTAACGATAAGAGGCAAGGTAAAAAATATTCAAGAACTTTTCAAATATCTTGGTACGAAACTTATAGGTGGCTATGCGGAAGTATTTATAAAGAAAGCTTATATTGTTGGCCTTGTGTATTTTATTAGGTTGCGTCAAAAATAATTGGAGTTCAGGGGGCGGATATTCGGATTTAAAAAATTTTTCACGAGCAGTAAAATCGCATGAAAGTTCAAGAGAGCATATTAAAAATTCGGTAGCACTTACAAGACTGGAGCAAAATAGGGCGACTATTGCGGATGCACTACAAGAAAATGCAAGTCTTAATAAAATTGTTTATAATGAAAATGTTCGAAAAAACCGTTTATTATTAAATTGATGTTACTATTACTTTGGGTAAACAGGACTTGGCATTTCGAGGTCATAATGAAACAACAGATTCTTTTAACCGTGGCAATTTTAAGGAAATATTTGCATGCTTAATAAAAAGAAATGCCGAACTTACTGAACATTGTGCTAAATTTAGTAATATTTTTACGGGACAATCTAAGACTATACAAAATGAACTAATTGGTTGCATACATGACTATATACAAGAATATATAAAAAAAGAAATCAATGACATCGATTGTTGTTTTTTTGGCGTAATTGGGGATGATATTACTGATATAATAGAAAAATCACAGTGTTCGATAACAGTTAGGTATGTGACCAACGGATCTTTAAAAGAAAGATTTTTAGGATTTTTTGACGTTAGCGATAATAGAACAGCAGAGAGCCTTTTTCATTTAATACAAAACAGCTTAGAGCCTTATGACTTTAAAAATAAATTGGTCGCGCAGTGTTACGATGGGGCTAGTGTTATGGCAGGTGAAATAAATGGGCTTCAGACAAAAGTTAGATCTATTGCTCCTTTAGCTATGTTTACTCATTGTTGCGCCCACAGATTAAATCTAGTTTTACAACAGGGAACAAAACTGATTACCCAAAGTCGTATATTTTTTGCCACTTTATTAGGAATACCAAATTATTTCCACCAATCACCAAAACGGTCTTTTGTGCTTAATCAGATAGTAGGTAAAAGAATTCCGCGAGCTGTAGAAACGCGATGGTATACACGGTCTAAAATTTTAAACTTAGTGGCTAATGAATGGGACATTTTAATTATAGTATTTGAAACTATTATTAATGACTTAAGTCCTGGAACAGAATCTATTAATGGTGCAAAAGGATTTCTAAAGCATTTTAATGATTTCGAATTTTGCCTTTTAACGCATATTTATAAACAAATTTTTAGTTCACTGATGTACTGTTTCAAATATTACAGTTAAAGCATTTAGGTATAAATTACTGCATTTCGCAAATAAACCTTGCCAAGCAACGAATTATTGAATTTAGAAACGAGGACCATTTCAAAGAACTTTTCAATATTGCTAAAAAAGCCACTATTCTGCCAATGTTCTAGCGACTTTGATATTTTTACTAAATATAAAATATTATATTTCGAAATAATAGATTGTATAATTCTTCAATTAGGGACGCGGTTTGAAAATTTAAATAATTTAAATTTCTTTGCTTTAGTCGATTGCACAAAATATTCGGAATATGTTAAATGCTTTCCAGACGACTTATTAATAATTTATTAAAAAATTATCCAAACATTTTTGACATAGATAGATTAAAGAATGAGCTTTCTGTATTGTATAGGGATGAACAATTTTCAAATTTAGATGTCGAAAAAAGTCTAGCTTTGTTATTTAAAGATTTTAAAGCAATTTTTGCGTAAGCATATAAGCTTTTTAATTCAGTTTTAACTATTCCCGCAACAAGTGTATCGGCCGAACGAAATTTTTCATGTCTTAAACGGATCAAAACCTACCTAAGAAACACAATGACACAAGAACGGCTTTCGGGTTTAGCAATGATGTCAATAGAGCAGGAATTACTGTCAGAACTGACAGTAATTGAAGACCAAAACTTTTACGACCAAATTATAGATAAATTTGCAACTTTAAAAGACAGACGTATAGATTTAATGTACAAAAAGTAGTTTTTTTATCTTATCTCATACAACTATTTATTTTAAGTTTTAATAAACTAAATTATGTTTTTATTATCGCAATCACCGCTATATTTTAGTGATAGGTGTACATATTTTACTTGTTTTGTTTACTTTTTATTTACTTTTTTTAGAGTTTATTTTTTTAGTTTTTAATGGTTTAGTAGGGCTATTGGCGATGACCTCAATTAAAAAAAAAGGTCAACGCGTCGCAGAATAATACCTCATGGGTGACGTGGAAATTTATTCACATTTAAACAAAATTAACCTCATGTAGCCTCACCCTTCAATATACTCACGAGCCGCAACTGAACAATAGTATTCACTAAAGAGGTTTAAATTTAGACAAGGTCTAACTTGACAGTTACAGGTTTAAGATGACATTTTCAACAACTGAACAAATAATTTTTCTAAATGTCACAGTTACAAAATGACAGCGACATAAGGCAAACATAACTAAAAACTAAAGTTTAAAAATATATAAATAACTAATTTCCTTGTAAACTTACCTAACTTAATGGTTTGATTTTAATGGTGAAGTAGGAAACGATTATTTCTTTGATATTTGTAAAAATACCTATTTGCCTCATAAAGAAATAGGTAAGAACTCTTTCTTTTGTCAAGGATAATGAAGCATGGCACATTTCTTTATTTTCGTACATCAAATATATTAACAGGTCGTCATTTTGTTTCGCCATATTGAATTCATACCAATATTTTTTTGTATTAGACGTATTTTTTGTGGAAACTTAAACAAAATTAAAGTTAACCGAGTAAGTGGATTTTATCGTAAACATTGGTCGATAGAATGTGAAAAATAGTGGAACCATGTTGGCGCATACCCCTAACGTGATTTATGAATAAATTGTGATCTCTACTTTCTCACTCTAAGGGTCATCCACATATGACTTAATTTTTGACCCAAATTTGAAGTCAATCAAGACAGAGCGACGAAATGGAGAATACATGTTTTACGGCATCTGGGGATCTTGAAACGTTATGATCTGAAAAGATCTCGGAGGGTGGTTTTTTTACGAATACAATACAAGTAAAAACCCCTATACAGGGTGTTTCCTAAACATTGGTAAAAAATTCGTAGGGTGATTCCTAAGGTATTTTTATGAAAAAAAGTTATTACAAACATTTGTCAAAAATGCTTCCTAAGGGAGCTACGTCCCTTCAAATGGGGCACCCTGAAGACGGTTTTTCCTCCATATTTCCGAAACCGTTCATACAAAAATCATGAAAGTTGGTACATCGTACAAACTTTGAATGCTGAATCAGAATTTGAGCCCAGAGTATCAAAATTTTAATCAGGGGTGTACCATACCTGGGGGGTTGAGGGTAAAAACAACCCCATTTTTTATGACATGCTTACTTTACATTCTGATATCCTGATATGATGCCTGGAGGTTTTTTACGTAAAAAAGGTACTCTTAGTTCATATCAATAGGGATAGTAGTTTTCGAGAAAATCGCAATTTTCTACAGTGATGCATCGGCACCCTAAAGACGGGTTTTCCTCAAAATTATTGAAACCTCTCACCGTGAAATATTGAAATTTGGGATACTGCATAAACTTTTGACGCCAAATTAGATTCTGAGCTGAGAATTATCGGAGGCGTATCATACTTAAGTGGTTAGGGGTAAAAATAAACCCAATTTTTTGATGATTAGACTCTTGAAGAATTTTTACGTGAAAAAGATACTCTTGATATTCATTGGGCTAATCGTTTTCGAGAAAATTGTATTTATCTGCTGAGAAATTTACAGTTAGTAAGTATGTGTTGGGTAGATATCATCTAAATAAAAAACTAAATGTGCGTTAAAAAGATATTCATTCTAGAGATCAACGAAGAAAAGTAATTGAAGACTTGAAGTAAATAACGGGCTAAGTGCCAAAAAATCTGAAATTAGTTTTATTTGCTTAACGTGGTCTATGTACCATTGCCTTTAACGTGAATACCGGGCATTATTTCATAGTTAAGTGACTTTGACATAGTGTCATTATTTGTCAATAATAAATCAGTCGGAAATTAAAAAATAAAATGCGTTTTTATCTTTTATTAACATTCCGATAGAATAATATTTTCAAATCATAGCAGACTGGTGCAGATATCGGAAGCAAAGTTAGTTTAAATCTGAATCTTCATTCTTTTTGCTAGTGAAGTTTTTCATCATGAATCGCTATACGAACGTTGAAATGACTGATATGCATTTCTTATATGGACTTGCGAATGGTAATGCTTCAGAGGCTAGGAGGTTGTACATTGAACGATATCCTAAGCGTAATGCTCCTGACAGCAGAATGTTCCAGAGAATACATCAACGACTTCATGAGACAGGCACATTGAAACAAAATAGAGGACCGGGAAGACCCGTGACAGCAAGAACGGTGGAAATCGAAGAAAATGTTCTGCATATAATAGAGGAAGATCCTGGTACTTCCACTTGAAAAATTGCAGGTGCGTTGAATATCAGTAATAAAACTGTGTGGACAATTCTTAAAGACAATTTTGTTGTATCCATACCACATACGAGTTCAGGCACTTCTCCCTACTGATTTTCCTCCACGCATCCAATTTTGTCAACGGCTTTTGCAGCTATTGGTTCAAATCCCTCAGCTGCTGTCGTTGATTCTTTTTACCGATGAAGCGCATTTCTCAAAAAATGCAATCATGAATTTTCATAACAATCATGTATGGACTGACGAAAATCCGCATGAGATACGTGAAGATCGTTTTCAGCATCAGTGTTCTTTAAACGTTTGGATGGGAATTACTGGTTGATTGGACCAGTATTCCTACCAGAAAGACTCACCGGCGAGGTTTATGGAAACTTCTTGGAAGAAACCCTACCTAACTTCCTTGAGGATGTACCATTGGCAACGCGAGATGCAATGTGGTTTATGCACAATGGTGCGCCAGCGCATTTTAGTATGGCAGCTGGTGAGTGGTTAACAGCAACATATGGAGACCGCTGGATTGGTCGGGGTGGACCTCACTTATGGCCTGCTCGGTCTCCGGACTTAAACCCTTTAGATTATTTTCTATGGGGTCATCTAAAGGCATTAGTTTATGTCACACCAGTGGAAAATGTGGACGATTTAAAAATCGTATAATTGCAGGTTGCAATGCGATAAGGAATACCCCTGCCATATTTGAAAGAGTTCGTCAGTCAATGAGGCGAAGACTAGATTCATGTATCCTAGCAGATGGTGGTCATTTTCAACAATTTTTGTGAAGTAATACGAAAATTAAATTAATGAATATTTCGATAATAAAATAGTTTGTATTATTCTTGTTTTTTGAAAAGCATTTCTATCACCCTCTGTTTTCGACACTAAGGAGTCTCCAAAAAAATATCAAACGACAAAATACTTACTGCTTATCTATGTATTCTTAAAGGGGTAAATAACGGCGTCGACGGAATAAATTGCAATTTTCTCAAAAACTAATAGCCTAATCAATGTTTTTTACGTAAAAAATATTCAGAGATCTAATTCTAAAATCAAAATGTCAAAAATAAATTACTATCAAAAAATTGGGTTGTTTTTAACCCTAACCAATTCAATATGATAAGCCTCTGATGAAATTATCAAAGTTTTAGAGCTCAGAATCTAATTTGGCGTCAAAAGTTTATGCAGTATCCCAAATTTCAATATTTCACGGTGAGCGGTTTCAATAATTTTGAGGAAAACCCGTCTTTAGGGTGCCGATGCATCACTCTAGAAAATTGCGATTTTCTCGAAAACTACTATCCCTATTGATATGAACTAAGAGTACCTTTTTTACGTAAAAAACCTCCAGGTATCATATCATGATATCAGAATGTAAAGTAAGCATGTCATAAAAAAATGGGGTTGTTTTTACCCCCAACCCCCCCAGTATGGTACACCCCTGATTAAAATTTTGATACTCTGAGCTCAAATTCTGATTCAGCATTCAAAGTTTGTATGATGTACCAACTTTCATGATTTTTGTATGAACGGTTTCGGAAATATGGAGGAAAAACCGTCTTCAGGGTGCCCCATTTGAAGGGGCTTAGCTCCCTTAGGAAGCATTTTTGACAAATGTTTATAATAACTTTTTTTCATAAAAATACCTCAGGAATCACCCTACGAATTTTTTATCAATGTTTAGGAAACACCCTGTATACCAATTTTTATTTAAACGTCGAAATTGGTTTGAAAGTTATTCAAATAAAACAAAAATACAAATTTAACTTTGACATCCTACATCTGCGCCAGTATGAACTTTCGGTTATAGTTGTGGGTCTAAGCAATATTTTTGAGCAAGGAAAATGCTGTTAAATTATGTCCCGTTATAGGGCATTCTGTATAATGTATTTAATTTATATGCCCATTTTAATATCAACTAGCCCAGTAAGAATATATTGAGACAATGCGTGTTAATACAAAAATCCAAAGTGAATTTGAGAAATGTCTATCAATTAGTTATTTTTTTTTCAGATCGAGAGTTCACATCGGCCTGATGTCTCCTCCTATTTCTTGAAAAGCTGTCGTCGATTAGCATAGAAATCCCATAATGGGACCGGCACCTGTTTATATATACCAGCTGTCTCTTAGAATCCGTTCTGCTTTTTGTTAGCAGGTGTTTTGCCAAATATCGTTTTTATTTACCATTCTTAAAATTTAGCGGTTAGTGCAAGAGGTGGTTGTTATTAGTGAGACACACAAAAGTTGGTTCATTATAACTTAGATATACAGAGTATTGCAATATTGGGCGGACAAAAGTCTACAGTAGGTTCATTGGCTGGAATAGCTATTTACCTAACACTTGCGGAAGTGCGTAGTGATTTAATAGCTTTTATTAAACTATAACAAACAAACTATTATATAATTAAAGGCAACTAATTATTATTTGGAAAAAGGTAGTAACTATATTTAGCTACAGAAAACTGTTTTAAAAAATGATTCTTTGTTGTAATTAACATGGAAGGTAACCAAAAATTGACAATTATAGGCATTATTAATTAAACTGGGAACATTTTGATGGTTAGCCTTTTTGGTGCTGGCAATAATGTTGATACTTTTTCTTCTTAACTTGTCATATTGGTGCTGATTCACTAATCCATCGTTATCAGCAATACTATCAATTTCATACGCGAAACTTTTAGAAGGCAAGGGCGGAATTTTCTGCCGTAGAACATAGAATTTGGTTGGCGATGCGTTTTTTGTTTTCCATGGATTCGTCCACATATGATTCTGCAACTTTTGTCGATTGCCATCCCTCGAGACGTTTCAAATTAGTAATATCCACTCCAGCGTCTACCAACATAGTAGCCGAAGAGCGTCTATAACAGTGTCCAATAAAGGTCGCTGGATTTGGAAGTCTCAAAAAATCAGCCACGTCCGATGGCATCTTACCAAACTTATTAAGGCCAACAGTTTGAGTAGTACAGTGTGTCCAATTTTGGTTGTAAATGCAAGGTATCCTATTATTTGCAAATATTTAGGGTTGAGGTTTTCGCGACACCGTGCCACTTTTTTGTCAAACTCAAGCTGCCGTAATCAGATTTTCCATAGCCCGCCTCGTTTCGGAGATACAGGGCCAAATTGAAAAAATTGCATTTTGGGACACCCCTCGTATCTCGGTTATCTTTTTTTTATCGTATCGAAAAGGTACAAACTGGCTCTTATAGAGTTTTTTACGTAGAATCGAGTGGCGTGGACAGATTTTTACTCGGGGCCGTCGTTTTTGATACGTCACCCAAAGTCACGTTTTTTTTAAATGGGACACCCTGTATATTTTTACGTAGTCCTATTCGTCTTATTACGAGCTTTTCAAAAATATATAGTTATCTATACTTATTTTAAAAATAAGTACAGTTTAAGTTTTTAAGAATATATTAAGTATATCTGTTTTCCATTTTCTCTTAGACATCTCTCACACACTCTTGCAATTTTACCCAGTGCATTTGAAATGACTAAATTGCGTGCTTGTATTTGCAAAAATGCCTGCTCAGTGGTGTTACGCAGGTCTTGAACTGTGTTATGTCGGGTACGAAAAATTAAATTTTTTAGGTGACCCCATAAAAAGAAGTCCAATACGGACAGGTCAGGCGACCTAGGAGGCCATCGGATCCGTGCGTTCTAATCCAACGTTTGGGGAAGTTCTCTTCTAAATACCGCCTCACAAGTTGGGGGTTATGTGCTGGAGCTCCGTTTTGTTGGAAATATATATGATTCACATGTGCTAAAGGGACATCTTCTATGATTTCTGGCAATATATTTTGCAATATTTCAAGGTAGCGATTAGCAGTGAGACCTCCTTCAAAAATATGAAATTTTATTTTGGTTCCTAGTACGAAACAAGAGACATTAAAGCCAAATCTTCCTTGTTGCTCTCGTGGAAATATCAAATGTTGATTTTCAGGTGACCAGTGTCTCGTATTGTGCCTATTAAATATTCCAGCACTACTTATATACGATTCGTCAGACCATATAACCATCTTTCAAAATTTTGGTTAGTATTAACTTTTTGTAAATACTACTGGCAAAAATCAATACGTCGTTCTGCATCTCCAGGATGTAGATTTTGCACAACTCTGACTTTATATGGTTTATACTTATGTTTCTTTAAAATCGTTTGAACCCGAGACTTGATTACACCCACTTCCTTCTCTATTTTTCTACAGGACGTTACAGGCGTTACATTTACACTTGCTAAGACTTTAATTTCGTCAGCCTCACGATTCTCTTTGTTATATTTCTTTGATCTGAGCTTTTTGAAAGAGCCAAAATTTATTAAATTCGATTTCAACCTATAGAATATTAATTTGTTTGGCTGCCTCCTTTCCGGATATCTATATAATAAAAGTTTAAGTTTTAAAAAAGATTGCAATAATAATTATGAAAATAAAACATTACCTAATGAAATAAAGCTCAGAAGCAGCGTTTATATTTTCATGACTCTCTATGAAACAGGTCAGCATATCATATTGCTCATTGATTTGCAGCAATTTGTTAAAAAGTAATAATCAGAGCAACTAATTTAACATGTCTATTAGTATTAACATCAAAACAATCCATGGCTTACTATGAAAAATATAGATAGATATTATTACAAACCTAAATTGCAGCGATATATTTTAAAATAAGTATAGATAACCATATATTTTTGAAAAGCTCATAATGTTCAAGCTCATAAAAGGTGTCCCATTTAAAAAAAACGTGACTTTGGGTCATGTATCAAAAACGACGGCCCCGAGTAAAAATCTATCTACGCCACTGGATTCTACGTAAAAAACTCTATAAGAGCTAGTTTTTATCTTTTCGATACGTTAAAAGATAACCGAGATACGAGGGGTCTCCCAAAATGCAACTTTTTCAATTTGGCCCTGTATTTCCGAAACGAGGCGGGCTATGGAAAATCTGATTACGGCAGCTTGAGTTTGACAAAAAAGTGGCACGGTGTCGCGAAAACCTCAACCCTAAATATCTGAAAATAACGGAGATACCTTGCATTTACAACCAAAATTGGACAACCTGTACATTTACGTTTTTGGAAATTGACATAAAACCTTTGATGCGGTGTACTATTGGGACGCAGAGACATGTACTTCTTGATTAAATTAAGATTTTTTTCTTCAGTTATAACAAAGCTTCTACTCTGGTGAGTTTTGCGATCTGGTTTTCCCGTATATTTTTCCACCCATCTAGAGAGTTTATTTGTTAAAAGTGGTTGGATTTTTTATGAAGATTTAGAATAATATATCATTAGTGCGAAAATATTATTGGTAATGTCAAATTTTGACAGGTTGTCAAGTGTTTTTCTTTCATTCAATTGTTTAGCGATGTATAATATTGTCCTACAAGGCGGTGTTGGTCTATCTGGAAACCGTCTATGATATTCGTTACGAGCTATCGATGCATTTTTACCATGTAAATAAAATAATTCTATCATGGCAAGTTCCTCTTCTTCCGAATAACCCATCGTCCAACGTATTAGATATTAAAAAGGCTCGTAAATAACTATTTCTGACCGGTAAACGTCAAAAAGGTGTCGTTCATTGCAAATGTCTTGACCAAGGCTCACTATGTTTTAGCGCAAATTACCTTACCATTTCTTTAATGTTTAAACGCTTATATATCCAAAACTAATTGACAGAATATATTAAAAGTATATATATTTGAAATTAGAAAAAACAGATCTTCAAGAATATGATTTAATATACAGGGTGTTTCGTTTAAAAAAACTGACAATCTGTCAAAATTTGACATTTCCAATAATATTTTCGCACATATGATATAATATTCTAAATCTTCATAAAAAACCCAAAAACTTTTGTACTTACGACATTTCTGTATCAATTCAAATAAACTCTCTAGGTGGGTGGAAAGATATACTGGAAAACCCTGTATATACATAGATACGTGATATAGCCGATTTAATTATGTAATAAAATTATTTTACATATTTATTTGCATCTCTCAAGGTTCAATTAACACTTCACGCACAAAATCTACTTCCTCTTTTTCATAGGCACAAAATAATTATTGAAATATTACAATTAAGTTTGCAATTATGAATATAATTACTCATTGTTTTTCTACTCAGTCTCGGCCGTGCGTTGTCGAATTTATAGTTCTAGGAATGTTTAGTAACCATCTTATGAACAAACCGACGATAAAAACAATCAATTTGCTACAACTTATGTAGAATTCCATTGAACGCTAAATGGGGGGCTTATATTAAAAAAAATATATTTAGAAATAGTGAAGTGTGAGTTATGACCCAATGTAGTTCAATACATAGTCACAATATATATGTGTTACATACAGTGTGTCCCAGATTCGCTTCTCTATACAGGGATCTCGGCTCCTATTATACCTACAGCAAAGGTTAAATGGGGAAAGTTTTAGAGGAAACTTATTACATTCGATATCCGGCTTCAGATTTACGATCAATCGTTTTTGGAAATATCGGGGAAAACCGAAAATGGCGGATTTCGTTTTTGGCCGGTATATCCAAAACGGTAAATTTGACAGCTGCCAAAACGTGACATTATTCGGACACATTTTTAAGATAAATAAAATGGCGTATACGACCCGTCTTCGTTGTTTTTTTGTTAACCCGCAACCCGCCTCAACTTTCATTTTTCTTATGACCGCCATATTGGATTTTTCGATTTTTGGAAAGAGCCTAAAATTTCCGGTCTAGTGATATCTCACAAGTGCATTAAAGATTTTAATATCATCGAAATATTACACTTCGTAAAGTTAGGTTTTAGTTTTTTCTAAGGAGGCCATGATTTAACGTAATGTTAGCTCTCAATGCTTTTCTAAGGAGGCCATGATTTATCTGTAACAAAATTGGATTTTGACTTTGACGTTAAGTTAAATAGTTGAAAGTATCAAAGTTGTGTTTTAATAAGTAGTAGGTACGCTTTTATCCCAATAAAATCATAAATCTGAAACATAAATTGTCAAAACCGATAGAAAATGGCCGGCATTCCGTATTCAAATGAAGAAAAGGTTGACATGTTAGCTCTGTACTTTCAATCATACAGACGTTACCTCAGGAAGGTATTTGGAGATGTACCCCGAACGACGGCAGCCTCATAAAACCCAATTCAGGAAAATCGTAGTTAATTTAATTAACCATAGTGCCTTCGAACAACCTAGAAGCGGATACAATAATAACAATGAAAATCGAGACAGAAACATTTTACAAGCTATCAACGAAAACCCTAGTGCATCGGTAAGAACTGTAGAACAGGAAACTAATGTGCCAAAATCAACAGTATAGAGAGTTTTAAAAAAGAATAAGTACCTTCCATACAACCTCATAATAGTACAAGGACTTAAGGGAACTGAGTTTCCAAGATGACTACAGTTCTGTGAGTGGTATACTAGGAGATGTAATGAAAATCCTGATTTTGTAAATCATGTCTTGTGGTCCGATGAGAGCAGGTTCACGAATTGTGGAGTCTTTAATAGGCACAACCGTCATCATTGGGCTGTGCAAAATTCTCACGAAGTGGCAGAGAGACGTCTAAGATCAGATTTGGAAGTAACGTTTGGTGTGGGATCATTGGTAAGTTAATCTAACCAATCTTTTTTAAATAGGCACCAAATGATGGTCAAATAATAATCTTTTTTTTTTTTCATTTAGTTCTTTAATGATACTAAAAGAGTATAATATTGTATTACATATTTATTCAATCATTTTGTATTGTAGTTTCGAAGAACCTATAAAAATAGAATTAGGTTCTATAAATTTATTAACACTTTATATAAATTTTCTGCAGATTTAGCTAATTCTCTAAAACTATTTTGATTGTCTGAATTTAATGATTTATTATTACCCGGGAAGTCTAGTTCTTGCGTTATGAAAAAAATACCATATTAATCAAACGACGAATTATTTTTCGATTTTCATTATGATTTATAGAAAGGCGTTCAGCTGTATTTCCGAATAATTTAAATTTTAAAGCGCAAGGGGTTTGTTCTTTTGATATTTTATGTTTTATTAAGGCACGGTGTATTTCTTTAAGATTATTATATCACTGAAAAAAATTGATTTAGTTTTTCCGAAATTAATATGCAATACCAACAAAATAATTTATTACGGCTATTACTTCCCGCTAACCAAATATGTTTTTCTTTTTCATAATAAAGCTGAGTAGGTTTCAACTGTATACAAGCTCATTCATTACGGGATGTTTAGATAATTATTTTTGGAAAGAAAATATCTACTTTTTAATAAAGATATAAATTTCCCTTTATAATTTATAGTTTCTAGTACCACCCGGCCGACCCTGCCGCCCTTGACTGTTGGGCACCTGTTTATAAATTATTAATCATTTCAGGAAATCGACTTATTGGACCGTTTTTGTTTGACTACAACCTAAACGGGAAGAAGTACCTAGAGCTTTTGCGAAACCAGGTTGTACCAGCCTTACGAGCTATTCTAACGAAGGATGAATTAAAAAGAACTTGGTATCAACAGGACGGATGTCCGGCTCACAATATCATTCAAGTCAGGAACTTCTTAAAAGAGCAGTTTGACGAAAGAATAATTTCTTTAAATGGTCCAATATCTTGGCCTCCTAGATCCCCTGACCTGTCGCCCTTGGATTTCTACCTCTGGGGTCACACGAAGAACGAAATCTATGAATTTGATCCCCCCGTGACCATAGAAATCCTGAGACAAAGAGTTCTGGACACATTTAGAAATATTAACCGAAATACACTTACCAGGGTTGTAGGAAAAACAGTCACCAATTGTCAAAAATGTCTCGACGCAAATGGACGTCATTTTGCAGATTTTTAAATTAATGTTACCCACTTACAAAGTAGTTAAAGCTCATTTAGATTTTTTTAAGTCGTTATTTACGTTCATGTTGTATTGAAAATTCAATACGTTCAATACATTACTTACTTATTAATGTAATCTTGTGACAAATAAATCATGGCCTCCTTTAAAAACATTGAAACCTAACTTACGAAGTGTGATATTTTAATGCACTTGTGAAATATCACTAGACTGGAAATTTTAGGCTCTTTCCAAAAATCGAAAAATCCAATATGGCGGTCATAAGAAGAATTAAAGTTGAGGAGGGTTGCGGGTTAACAAAAAACAATGAAGACGTGTCGTATACGCCATCTTATTTGTCTTAAAAATGTGTCCGAATAATGTCACATTTTGACAGCTGTCAAATTTACCGTTCTGGATATACTGGCGAAAAACGAAATCCGCCATTTTCGGTTTTTCGCCGATATTTCCCAAACTTATTGATCGATCGTAAATCTGAAGCCAGATATCGAATGCAATAAGTTTCCTCTAAAACTTTCCCCATTTAACCTTTGCTGTAGGTATAATAGGAGCCGAGATCCCTATATAGAGAAGCGAGTCTGGGACACACTGTATACTGTCTTTTGAAATATATTTAGTGGGCGGCATTTTGTTCCATCACATTGGATCCCTACCTAGTTTCTTTCTACCTATGCCACACTTGACTTTTGGGCATAATTTAAAGATCAAAATACAAGAGTTTTAATCACACTACACCACAACTTGTTACGTTCTAGACTGATTGTGGTGTTTTGAGTTTATATCATCTGCTGATGATGCTAACTTGGTTAGCGAAACGCGCGTCCAGAACGTAGCAAGTTGTGGTGTAGTGTGGTTAGAACTCTTGTATTTTAATCACTATTCCTAATAAAAGGAAAGATTCACAGCGAGGGAAGTTCCGGGTAAAGGAAATTTACCGATTTTTTTTTGAAGACTGTTAAAAACAGTGAGTTGGTAACCCTTTGAGATTTATGCGTTATCACTTTCAAAAGTTTTTACATTCCTACACATTTCAAAATTTAAAATTCTACAAATTATGAGATCTTCTCATTTATTTACACATTTTGTTGTATAGGCAAATTCTTTAAAAAAAAATGCAATCGCCCACGCAGTCAAGGACAACAAAACTACACATACAGACAACCTTATCTGCATTAAATAGGGGATATTATTGTTCTTGCGACCAGCGAACCTATTTTTAGCGAAACAGACAATGAGTTGTTTGTGCGATATAAAAAAAAATTATCATTAATCACAAATTCCTGCTTTGGTAAACAAAAGACGTAAAACTGCTGTTGCTCCCTTTGGAAGAAAGTGTGTTGTCACCGCATGATGTTTTGCATGTTAATAACGTATGACAAAATCTGAGGAAAATCAAATAAAACGTTTATACGTGTATTAACTGATAACGACAGGTAATTTCGCAATCCCGTGGTTTATTAAGGCGTCTGATTTGCATTTCATCGTCGTTTCAAAATAAGAAATAAAACTGACATTTTTTTAATACCGTGTGACTTGCCAATTACGCAATAAAGTTTGAAGCATACTCCTTTTCTTTTACAATCATATCAAACTTCTTTTTCCATTAAAAAAACTGACAAATAACGGTTTAATTTATTTAATATATATATATATATATATATATATATATATATATATATATATATATATATATATATATATATATATATACAGGGTGGTGCAACCAAGATGGGGTGGACGATTGTGGGCAAACGGAGAGGAATTTGAAAAAACATTTTTGGGATATGATTGATAGTCAAGAACGCTGTGTTTTAAAATTATACCCATTATACAGGGTGGTCTGAAAAGTTCGTGGTGAACCAAACTTGTGTTTTTTTAAATGGAACACCCGGTATATTATTATTTTAGTTGATTCTCCTATTCGTTACGATCATTCTGATACGAGGTTTATTGGGTCTAAAATTTATACCAAGGGAATGGGACGAGGTTAAAGTGGAAAAAAGGGTTATACTCCGGCCATTTTTTGAAAACAATTGAAGCAGGTATGAAAAAACCAAATATTCTATAAAATGTATTGTATCTAGGATTACAATAATCGCTTGTAAGTCGTTCAAAATTATTCACTGTTATACAGGGTGGTATTTTTTGCAGAACACTAAATGCAGATAGACCCTCTCTATTGGTCTACCTGATTTTGACTTAGCCAGCACTTCATTTCAGGTATTTGCCATAAAGAATGGGGTCAATAATACGAATAAGAAAATCTAGACTACGGACATTAGTGCATTCAAAAATATTAACCAAAAAATAAACTAGACCTCATTGATAACATCAACTGGCATTTTACACCCTTCTGTTAAATTAGCAGAACTTTCGTTGACATCGATTATCTGGTTTTATATTGGATATGCAATATCCATGATTGAGAAAATGTCATTAAACACTAATGCCAGAAACGTGAATTCAAAATCCTTCATCTCACCTAAAAATCTTTTCACAAACCGGATTGATTTTTCATCAGATTTCTCACAGTTTGTAATAAATATATGTCTTTTAATTTATTCCAGTCTTGAATAATCACATTTACTAACTTCGAATTTGAAGTTGTAACAACACCATAAATAAATATAACACAAAACAGTCAAGCAAACTGCAAAGGAACTCACCGGTTGCAGCGAAATCCGCGACAATAAAAGTAAACAACCACCGCAAACTGAACGACACGTGGGTGTAGTGTACTGCGTTAGCAATTCACCGAGAGCGTTGTATGGCGCTGGTTAACATTATTCTTCCATGCGGTCGACGTCATCGCGTACGCGTTGTCATGGCAACATAGTAGGAAAATCGTAAACTAAACATAGCACCTCCAGCAAAGTCGAAGCGGTTTGCGCCACTGTTATAGTTGTAATTAGGTGAATAAATGAATGTAAAAATTAAAATTTTAAGAGATATATAATAAATAAAGTTAGATGTTTGCTTGTCTATTTTTCCTGGTGAAGCAGCACTTCACCTACTTCACCTGAATAGCCGCCACTGAAAGATATACCTTCTTAAAACAGCGATGAATTTATTATATAATTATATAAACTATATTGGCTCTTATGGGATGCTTTTGTAGCGGAATAATTTTTGGTGGTTCGACACTTTTTTTTAATTTTTGATGCTAGATGGCGGATTTTATATTGAATTTATAGACAAAGGGCCATAATAATTTCAAATAATTAAGAGCATTCATAACATTGGTCAAATGCAGCTATGAGGACGATCCTATTTTTTCCGTTATTTTGAAAAAATCAAAAAATTGCATTTACGAAAAAGTGTATTTTTATTTCAAAATATTTTTAAAATCTGTAAAAAAACTGAATTGCGCGAGCTGGCGGGGCTGTAGCTACGCCACTGATTGTATGATTACTCACCGAAACAACATCCTTGATGAGCGCCTTATCAGTCGACATTTTCGCCCTCTTCAGGACACTGACGGAAGGTCCCACCCACGTGACCAGAAGGAACTTGGCCCTCCTGGACATCTCGTCACCAGTCTGTACCCGAATGTATCCGAACGCCCTTTCGTCATCGCCGAATTCTTTTTTGAACTGCTCGAAGTCTGCGCCGGTAGACGAGGTGATGATCCTTGGTCCTTCGAATTTGAAAACTGCCCTGAAATTTAAGATAATTAATTATACAAGGTGTCCGCTAATTGGGTATGCAACCTTATAGTCTGTTTCAGAAATATATATATTGGCATTGATCTCATTGCAAAATTCTTTCTTGTGCGGTTGGATACTTACAGAAAGAATTTAAATTTAAGGAAATTTTATTTTAACAAAATAAAGATTATATTTAAAATGTACCCAATATATAGATAAAATAATAATTATTGTATATTATTATACAACAATTAAATTATAATAGGTTATATTCTTCGTCATCTGAGGAACTGTCATTACCTCTTGACATTATAGTTAAAGGGTTGACCGTCTGATCGATCAGGTTGTCAAGATCGCACAGTTTCTCCTCCTGTTTAATCACATGCTGGACTGCTTTTCGCCGGTTCTCTGGTGTCACTTCCTTAATGGTTTGATCAAACAGTAGCTTAACATCTTTCATTTTAAATGTCGTGCTTTGTCTTACTACAGATCATTTCACTTGAGCCCATAAAAGTTATATAGGATTTAGTTCACAGCGCAGCACAGTTATATTATTTTTTTCTGCTGTATCTTCTACGGCAGGGGTGCTCAAACGGTCGATCGCGAGTGCTTTTTGAGTAGATCTCGATAAGAAAAAATTTTTTAATAAGTAGGTACTTAACTAAACTAATTTTCACGTAATAAAATAACACTCTGCTAGCGGCAAAAGGCGGCTTTATCAAAGGAACGCGCGGTACCTCTCAAAGAAAAGCTGCATTTTTTATTCTTGCCGCTTTTCTAGAAATTTCGGGCGGCGCGTTTAACGGGAACATTCGAGATTTTCGTTCACGCCGATATAAATGTTGCGCCTGCAGGAATTGGAGTCATTCTGAATCGCCACTTAAAGGCAATATTACGTCGATACGAAGTTTATTATTAAATAGTACAAAATGAGTGCAGCGAAGAAATCTAAAATGTATAATTTTAATAACGATTGGGAGGAAGAATTTTTGTTTTGTATGGTGAAGGATAAGTGTGTTTGTCTTATTTGTCGTGCATCAGTTGCAATACCTAAGCGTGGTAACTTAGAGAGACATCATAAAACGGTTCATAAAAACTATGAAAATGATTTTCCGCCACAGAGTGAATTAAGAAAACGAAAAGTACGTGATTTGATATCTTGTTTGAAAAGAGAACAAACCATGTTCACAAGACCAGCCAAACAATCAAAAGCTGCTACGATCGCGTCATTTGAAATATCTCATATATTGGCGAAACACAAGAAACCATTACAAGATGGATCGGTTGTGAAGGAAGCATTTATTGAAGCGGGTGAGACTTTATTTGGAGATTTTAAAAATAAAACAGAAATCATGTCTGCTATTAGAGAACTTCAGTTATCTCGTCCGACTGTCACAAGGCGTATTGAAGTCATGAGTCAGGACATGGCAGATAAACTAAAAAATGATATCATGGAATGTACATACTTTTCTTAACAGTTCGACGAATCTACCGATATGACAGACACTGCCCAGCTGTGTATTTTTATTCGGATGGTATGGTTGGCTAAGGAAGAATTTTTGACAATCATTCCTCTGAAGGGGAAGACCCGTGGCGAAGATATATATGACGTTTTCTTCAATTTTGTAAAAAACTACAAGCTACCGATATATAAATTAGTGTGCATTACACACACAAACACACACAAAAACGGTTTTGTGGCATTGTGTCGAGCTAATGAAGATTTCCTTTCATTTTTTTCAATCCATTGCATTATACATCAACAAGTTTTGTGTTCAAAAGTTTTAAACACGAAGGAAATTATGGGCATTGCAACAAAAATTGTGAATTCCATCCGTGCACGTAGCTTGCAACGGCAGCTCTTTAAGTTGCAGTTGGAAGACAGGGAGTCAGCTGAACACATTGATTTAGTTCTTCACACGAACGTCAGGTGGTTGAGTCGCGGAAAATTTCTAGAAAGGTTTCAAGAATTATTGCCCGAAATAACAGCTTTTCTAGACGAAAGAGGTGATGACACTCAGATGTTGAAAAACGAAAAATGGCTGACTGATTTAGCATTTTTGACTGACATCACAATGCACTTAAACACCATTAACTTGGTGCTTCAAGGTAAAGGAAAAACTGTTATTGAGATGATTAGCGCAGTAAACGCATTCAAAAGTAAATTGCAACTTATGATAGATCATCTGAAAAGAAAGGACCTGAATCATTTTCCGTCTTTGAAAGCAAGGATTCCTCAGTTGAATTATGATACGTATGAGGCTGAATTATCAAATATTTTGGGACAATCCAAAATGCGTTTTTATGATTATAGTAAATTGGCAAATGTAGCATCATTTTTGAGTTATCCTTTTTCATGTAAAAACATTGAGGAATTAGCTACTGAAATAGCAAGTCAGTTTAATATGAACTCATGTTCTGTTGAAAATGAGTTGGTGCAGATTATATCAGATATACATCTCAAAGCTACAGCATCTGATACAAATTTCTGGTGTTTTATATCTGAAGATAAATATCCGAATCTAAGGCAAATCGCCCTTCAACTGACAGCAATGTTTGGGTCAACTTACTTGTGCGAGTCTGCATTTTCTGAAATGAAGATAATTAAGTCAAAATATCGCAATCGACTAACTAACGATCATATGTCATCATGCTTGCGATTAGCACTCAGGGGTTACGTACCATCTTATAAAAAGTATGCTGAGGACATGCAGTACCACGCTTCAACATCCAAAGTCACTCCTTAGTTAAGTTTAACACCGTACGTAATTCTTTTGTTTTGTAACAACCAATAAACTCGCAATTTTGAATAACTGTGAGTTTTTTCATTGATATTGTAGAGAAGACACACCCTACCTAGGTAGGTAGGTAGGTAGGTAGGGTGTATGTATCGTGTATGTACGACAACCCTGCATCACACATACTTGCAGCCTCTAGAGTCGATCGTAAGGTGTATAAAAATACTGAGGTAGATCGCCAGCAGTTCAAGTTTGAGCACCCCTGATCTATAGTAATACGCTACGTTAAAACAGACGGGAGTATCAAGAACGATTTTTAGGTTTTAAGAATGTGTCCGAAAATCGTACAGCAGATGCATTATATACTGTAGTTTAGAACGTTACCGAAGAAATTAATGAAGAGAAAAAATTAGTTGCTCAAAGCTATGATGGAGCTGCAGTGATGGCAGGACAATTAGGAGGTCTGCAAGCTAAAGTTTGAGAAGCTTTCCCAAGTGCTGTGTTTGTCCATTGTTTTACTCATATATTAAATTTAGTTTTATCCCAGTCCATCAATCACATTAAAGGGTGTAAAGTATTTTTCGTTACTTTAAGTGACATGGTTGCTTTTTTTTTCCAAGTCGACAAAACGTACACAAGCTTTGGACTCCATTGTCCACAAACGATTGCCAAAGTAACTCCTACTAGGTGGAACTATAATGGAAGACTTGTGATAACAGTATCTGAAAATCGTGAATCACTGATTGAACTATTTGAGAATATAATAGAAAATAATGAAACGTGGGACTCAGAAGCAATAAATAGTTAATTTAAAATTTTAATTTTAATTATTTGTTGAACATATTTTCAGAAATATTTCTATTCTCGGACAATGTTTTTAATGTATTACAAACTAAAACAAATGATATTGCTTTTTGCCTAAAAAAAAGTGGATGATTTTAAGTCCATGTTAAGCCAAAAAAGAGATGACTTTGACCTATTTTGGGAGAAAACGATGACGTTAAATGTAGAGCCACAAGCCAAGCGTATTCGAACAGATAAGGTCGGAGATGTTCAAACATCATACAGACGCCTCTTTTATGAAATAATCGATCAAATTCAGCAACAAATAAACTATAGATTTAACGGTTTAAGTGATTTTAAATTCCTCATCACAATTTTGATGCATTTAAAGGAATAACTTTTCCAGAAGATGTGTTTAAATCTCTTCTTCTTCATTATGGTCAGTTCTTCAACCGAGTGTTACTGCGATCTGAACTAAAAGTGATTTACGAAACTGATGACATTAGCGCAAAAAATAACGCTAAGGAACTAATGCAATTTTTAAAAGACAAGGAGCTGGAAGATGCCTACACCGAAGTGTCGAAATTGTGTGAATTGCCACAAGTTCATCAGTAGAACGCAATTTTTCAACACTTAAACGTATAAAAAATTTCGTGAGAAATTCAACGGGGCAGGAGAGACTTTCGCATACATCGCTGTTGTCCATTGAAAATAAACTTCTCCAAAATATGTCTGAGCATCGACGTTTTTATGATGACGTCATTGACGAATTTGCAAAAAGTGATCGAAGAATCGAATTACATTACAAATAGGTAAGTTTCTAAAAATTGCATCCCATGCAAAAAAGTGTAGCAGGGCGACAACTTTTTGTTGACTGCGATATTTGCTAGAACGGCTTTTGTAATATTGTTTTTTCTTTTATTGACATTTTGTTTTCAATTGACTATCATTAATGGCGCCATTTTTACATCTTACATCCCGATGGCGAAATTCTCTAGAAACGGTTTTAAATTATTAAAACACCCACACAAAAGATCCTGCTTTCTCATGTTAATCCGCTTGCTACTATTTAACGGCATTATTTTTTTTTAATTGAACACTTGCTAGGGGCAAACTAAATATAGTCATTCCGAATTTGTAATCGCACAAATATTTAACATAAAAATATACAAATGAGAGTTTTAAATACCGTAAATGATCAAATGTAAACGCCATATATGTGAATTTTTACTAATTGCGTCACCAACAATACATTTAACAGGCTGATTTGTTTTAAACATCTGTTTTATTAACGTTTTAAGTGTGAAAGTCGAAAGAAATAATAACATCACTTGGTGTTTTTTTTTTACAATATAGTTAATCAGTTTCGTACAATCAAGATTTTTAGTTTAGATGGCGTCTCTTAAATTTTGATAAATTAAGTTGCAAAACTGTGTTTTCGCGCACTATTTAATGATAAAAGTAGTTAATTTTTTTTGCTTTACCACTGAGTTTCAGATCCATCATGTCTGACGTCTTGGTATGCTTGTTTTACGCTCTGTGAATCTAATGTTGTTGAAAGAGCTCCCTGAAAAAGAAGTATAATATGAGTTAACTTATCTAAGAAGCAACAAATAAAAATTCGCCTTAATAAAAGCATAAAATTTGATAGAAACCGGAATAATTAGATACTGCTCTAATATTGTACCTTTAGCCGTAAAACCCTTTCATAAATTAATCAAATTGGAATTACTATCCGACGTTTCGCCTTCGTTTCGTTGAGTAAAGATCCCTGAAGCCTCGTCCAATCGAAGGCGAAACGTCAGATTTCTTAATTGATCAAAGTCGTGAAAGCTTCCGTTCCATTATTATGTATTTATTTCTGATTTATTAATAATTATTAACAAAACTTAAAAACTATATTTTTAATTTAATAATATGAAAAATTTATCTTAGTTTTTATACAACTTACACTATATTCAGTTCCGATTCGCATTGATTGCAATCAGAAATACACAAGCTTACGTTTAAAATAAGAAAAATAAAGGTCTTTAAAGTTCGGTGAATCTAACAGTTAATTTCTGAGACCCTGTATAATATAGATCGACCAAACTTGGTCAAACTAGCGAAACTGCTACACGTTACTTAAAAAGTTCTTCGTTTGAATCTGATGACGAGGCACTATATGTGTTTTTTTTACATTTTATTTTTTTTTTCGCCTGTGTCACCAAACCGATTTCAATAAAATTTTAGGATTATGCGGACCGCCATAGAAGACATTCAAATATGTAAAAAAAGATGGGGCATGTAAAATATGTCATTATGACGTCATACTTTTTTGGGCAAAAATCATTTTTCTAGAATGCACCCTAAGATCCAGATAAAGTACGTAAAATATTAAAATCCCAAGTCAATTAATAACTGAGCTACAAAAGAAGGGAAGCGAGATGAAGCACCCTGTATGTATAAATTAACCATTTTAAAAATCCCTTAGTTTTTGTTGCCAATATCGAAGGTTTTTAGGTAAGACACAAAGAAAACTTATTATAAATTTATAATTAGGTATGAATAGGTAATCTGTCATAAAGTTCCAGAAATATTAATATTTATAACAGGACAACACACATTTTGGTGCCTGCGATTTTTTAACTTCCTGGGTAATTTTTGAATGCAGAATGTAAAAAAGTTCTCAGATTTTGTCTATCAGATCTAGTTAAAAAAAAAATGTGTATATATTTTACGTTATAACTGTTATAATATATAATATTACTATTGCCAGTTAAAAAAACAAAGACACATGGATTTAAGTATTTATTGCAAAAACTTAATTTACATAATTACATTAGTCACTAATCACATAAAAATTTTCTTTTATACGACTTTCTAGAATGGAGTTTACTAGGGCAGTCTCGCTGAAGGCTCCAGCAGTAGTCCGCCATCATGTGGCTATACCATCGTTCTTGATAACGATCTTCCATAGTTTTAATATCCTGATGGAATCTTTCCCCCTGTTCTTCATTACAATCACCTAAGTTTTCTGGAAAACGATCTAGGTGGCTGTGGAGGTAGTGAACTTTTGTACTCATGTTACAGCCGAGAATATTAAAATATGAAAGCATACTTTCCCCTAATTCTACGTAATTCTCTGCTTTATAATTACCAAGAAAATTTTGTATTACTTGAACAAATGAACACCAAGCGTTAGATTCAGTCTCGTTCATTGATGAGGTGAATTGTGGATCTTTAACAAGTTGCCTTATTTGAGGACCATCAAATATACCAGCTTTTAGTTTTTCCATGCTAATGCCAATTTCCATCTCGATTTAAAGCACAAATTGCTTCATTAGGCCTCGCTTGATATCCAAGGGCGGAAGTAAGATTTTTTCTCTTGAAACCAAAGGTTCGTTGATCACGTTTTGTTTTCCTTGAATCATGACATGTCTTGAAAGCCAATTTTTGTTAACCCAGTGCTCATTTTTAGCTCTGCTGTCTCAAAGACACAAAAACCAAGGATATTTTTTATAACCCCTCTGCTGTCCAAGGAGGAAGTTAACCATTTTTAAATCAACACAAATTGCCCACTGATCTTCTTCGTATTTAATTTTTCTCAAAACTAATGCAATTGTTTTGAAATCAGCACATTAAAAACATCTAAAATCAGATGTTTGATTTCCGGCACCAAATTTTTGTTTTCATTTTGTTACCCTGTGTAATTTAATATAATATCGACTGTTTATAAAATATTAAAGTATTTAACTTAACAATACAATATTTACCATGCTGTTTTAAAATAAGTCCCTCCATAAAATAAATAGAAATTAATTTTAGTCATCAAGTTGGCGCTTGGCGCCTGTCAACACGAGGCATTTGTGCAAAATGGCGTCAAACAAACGCTAAAATGTCAATACAAAAACTAATCAAGTTTGCTGTGCTGTCAAATCGATGAGTTTTTGTAATTCACAGTTTGATATTCCAAACCTCATGTTCATTTAAAGTTGATTTTCTACAGGTTCAAATAGTGTCCACAGCCTACTTTTATTTTTTTCGTGTATTAACGGATGTTTAAGGCGCAACAATGTCAAGCGATAAAGTATGTGTTTTCAAATGCATCTACAATGATAAGGTAAATGTATTTAAGGAGCAAAAGTTAAAAAAGTGTGGCGAAATACTGGAAATTCGCATCGCTTTCAATATGAAATACAGTGACAGGAACAACAAATATGAACTCTATAAATGGTAAGTTATTTCGGCATAACATTGCCAATTATCTAAAGAACATTACATTACAATATAATCGTTGTTTATTCTTATATACCTATGTCCAGTATGATGGACATGGCAGCTAAACAAAATTCACCCTCACGGAGATAAATAAGGCCTTTTAACGTTTTTCAAAGCTTAGGGATGGAAAAAAATATAGAAGCAAAAGGCGTAGAGGGGCATAATTAAAAACAAAAATAATGCCAGAACTATACAGGGTGTCCAAATAGTGTTTCGAAGTTTAGGGATGGGAAAAAATATAGATGCAAAAGTCGTAGAGGATGTCGAGGGGCAATTAGAAAATATTTTTGAATATATATATACCCAAATTTGTGGTGACCCAAACTTGTATTTTTTTAAATGGGACACACTGTATAATATTTTATTTTTGAATACAGTTAATGGTTAAGTTTATTTTTTGGACTTTTTCACAATGTTTTCCACCAATGGTGGAATGAAAGAGGACAGTTTAGATGGCCTCCACGATCACCAGATCTAACCAGGATAGATTTTTTATGGGGCCATGTTAAAAATAAAGTGTAAGAGCTTGTATTGGTATAGGTGATGGCTGGTTTGAGCAGTTATATTTAAATTGTACTGCCTAACATAAAATTTTCCGAGGTCACCAGACTTAAACCACCTTGATTTTTATTTTTGGGGCCACATGAAAATTAGTGTATAATAGAGTTGAAATTGAAAATGAAGATGACCTTAGAAACCGCATTTTTGCTGTATTGGAACAAATTAGACAAAGACCTAACGTTCTTGAATCTGTTCAAGAAAATTGGCATTTTCAGCATTTACTTTAAGTTTTTAATATACTTTTTTTGGTGTGTGAATTACCTACCTAGTGCTATAAAATAATAGGCTTGGTAAGTTCTTATTCTTTATTAATTTTTGGACACTAGTAAACTTAATTCGGGTTGCGCAGTTAAAAACTATACAAATAAATAATCTAAAAAGTTTTATAACAGGTTTTTACAATTTTTTTATACACGCCGATATTATGCTAACAAACCCCAATTTGTTAAAAAATTAATTCATACATTCCAAAAAAATAAACAAAATAAAATAATTGGATCGTTTTCAAACCTACAGGTTTTTTATACTTCTTTATTGACAAAACGCAGGTGTCGAGATTGTCATCACATTGATATCCAAGCAAATTGCAATGTTGCTATGTTGTCTTGGATTTAGTTGAAACCTTCTTCAAAATTAAACATTTTAAAATTAAATATCTCAAAAACCCTTTAGAATTTACCGATAGTTTATGAGAATATTTACTATCCTATGTTAAAATATGTGTAGTCAAACCTTTAACACCCCGTATATCAAAATAAATCGAAGTAATCGGTGAAGGATGACTTTACATACCCCGATATTTTCCACTTTTTTGGTATTGTTTTGATTTATTATCGTAAATTACACATTTCTTAACATATTTAACGTTGGTTGATAAATTTTTTTTATAAAAAAACACTAAAAAAACTTGTTTTATTCTCCTTCTTCAGGTACGGTTTTTACCCTCGTTTGCGGAAGTTTTAACGTGGTATGCTGTCAAAAGTAACTTAAATATGTAATTCTCACTAATCTTTATTCATAATACATGATATTTTTCTTGTAAAGGTTACAGAAAAGGTACATAGCTTACATATTTTACTTATGGACTTCTAATAACATTTCTGCAATGACAAGCGATTTCTGTCGCCAGAAAATAAACTAAATTGACCATGTTGCCACGTTTCCAACATTTTTTCTCAAACAAAACATCATATTGCGTAAATTAAGCTCAAGTGATTTATATTCGGACCAATAAAAACAAAGCTCATATATTATTGGATAAGGCAGATATGCGTAGGAATTTTACTTGGGTTTTTACCCCCACTCTACAAATTTCCAATTTCTTCATTCTAACTTTTATGTGGTATAATACAGTTTGTTCGCTTTTTAATTAGCGTTTTACTTTGCCCCAAAAATGGATGTTGCAAATGTTTTCCAGCTAATGCAGATACTGTCGATGAACGACGACTTGTTGTTACAGCAACTACAGCAGTGTGGATTAGTGAGGACTAGGTTTCGGTGCCCCGTTGGCCGTTGTCGTCGAGAATGTTCACTACAAAAACATAGCGTTTACCCTTTGGGCAAGGCTTTAATGTGGGAGTGGGCATGCGAGGTTAGATCTGGGTGTGCATCTATCTAATTTTGGTATGTTAAAAACTCTAACCCTCTGCGGCGCTTTTTTTTCAACAAATCTTAAAATTTCGTACGTAGTTGTGTTTTAAAAATAAGATTGCGTTTTGGTTAGCTCTGGTTAGGTTTTTTTTTGAAGTGTCGTAAAAACTGATTTTATATTAAAGCAAGAGTTTTTTTAACAAAACCTATTAATGTTGGGTTAGCTCAAGTTCGTCCCTGAAACTATCACTCAAGGTTAAAACTACTATTATAGGCATCAAATCATCATTTTAAAGTGGTGTGATTGGCGGGTCCCGTACGCAGTTTAAAATCTTGTTTTGATGTTGATGTTCTCGTTCTTACTTTCTAGGTGGTGTCGGACATATAGTCCAAATTGATGCCAGAACGGAGGGTTTTGGGAATATACGATATAACGGCAGAGCGAGGTTACCATCATCGCTGAGCATGTGTTACCTGGCACAGAAATATGGACGGATTGGTGGCGTGGGTACCAGGGCCTTGCTAATTTAGCCGGTGACTCCCCATATGTTCACAAAACAGTAAACCACTCCCGAAATGTAACTTTTGTGTTTTTTTTTTCAAGTGTGTTTTTTTGACATTGATTGTACCTACTTACCGTGGCATATACTTCAGGAAAATCAGGTGAGTTTTGCAACGTCGCAATAATTTCCTTTCTGTATTCTGTCAAAAACCTCATAATGTAGAGTTATTGCATTAAAAAGTACTGTAAATTGTGATGTCTTTTATTTTTTTTTCCGAAAAAAAGTGTGTTTTACAAGCAACTTTTTCTTTTACTACTCTTTACAACATACTAGTTTCAAATAAAAAAAAAACCTAAAATGTGTGGGTATGTAAAGTCAACAAGTGAGTTTGTACAAATCATGTCGAGGGATATTGGTCGCGTCTAAAACAGTTTTTGAGACGTCTGGGAGTGATGCAGGCTCGATTTATACCTGAATATATTGACCAGTTCATGTGGTGGCTGGTTTATGGGAACACTGCATTCCCCGGTATCGAAATATAATCGACCAGATTTCATAAAAATATCCTTTTTAACTTTTGTGTTTTTTTTTTCAAGTGTGTGTTTTATTAATAACTTTCTTTTTGACATTGATTATACCTACTTACCGTGGCATATACTTCAGGAAAATCAGATGAGTTTGGCAACGTCGCAATAATTTCCTTTCTGTATTCTGTCAAAAACCTCATAATGTAGAGTTTTTGCATTGAAAAGTACTGTAAATTGTGATGTTTTTTATTTTTTGTTCCGAAAAAAAGTGTGTTTTATGCTTATAACTTTTGCTTTTAATCTACTCTATACAACATAAACTAGTTTCAAATTTAAAAAAAACCTAAAATGTGTGGGTATGTAAAGTCAACCAAGTGGGTTTATTTTAAAGTTTTATAAATAGTGACTTTTTTGGTTATATAAAGCGGCAACGTTAACATTTCAAAAAATGGCTATCCAGCTTCCATTTCGAAAACACAGATTAACTTGTGATATATCGCTGATAAGCTAATTTTACGTTGAACACGGCAGTCCACAAAAATTTACAGGTTCCTAATTAAAAGTAAAAACTTGGGGTCGCTTCCGGTAAAAGCGAAAGAAAAGTTGCCTCTTACTGATTTATACAAATATCACAAATTTCAAATTGATATTTTTGAAACTATACAAATGGCAGCCTGTACCATGTCTTGGGAGTCGCCCGGTATATTTTTTACAAATTGAAGGATAAAGTTATGTAACTGCTAATTAACATACGAGGTACTCCATTTAAAACAACAAAACTTGTTTTATACCTGAATGTTTGGTACACCCTGTACAGCATTATAATTTCATCATTACTGCATAAAACTTTTACCAAAATAAAATCGCATCTCGCTGCATCTATCTGTTTTCAAACACTTAACAAAGAGTTAAAATGCGTCAAAATACCGTGTATTATTCGAGCTGTCCTCGTACATCAACAAAACAAAAGTGGCCAATGCATTGTAAGATAAGGTACATACTGGTTAATGTTATTATGTATAGCTTGTCAGATAAAAGACAGACATCGACCCCGATAGTGGGCTAAAAATAACAAAATAAACAAAGAAGGAACGTGGGTCGTACCAAAGAAAAATGAGACGTTCTAGAAAATAAAAGAAAAAAACTAGGTTGTCGTAAACAATAACACCATGGCGACATTTACCAGATAATAAATATAAATATCTATAATAATATTAATAACACAAGCCAACACAAATTTTGGTGCCTGCGATTTTTTAACTGTTCCTGGGTAATTTTTGGATGCAGAATGTAAAAAAGTTCTCAGATTTTGTCTATCAGATCTAGTTTAAAAAAAAAAGTGTGTATATATTTTACGTTATAACTGTTATAATATATAATATTACTATTGCCAGTTAAAAAAACAAAGACACATGGATTTAATTATTTATTGCAAAAACTTAATTTACATAATTACATTAGTCACTAATCACATAAAAAATTTCTTTTATACGACTTTCTAGAATGGAGTTTACTAGGGCAGTCTCGCTGAAGGCTCCAGCAGTAGTCCGCCATCATGTGACTATCCCATCGTCCTTGATAACAATCTTCCATAGTTTTAATATCCTGATGGAATCTTTCCCCCTATTCTTCACTACAATCACCTAAGTTTTCTGGAAAACGATCTAGGTCGCTGTGGAGGTAGTAGTGAACTTTTATACTCATGTTACAGCCAAGAATATTAAAATTTGAAAGCATAGTTTCCACTAATTCTACGTAATTCTCTGCTTTATCATTGCCAAGAAATGTTTGTACTTCTTGAACAAATGAATTCAGTCTCGTTCATTGATGTGGTGAATTGTGGATCTTTAACAAGATGCCTTATTTGAGAACCATCAAATATACCAGCTTTTAGTTTTTCCGTGCTAATGCCAGGAAATTTACGTGACAAATACCCAAAACAATTTCCATCTCGATTTAAAGCCTTCACAAATTACTTCATTAGGCCTAGCTTGATTGCAAGGGAGGAAGTAAGATTTTTTCTCTTGAAACCAAAGGTTCGTTGATCACGTTTTGTTTTCCTTGAATCATGACATCTCTTAAAGGCCAATTTTTGTTAACCCAGTGCTCATTTTTAGCTCTGCTGTCCCAAAGGCACAAAAAGCAAGGATATGTTGTATAACCACTCTGCTATCCAAAGAGGAAGATAACCATTTTTAAATCAACACAAATTGCCCACTGATGTTCTTCGTATTTAATTTTTCCTCAAAACGAATGCAATTGTTTCATATTCTTCCTCCATGGTAGTAGAATGACCAATAGGAATTGAGCCATATTTGTTACCGTTATGTAAAAGAACACATTTTAAACTACGTTTTGAACTGTCAATAAAAAGGCGCCAATCATCTGGAGTGTATTCAGGAAAACCAATTTTTTCTAAGAGCCCTTTTATATTGTTACAGAATACCAAGTCGTTTTCCTGAGCGAAAAAAGGCAGCAGATCCTTATCTCTTTTACGATAAAATGTAATATTAGGACCTGGACAAAGTAGATTTTTTTCTTTTAATCTGGATGCAAGTAATTCAGCGGATTCCTTTGAGAGATTCAGGTCTCTTATAAGATCGTTTAGTTCTTCTTGATTGAAACACTGCGGAGTTGCTAAATCTGCTTCAAATTCGCTGTCGTTTTCTGATTGAATTCTTTGAACTTCGTCAAACGTTGATGTTTCTGTATCATCTTCAGTCAGTTCGGGTAGACTGCTGAATGATGGAACGGGTATTTCTTTCGAATGCTTCTTGCAGAATCTAGATCAGCATATGTCCATTTGTGTCTATTGTTTCTATTTATGCCTTTAATATTAACGAGACAAAAATAATAGTCGTCATGATGGTTTCGCGGTTCTCTCCAAACCATTGGTACACCAAACTTTAGGCACTTCCTTTTTCCAGTTGTCCACTGTCGCAAATGTTCAACACGTGTTTTACATATGAAATGTGGGGCACAAGATTTATCTTGATCTCCTAAATGAACGCCAAAATAGGCAAGATAAGATAATCGTTTTTCTGCTCTCTTTCAAAGTGTATTCACCATACACATAACAAAAAACGTCGGGATGATTTACATAGGTAAGTCTGCTTGTGGATGCCATTGTTTCATTTTATTGTCTTGATACTACAAAACGACCAAAATTTACACAAAATGACAGCACAACTTTACTTGGGAAAACTCAGTAATATACTAAATCGAGTACAGCCAAGCAGGTATAGAAGGATCGGGTCATAGGCAATTACAGGCATAAAAGCAATTAAGAGCAGTGTATTGAGTAGTTCCTAGTATAGGAACATTGGGTCACGGACAATTCCAGGTATCCATTTGGTTAATTAGATTCTGGGAAATTTCTATTTAGACGATTAAGTACATATTTATCTCTTTATTTGTTGTCCTTTATCAGAAAAAAATATCAATTAACCTGTAACCTGTATCTCAAAAACTAGAGCTGATAGAAACAATCTGGTGGCATTTTTGGAATCAGCACATTAAAAACATCTAAAATCAGATGTTAGATTTCACACACCAAATTTTTGTTTTCATTTTGTTACCCTGTGTAATCATCTTTCACCTAGGGTGCGACAGACGTGTCTAATGACGATCTTTTAATTGTTGTTAGGAAAATGCATTATTTTGGAAATAAATAATTTGCCGACCAGAATAAAAAACGTGCTACCATAGTAATTTATTGGAAAAACTTCACCAATTTTAAACGTGTAATTAGCTTCACTAGTAGTACACGCTACCAAAATAATTATTTAATTCAGCCCTTAAAGGCAAGTTTAATCTTAACAAAATTTACTAAAACCGTGCGACCACCGCTATTTATAAACCAACCTTAGCGAAAATATAGTCCTGAGAGACACTATCATGCCCTTCAAGTTACCGTAAATATAATTATTTAAATCAGCCCTTAAGGGCTACTTTACTTTTACAGATATTTACTAAAGCCATGCGACCTCCGTTATTTATAACTCAAACTCAACAAAACTATAATCCTGGGGGACATTTTACAAGAGCTTTATGTTACTATAAAAATTATTATTTAAATCAGCCCTAAAGGGCTACATAACTCTTAAAAATGTTTACTAAAACCTTGCGACTACCGTTATTTATAACTCAAACTCAAGAAAAATACAGTCCTGAGAGACGTTTTACAAGAGCTTTATGCTACCATAAAAATTATTATTTAATTCAGAAAATGTTCATTTATTTGCGTGTTTCTGAGAAAAAGTTCATACTATTATATATTTTTGAAATGCTAAAAAAAAAGACTAATTTTATGGTCAATAAATATACAGGGTGTTGCATTTAAAAAAATAAAGTAGAGTTCTATAACTTTTTGACCTGACCCTGTATACTAATTCCGAAGGCGGAATTGAGTTCTACGGGAAAAGTTATATAAGAAACAGTTTTCAGATTTTCGATAAGTTATCTGATAGTTGAGATACGAGGGGTGTCTAAAATGCAACATTTTCACTTTAACCCTGTATCTTAAAAACTACTACTACTCAAACTGGGACACCCTGTAAGTACACATGTTTATATGAACTTTGGTCCTAAAATAAGGCAAAAAATTACGTCCATAACTAAAAAACACAACGGTTAAATTATAAAGTAGGAGGGACAGGGGGGGCCTGAGTTGCCGAAACACGAAAAAATCAGTATTAAAGTAAGTTTTTTTTACTGTACCTATGATTCTGTCCTTCTTGTTAGGGGTGGGGATGGGGAAAAATGTCATTAGCGGGGTGCACGGTCAATAAATCCTTGCGTCAATGCGAAAAGTCTACATCGAGTTCTAAATCTGTAAGTTTACTCATTCATATCTTGAACAGAGAGTTATAATTTTGGATCTTTTAGTTAGTGACTCAACACAACTTAGGGTGGCAACGCCTATAAATATACATTATTTTATACAAACATGTCTGGTCCCAGCTTAAAATAAACTACATGGAAAGACAGATATATTCCAACTAAATATTCTATTTTTGGCCGTAGGCAAAGGGGAAAAATAAGAAGTAAAACGATACGAGTGGGTGCTCTAATAATACAGGGTGTCCCATAAAGAATGGGATTTAATTCAACAGCAGCAACAGATAAATGTTGTTACAGACGCCCAATTGGCCTAATTCGATATTAACGGAGATACAGGTGTCAAAGTTACATTATTATGTTTGTTTTATGTGAATAAGATCCAAGATTATTTGGATTTTTAAATGGAAATTGGTATCCGGGTATTTTTTAGAAATTTAAATTTGATGTTAGTACGTCTCGTTTCCAATCACTAAATATTAGAAGAGATCTTTTAGTTAAAAGAGGAATATTGAATTTGGCTGTTAATCATTGGGATTGAAATTTGATACAGATTAGCTTGAAATAAAGTTTCTAGGAGTAAGCATGTGCTTTAATAGAAAACAAACTTATTCCTACAAAAACCTGAATAACTAAATCAAAGAAACAACGCTAAATACTATTTTAATCAAAAAGCAGTTTTAAATCCATTAACTTATACAGGAAGAGAAACATTGTTTGCTATAGATAGGCAGAGATAGAGTAAAAGTGTAAATACAAAATGTGTGGGGTAAGAAATACGTTTTTTTAATGGAGTACCCTGTATATTGTTTTATTTTTATGAAAAACACTCTACTGATTTCAAAAATATATAATATTATTATATAGGCGCAAAGCGTTTATTAATTATTTTAGTTTACCTACTACATTACTTGCCATATAAGTTTAAGGCAGTGGCGACTCTTCCATATGGTCATTTGGTCAACCACCCCCCAAAAATATTTCAGAAAATAAATTATTCGTTTGACCGTCCCTCGTAATAGGTGTAGTAAAACGCGAACCTTGGGAAAAGTTAAATACGCTACACTATTATCAGCGCGCGGCACACAGAAGTCATTTTTGAAATTCTAGGTGGAAAAAAATCACGAAAATATTTATCGAAAAATATATCCCTAATAGCCTTATTTCAAAGAAAACATTGCATGAAATCGTTTTTTTGCGTAATTAACTTTACACCTTATCAACTATGGCCATGACTTTAAACAAAAGTGCATAAAATATTTAATATGAGTGACATGTCAGTTCAGTGACCTTTTATTAGCGAATTTGCTTTGTTCATTGTGATAATCCTATAAAGAATTTTTAAATTGTGATTGTGCAGTACGAAATCAGAGGGTAAGTACTTATTTTATTTAAAACAATATTATTAAAGAACGCACGTACATAGTAAAATAAACGATATAACGAAGTCGCTGTAAATCTTTTGTGTTTTTCGCAAAAAAAATATTTTAAAATACTGCAGAACATGGTGTTTATGCATGTTTGTTCCAACAATATTTTTTATCGTTAATTTGGTCTATTACCTTTCGACTCATGCTAGATTTTGTTGCCAAGAACTGCCAAGATTTGAAATATTTTTTTTTCAGAGACTATGTCAATACGAAAATATGACATGTTTACCATTTGGTGCGAGCAAAAATCGCTGGACGACAAAAACGCTTCCGTATTGAATTTTGTTTTGAACAGGCTTAATATATACCAATTAAGTGACGAAAATGATTCCTTTCAATCCCGGGATGTTAGATACAATTTAATAAAGAAATTGGTGAATTCCTTTAATAGTTCTGTCGCTAAAATGTGGAAAAACAGTAATCGCACTCGGACAGTATTTGAACATAGACATCTAGAAAAAAATGGTAAAAGAGAGAAAAGAAGAAATAATTAAAAAGCTAAGAGAAAAGTTGTGTTTGTTGGTTGATATTCCAAAGCAAGGCTATGGAACAACCAATGATGGGAATACAGCCCGAATATTTTTCCGTAAATATCAAATTACAGCATCAATAACAGGTAATTCTTTTTTCAATTTCATATTTATAAAATTTTCATGATTTGTATTCTTTACTTTATAAACCGTTAATGAATTTTACAGGGATGGATGAAGATTTTCTCAAGCGTCTATATGTAATCCTGACAACAATGTGTTCTGGGTATGAAGTGAATTCTGAGGAATTTACTCTGAGTATTGCAAAGGCACAGCAATAATGTTCGTCAACCTTTATCCATGGTACAACATGCCTTCGAGTCTCCACCGAATACTGATTCATGGCCCTGCAATTGTGAAATCTGCACCACTTCCTATAGGAATGTTTTCGGAAGAGGCCCTAGAATCCCGCAATAAGGATTTTCGAAGATATCGCGAGCATCATTCGAGAAAGTTTTCAAGAGAGAAAACAATGAAAGATGTGTTTTGTGGGCTTTTGGTATCCTCTGATCCTTATATTTCTTCATTATCGAAATGTGTGGGTGCTCGTTCCAATAAAGAACCTTTAGTTAAAGATGTGCTGAGATTGCTCAAAGAGCCTCAGTTATCAAAAAATTCTTTAGATAATGATGATGTAGAAGGAAGAGATATTGAAGATGATGAGGATGATGTGGATGAAGACGATGAATAACTGGGAGCTTGAGTTTGAGCTTGTGGTTATAGTTTGCATCAAATATTAATAATTAAGACATATAATTAACACGTTTATATTTTTAATAACTTCATTTTGTACCTAATATTCAATTTTTCATAAATTATATCCACTTGCTTTTAAAATTTGCCAAGCTTTTATGGATTTATAGGTTCTATGTCCACTTTGTATTTTAGAGCAAGAAAAGTTACACAGAGTTAAAATAATATAATTTGTGGTAAAGACTAAATTATGTTACATGTTTTATTTCTTGTTTTATGTAATAGTTGCTCCAATAAAATTAAAGCAAATAGCATAATAAAAATAAAATTCTTTTTTTGTGGTTAGGAATTTTAAAACAGAATGGGGTATTTTGATTATAATGGTGATTGAATTTTTGATAATGGTTTAACACCCTGTATCATGCAAATTATACAAGGCAGAACCTACATTTACCTAAAGTTTTAGTCTTATAATCCATCAAAGATTCACCACTTGAGGTTTATAATGTTTATATAGATATTTAACAAACCCATTTTGCCCCCCTCCCCTCCTCCACCTGGATACGTCATTGGCGGGAAGAAAAAAAGTAGGGATAGGCTACATTCATCATTTTCAATGCGAGTAGTGAGGTGTATAATCATTACACAGAGATATTCTCATATATGATTTATTTCCACCTAGATTTTTAAAAATGACCTCTGTGCGGCGGTTCGAATGGTCTGGTTGCGTTCCTTAGGCATAATTAAATACGCTAAGCTAAGCTGGGCAGTCCGAATTGCCCTGATTACCTTAAAGCTTGACGAAAGTACCCGAAGATTTCATAGCTACCGAGCGGCAGCCGAACGTGATAGCAAATGGAATATGAAATCGCGATTTGGTTCATCAGCGGGTCTCTTCTCATAATTCGATCGATCGGTCGCGGTATCACGTCGGCATGCGGAAGTTCAATTGTTCAGAGGTCTTCTTTCTAACTCGATATTGTTTCGGACGTTTTTAATCGATGAAAATTGATTTATGTACTGTTTTTTGTAATACAGTGTGTCCCAGATTCGCTTCTGTATACAGGGATCTCGGCTCCTATTATACCTACAGCAAAGGTTAAATGGGGAAAGTTTTAGAGGAAACTTATTGCATTCGATATCCGGCTTCATATTTACGATCGATCAATTGTCACTGAGGATTTGTGCAAAGCGTTTATTAGTGCGGATATTCCACTAAATAAATTAAGTAATCCTGCCCTGAAGTCATTTTTAGAACAGTCCACAAAGACATCAATTCCACATGAATCCACGTTAAGGAAAAACTATGTTCCAGATTTGTACAATAAGACAGTTACTGAATTGCAGGAAACAGTAGAAGATAAAAGTATATGGGTGTCACTAGATGAAACAACTGATGTGGAATAGAGATGTGTTGCTAATTGTTTTTGGTGTGTTGGGTGTAGAAGCAGAAAGGGATAAATCATATTTACTTACAATTAGGACCTTAGACAAAGTAAATCATTCAACTGTTGCTGGATTTTATGGCCCGGTGGTATTAAATATGATAGAGTATTAGTGGCAATTACAGATGTTGCTCCATACATGTGTAAAGCGTGTGGTCTATAAATATTGTACCCTTTGTACGTATTGTATTGTACGTGCTTTTTATCCACGAACATTCCTCTGCCCCATCACCAATTGTAACTAGATGGGGAACTTGGATAAACGCTGCCATTTATTACGCAGAACATTTCGAGGTAATAAAAAACATAGTCAACCAATTTAATGCGGAATATTCACGTTGTATACCAGAAGCAAAGAAGATGTACGTGAGGATTTAATTTACATTAAAAACAATTTTTCTTGCTTGTCTGATACTATAAAAAAATTGGAGATGAAAGAACTCTCTTTGTCAAAAAGCGTAGAAATAATAGAAAAAGTGAGTGAAAATATAACTAACACTAAAAATAAAGTAATTTCTCAAAAATTACAAAATAATATTGGTTACACGAATTTGAAAAATATTAGTGCAGTTTTGGACAATAGACATTGAATCCAGATAATGAACAATTTTTGATAAACAGTGATTTGAATTTGTTTGAATATGTTCCAATTGTATCTTGTGATGTTGAACAAGTATTTTCTGAGTATAAATTACTATCGTCAGATAACACAGGCCAACACATATTTTGGTGCCTGCGATTTTTTAACTGTTCCTGGGTAATTTTTGGATTCAGAATGTAAAAAAGTTCCCAGATTTTGTCTATCAGATCTAGTTTTAAAAAAAATGTGTATATATTTTACGTTATAACTGTTATAATATATAATATTACTATTGCCTTAAAAAAACAAAGACACATGGATTTAAGTATTTATTGCAAAAACTTAATTTACATAAAAACATTAGTCACTAATCACACAAAAATTTCCTCTATCCGACTTTCTAGAATGGAGTTTACTAGGGCAGTCTCGCTGAAGTCTCCAGCAGTAGTCCGCCATCATGTGGCTGTCCCATCGTCCTTGATAACGATCTTCCATAGTTTTAATATCCTGATGGAATCTTTCCCCCTGTTCTTCACTACAATCACCTAAGTTTTCTGGAAAACGATCTAGGTGGCTGTGGAAGTAGTGAACTTTTATACTCATTTTACAGCCGAGAATATTAAAATTTGAAAGCATAGTTTCCACTAATTCTACGTAATTCTCTGCTTTATGATTGCCAAGAAAATTTTGTACTACTTGAACAAATGAACACCAAGCGTTAGATTCAGTCTCGTACGTTGATGAACTGTGGATCTTTAACAAGTTGCCTTATTTGAGGACCATCAAATATACCAGTTTTTAGTTTTTCCGTGCTAATACCAGGAAATTTAGGTGACAAATACTCAAAACAATTTCCATCTCGATTTAAAGCCTTCACAAATTGCTTCCTTAGGCCTAGCTTGATATGCAAGAGCGGAAGTAAGATTTTTTCTCTTGAAACCAAAGGTTCGTTGATCACGTTTTGTTTTCCTTGAATCATGACATCTCTTGAAGGCCAATTTTTGCTAACCCAGGGCTCATTTTTAGCTCTGCTGTCCCAAGGGCACAAAAAACAAGGATATTTTGTATAACCACTCTGCTGTCCAAGGAAGAAGTTAACCATTTTTAAATCAACACAAATTGCCCACTGATGTTCTTCGTATTTAATTTTTGTCAAAACTAATGCAATTGTTTCATATTCTACCTTCATGGTAGTAGAATGACCACTAGGAATTGAGCCATATTTGTTACCGTTATGTAAAAGAACACATTTTAAACTACGTTTTGCACTGTCAATAAAAAGGCACCAATCATCTGGAGTGTATTCAGGCAAACCCATTTTTTCTAAGAGCCCTTTTATATTGTTACAGAATACGAAGTCATTTTCCTGAGCGAAAAAAGGCAGCAGATCCTTATCTCTTTTACGATAAAATGTAATATTAGTACCTGGACAAAGTAGATTTTTTTCTTTTAATCTGGATGCAAGTAATTCAGCGGATTCCTCTGAGAGATTCAGGTCTGTTATAAAATCGTTTAATTCTTCTTGATTGAAACACTGCGGAGTTGCTAAATCTGCTTCAAATTCGCTGTCGTTTTCTGATTGAATTCTTTGAACTTCGTTGAAGTTGATGTTTCTGTATCATCTTGTCAGTTCGGGTAGACTGCTGAATGATTGAACGGGTATTTCCTCCGAATGCGCTACATGCCTTCTTGCAGAACCTAGATCAGGATATGTCAATTTGTGTATATTGTTTCTATTTATGCCTTTAATATTATCAAGACAAAAATAACAGTCGTCATGATGTTTTCGCGGTACTCTCCAAACCATTGGTACAATAAACTTTAGGCACTTCCTCTTTGCAGTTGTCCACTGTCGCAAATGTTCAACACATATTTTACATATGAAATGTGGGGCCCAAGATTTATCTTGATCTCCTAAATGAGCGCCAAAATAGGCAAGATAAGCTCTTTTCACAAAGTCAGAAATCGTTTTTCTGCTCTCTTTCAAAGTGTATTCACCACACACATAACAAAAAACATCGGGATGATTTACACAGGTACGTCTGCTTGTGGATGCCATTGTTTCAGTTTAGTGTCTTGATACTACAAAACGACCAAAATTTATACAAAATGATAGCACAACTTTACTTGGGAAAACTCAGTAATATACTAAATCGAGTAGAGCCAAGCAAGTATAGAAGGATCGGGTCATAGGCAATTACAGGTATAAAAGTAATTAAGAGCAGTGCATTGAGTAGTTCCTAGTATAGGAACATTGGGTCAGGGACAATTTCAGGTCGCCATTTGGTTAATTAGAATTTGGGAAATTTCTATTTTGACGATTAAGTACATATTTATCTCTTTATTTGTTGTCCTTTATTGGAAAAAAATATCAATTAACCTGTAACCTGTATCTCAAAAACTAGAGCTGATAGAAAAAATCTGGTGGCATTTTTGGAATCAGCACATTAAAAACATCTAAAATCAGATGTTAGATTTCCGACACCAAATTTTTGTTTTCATTTTGTAACCTTGTGTAATAGAAGAAAATTTAAATTTGATAATTTGTTACATCATATAGCATAAAATGTAACCGCAACTTGTTGAATAGCGTAAACCAGAGGTGCTCAAACGGTCGATCGCGAGTGCTTTTTGAGTAGATCTCGAGAAGAAAAATTTTTTTAATAAGTAGGTACTTAACTAAACTACAAAAATTAATTGCGTAATAAAATAACACTCTGCTAGCGGCAAATGGCGGCTTTATCAAAGGAACGCGCGGTACTTGTCAAAGAAAAGCCGCGTTTTTTATTCTTGCCGCTTTTCTAGAAATTTCGGGCGGCGCGTTTGACGGGAACATTCGAGACTTTCGTTCACGCCGATATAAATGTTGCTCCTGCAGGAATTGGAGTCATTCTGAATTGCAACTTGAAGGCAATACTACGTCGATACAAAGTTTATTATTAAATAATACAAAATGAGTGCAGCGAAGAAATCTGAAACGTATCATTTTGATAACGATTGGGAGGAAGAATTTTTGTTTTATATGGTGAAGGATAAGTGCATTTGTCTTATTTGTCGTGCGTCAGTTGCAATACCTAAGCGTGGTAACTTAGAGAGGCATCATAAAACGGTTCATAAAAACTATGAAAAGGATTTTCCGACACAGAGTGAATTAAGAAAACGAAAGTACGTGATTTGATATCTTGTTTGAAAAAAAAACAAACCATGTTCACAAGACCAGCCAAACAATCAAAAGCTGCTACGATCGCGTCATTTAAAATATCTCATATATTGGCGAAACACAAGAAACCATTCGAAGATGGATGGTTGTGAAGGAAGCATTTATTGAAGCGGGTGAGACTTTATTTGGAGATTTTAAAAATAAAACAGAAATCATGTCTGCTATTAGAGAACTTCAGTTATCTCGTCCGACTGTCACAAGGCGTATTGAAGTCATGAGTCAGGACATGGCAGATAAACTAAAAAATGATATCATGGAACGTACATACTTTTCTTTACAGTTCGACGAATCCACCGATATGACAGACACTGCCCAGCTGTGTATTTTTATTCGGATGGTATTTAATGACATGTTGGCTAAGGAAGAATCTTTGACAATCATTCCTCTGAAGGGGAAGACCCGTGGCGAAGATATATATGACTGATATTGATTCTTCAATTTTGTAAAAAACTACAAGCTACCAATATATAAATTAGTGTGCATTACAACCGATGTAGCACCAGCAATGACTGGAAACAAAAACCGTTTTGTGGCATTTGTGGCATTGTGTCGAGCTAATTAAGATTTCCCTTCATTTTTTTCAATCCATTGCATTATACATCAACAAGTTTTGTGTTCAAAAGTTTTAAGCACGGAGGAAATTATGGGCATTGCAATAAAAATTGTGAATTCCATCCGTGCACGTAGCTTGCAACGGCGGCTTTTTAAGTTGCAGTTGGAAGATAGGGAGTCAGCTGAACACACCGATTTAGTTCTTCACACGGACGTCAGGTGCTTAAGTCGCGGAAAATTCCTAGAAAGGTTTCAAGAATTATTGCCCGAAATAACAGCTTTTCTAGACGAAAGAGGTGATGACACTCAGATGTCGAAAAATGGCTGACTGATTTGGCATTTTTGACTGACATCACAATGCACTTAAACACCATTAACTTGGAGCTTTAAGGTAAAGGAAAAACTGTTATTGAGATGATTAGCGCAATAAACGCATTCAAAAGTAAATTGCAACTTATGATAGATCAACTGAAAAGAAAGGATCTGAAACATTTTCCGTCTTTGAAAGCAAGGATTCCTCAGTTGAATTATGATACGTATGAGGCTGAATTATCAAATATTTTGGGACAATTCGAAATGCGTTTTTATGATTGTAGTAAATTGGCAAATGTAGCATCATTTATGAGTTATCCTTTTTCATGGAAAAACATTGAGGAATTAGCTACTGATAAGTAGCAAGTCAGTTTAATATGAACTCATGTTCTGTTGAAAATGAGTTGGTGCAGATTATATCAGATATACATCTCAAAGCTACAGCATCTGATACAAATTTCTGGTGTTTTATATCTGAAGATAAATATCCGAATCTAAGGCAAATCGCCCTTCAACTGACAGCAATGTTTGGGTCAACTTACTTGTGCGAGTCTGCATTTTCTGAAATGAAGATAATTAAGTCAAAATATCGCAATCGACTAACTGACGATCATATGTCATCATGCTTGCGATTAGCACTCAGTGGTTACGTACCATCTTATGAAAAGTATGCTGAGGACATGCAGTGCCACGCTTCAACATCCAAAGTCACTCCTTAGTTAAGTTTAACACTATATGTAACTCTTTTGTTTTGTAACAACCAATAAACTCGCAATTTTGAATAACTGTGAGTTTTTTCATTGATATTGTAGAGAAGAACCTAACTAAACCTAACCCAAACCTTGACTAAAATAATGTATATTGTGCGGAAAGCTAATATCTATATATGCTACGGTACACCCTACCTAGGTAGGTAGGTAGGTAGGTAGGGTGTATGTATCGTGTATGTACGACAACCCTGCATCACACATACTTGCAGCCTCTCAGAGTCGATCGTAAGTAGTCTAAAAATATTGAGGTAGATCGCTAGCAGTTCAAGTTTTAGCACCCAATACATTTTAAACAGGTTTATTCTTTAGTTAGTTTGTTTAGTTAGCTAGATATTAAAATTTTATTTAAAAAAATACTTTTATTATATAGTTGTATTAATGTAATAATTATTGGTAAAAATATCGTCTTAAGGATACATTGAATTGTAAATAATATAATATTTTAATTGCTATACCTTTGCTTTATTTCTGTTTTTTTGATCCGATAATAAATGCATTTTTAAGTGCATGTTTTCCCTTGTTTCGGAGCACATTTGCATGCATATTTTTAGATTTTTAAATGCATAATTATCCTAAACCTACTTATAACTGATTTAAGGTGAACCAAAGTAGATCCATTCCATTAATATGGAATTTTTTTTGTTTTACGACCACACTTACATGGATTTTTGACGAAGGTACATAAAGTAAGTTTTATCGCTCCATAATTGTATTTGCCCTGAACTAAAAATAAGTTTTATCATAATCTGTGTCGCGAGAACGTCACAGCAAGATTCGTGTAACCAAATCCATGTTGTAAATTTAAGAGATAATGCTCGTTTTTACCAATAATTATATAAAACGAAATAAAACGACTATAATGTCTCGTATTTATTGTATTCGCAAGGAAAATGTGTCACGAGACCTCGCCTTGGTCGCTTTTTACGAATTAGGGTGTGTATGTGTATATAGGGTGTCCCAATTAACAGACACAAGCCGATATCTCAGATATTTTTTAACTATATTGTTTGTGGTGATGTTTTTATGGGGGTTGAAATAAACATTTTTATTAGCGCCGCCTTCAAGGATTAAAATTTTTAAGGTAGAATAAAATATTATATTTCACTTTTTATTTTTTTCAAAAATTTTATTTCATCCATTTTAGTTTTATCTATACGAATTTTACTGTAAAAATCAGGTTTAACAAACGCACAATATTTTTTTTCCTGGTGTAATGGTGAACGCGATGAATCGAAACGCGAGAGTGGATTATTAAAAAACTTGCAATGTACAGGGTGTCCAATTTTGGTTGTAAATGCAAGGTATCTCCGTTATTTGGAAATATTTAGGGTTGAGGTTTTCGTGACACCGTGCCACTTTTTTGTCAAACTCAAGCTGCCCTAATCAGATTTTCCATAGCCCGCCTCGTTTCGGAGATACAGGGCCAAATTGAAAAAGTTGCATTTTGGGACACCCCTCTTATCTCGGTTATCTTTTAACGTATCGAAAAGGTTAAAACTGGCTCTTATCGAGTTTTTTACGTAGAATCCAGTGGCGTAGATAGATTTTTACTCGGGGCCGTCGTTTTTGATACATGACCCAAAGTTACGTCTTTTTTCAATAGGACACCCTGTATATTTTTACGTAGTCATATTCGTCTTATTATGAGCTTTTCAAAAATATATAGTTATCTATACTTATTTTAAAAATAAGGCTACAGTTTAAGTTTTTAAGAATATATTAAGTATATCTATTTTTCGTAATTAGCCATGTTCAAAAGAACTGCTCAAACTAATTTCCATTTTCTGTTAGACATCTCTCACACACTCTTGCAATTTTACCCAGTGCTTTTGAAATGACTACATTGCGAGCTTGTATTTGCAAAATGCCTGCTCAGTGGTGTTACGCAGGTCTTGAACTGTGTTATGTCGGGTACGAAAAATTAAATTTTTTAGGTGACCCCATAAAAAGAAGTCCAATATGGACAGGTCAGGTGACCTAGGAGGACATCGGAGAGGTCCGTGCGTTCCAATCCAGCGTTCAGGGAAGTTCTCTTCTAAATACCGCCTCACAATTTGGGAGTTATGTGCTGGAGCTCCATCCTGTTGGAAATATATTTGATTCACATGTGCTAAAGGGACATCTTTTATGATTTCTGGCAATATATTTTGCAATATTTCAAGGTAGCGATTAGCAGTGAGACCTCCTTCAAAAATATGAAATTTTCTTTTGTTCCTAGTACGAAACAAGCGACATTAAAGCCAAATCTTCCTTGTTGCTCGCGTGGAAATGTCAAATCTTGATTTTCAGGTAACCAGTGTCTCGAATTGTGCCTATTAAATATTCCAGCACTACTTATATACGATTCGTTGGACCATATAACCGCCCTTCCAAAATTTTGGTTAGTATTAATTTTTTGTAAATACCACTGGCAAAAATCAATACGTCGTTCTGCATCTCCAGGATGTAGATTTTGCACAACTCTGACTTTAATAAGGTTTATACTTATGTTTCTTTAAAATCGTTTGAACCCGAGACTTGATTACACCCACTTCATTCTCTATTTTTCTACAGGACGTTACAGGCGTTACATTTAAACTTGCTAAGACGTTAATTTCATTAGCCTCACGATTCTCTTTGTTATATTTCTTTGATCTGGGCTTTTTGAAAAAGCCAAAATTTATTAAATTCGATTTCAGCCTATAGAATATTAATTTATTTGGCTGCCTCCTTTCCGGATATCTATATAATAAAAGTTTAAGTTTTAAAAAAGATTGCAATAACAATTATGAAAATAAAACATTACCTAATGAAATAAAGCTCAGAAGAAGCGTTTATATTTTCATGACTCTCTATGAAACCGGTCAGCAGATCATATTGCTCAAAGTTTTCAAATAACTGATTTGCAGCCATTTGTTAAAAAGTAATAATCAGAGCGACTAATTTAACACGTCTATTAGTATTGGATACGGCCCTGGAACTTTACATCAAAACTTCATTTACTTTATGACAAAGCAGTGACAAAGCCATTTTTGACAATCAGTCCATGGCTTACTATGAAAAATATAGATAGATATTATTACAAACCTAAATTGCAGCCTTATTTTTTAAAATAAGTATAGATAACCACGACGGCCCCGAGTAAAAATCTGTCTACGCCACTGGATTCTACGTAAAAAACTCTATAAGAGCCAGTTTTTACCTTTTCGATACGTTAAAAGATAACCGAGATACGAGGGGTGTCCCAAAATGCAACTTTTTCAATTTGGCCCTGTATCTCCGAAACGAGGCGGGCTATGGAAAATCTGATTACGGCAGCTTGAGTTTGACAAAAAAGTGGCATGGTGTCGCGAAAACCTCATATTTTTGAAACCCTAAATATTTGCAAATAACGGAGATACCTTTGCATTTATATACCAAAATTGGACACCCTGTACAGTTTATTTTTTGCCAATTAGGTGAATAAATGAATGTAAAAACTTAAATTTTAAGAGGTACATAATAAATATAGTTAGATGTTTGCTTGTTTATTTTTCCTGGTGAAGTAGCACTTCACCTGAATAGCCACCACTGAATTATTGGTCTGATATTTATTGAGGGTATATTAACGGAGGAACTATGAATCTATTAAATAACGAAATTGAGCAGCTTCCTTTAAACACTATAACCAAATAATTTGGTACCAAGATGGCGCACCACCACACAACATTCGAGAGGTCACAGATTTTTTAAATGCTAAACAAATGAAAAATATAATTTCTGGATTGGCAAATATGGCGAAAAAATAAAAATTCATTGGCCCGCGAACAGTCACCGACTTCACACCTTCGGACAATTTTTTTCGGTTTTAGGGCATCGAATTGGTAAAGAAACAAATTTTGATGTTAATATGAGATCGAAAAATGTTCGACCATTTTTGCACCGAAAAAAATTTTTTTTGGAAAACGCTTTAAACAAATATGTTTCTATACGTATTTAGAACTAAGAAATGCATTGACCATTTGTAGTGACCAAACAATAGTGTACGAAATTAAACTAAATTTCCATTTTTAAAATTATTTTTCCACATTTTCCAAAATTTCTTGACCACGAAATTAAACACATCACTAAAGTGATCATTTGTTAATAAAACAACGCAAACGCATCCCAGTAAGTTGAACGACGCCGGAAATATGGCGATTTTCCCGACGCCCTGCATGTCGCGTCTTGAAAAATATACGTCAGCTTTCACGATAGATTCTGAACAGATGGACAGGGGGAAAGATTTGAAAATTTCAGTGTTTGTAGACCCATTTTTTCTGAATCGAATGGTGCAGAGCGCGCTAAAAATGTCTTAAAGGGGAAAAAGTTACAGCGATTTTCCCGAAGCCCTGCAAATAGCGTCCCGACGCCGGATTTTTCGGAGCTTATGGTAGCAATAGAAGGTCCTGCAGGCATCTTAGAGCAAAACTGATATTTTTTTCGGTTTCTAGGGCATCGAATTGGTAAAGAAACAAATTTTGATGTTAATATGAGATCGAAAAATGTTCGACCATTTTTGCACCGAAAAAAATTTTTTTTGGAAAACGCTTTAAACAAATATGTTTCTATACGTATTTTGAACTAAGAAATGCATTGAAACCATTTGTAGTGACCTGTGGTCAATATTTTCCGAGATATGACTAAATTTTTACTTTGAAAATTATTTTTCCACATTTTCCTAAATTTCCCGACCACGAAATTAAACACATAACTAAAGTGATCATTTCTTAATAAAACAACGCAAATCGCATTCCCGTAAGTTGAGCGACGCCACACTGGTCGAAATCACTTAATTCATGGCATTTATTGCAATTAAAAGAACACAAACAAATTAAACTAAATTCACCCGATTTCACGGTGTCAACAAATAGTTGGCTGTGATTTTGACACTTATCACTTATTTTTATAACATGCCCAAGATCAACAGTAGGTTGTCAAATTCGATGAAACTTATTCTTGTTGTCGTTGTGCAATAAATTTCTGATAATTTGCTTTATGTCTAACTCTATTATTAATTAGTAGAACCATTTTGTGAAACATGGAAACAAATTCTGCAGGTATGCTTTTATAAAATAATTAGAAATTATTGATTTATAACATTCTTTAAGCAGGCAAAAAAATTAAAACTATAATAATTGATGCTTTTTGTTATTTTACAAAAAAAATCGTATTTTAATTTAACATTTCAATAAGTTCCGCTCATTGCCCAGCTTGTTGAATACCCTTTTTGACAATCTTATTTATTTATCTTAAAAGATTGCGCATTTTTGCGCCATTTTACAAAAAAAAAACAAATTAAAATAGAGGAGTAATTGATAAAAAAACCGTATTTTGCTAAATATAGTTTATTTATCTACGGAATAAAGTCTTGAGTAAGCATATTAGGCAGATAAAGGGTCTTATATAATTGAAATTTCTAAAAACCGCAACTTTTTTTTAAATCAGAAGATAGATACAGGGTGAATAATTATTTTGTAGATGTATCCCTAAAAAATAATCGTAAAAAAAATCAAATAATGCGCCAAAACTGTAAAATATCCGTTGTCAATGCCATATTTTTTTTACATTAAGTTTTAAATTTCATTTCAGTTATTCATTTATAAATTATTATTAAAAAAAATCAAGGATAGTTCAGATCTTTTGATACTTCTTATTTGAAAAGTTTAAGTAAGACAATATTTTTTTTTATAGATAAAAACGAAACTATAGTTTTGAGCAATAGGCAACTAAGTGAAATGTTTATAAGAACTTCTCAGAAAAACTTAGATGCAAAATACAAACAACTACAAAAAGATATTTTGAAAAGCACTGGCTTTGATTGTTTGCAAGTAAACTCAAAAAAAACTCTTTCAAGATTCATGAGCAACTTTAGAAAGAAATGGGAAGCTTCAAATCGGAAAAAAGAAAGGTTCTTTTCTGCTAATAATGCAAAATGGCTGAATGCAAAATGTCAATTTTTAAAGAAGAAAACAAATGTGGGTCGTAAAGTTTTAAGCTTCGACAATTGCGCTGAAAGAAACAAAAGGTTAAGAACTCAAAAATTGCGATATTCTACAACTCCACAAGAACTTGCGTATTCGCTCCAGATGCAACTTCGTGCCCAGGGTCAGATACATGCATCTAAAATGATCGTGAAAATACATGAAGAACCAAATAAAGCTAAAGAATACTTCCAAGCACTAAACAAAATACAATAAACTAAATGGAGATGAAGCACTTTCGTTAGTTGTAGAGGCACAGCTCATGAAATTTCAATACAAGTTTGTTCCAAGTCAAGCAAAATCTAAAAATTGTGATATTTATCCCTCGTACGATGAAGTCTTGTGTGCCAAAAAAAGGTGTTACCCCAAAGATATTTTCATAACAGAAGAACGGGCTAGTGTACCATTGCAATCCTTGCTGAACCACACCTGTGAACGACTAATAGAAGTGCAAAAAGATGTAATAAAATGTGTGGCAAAATCGAAGAACAAAATTAAATTAACATAAACAAAGATTTCAAGACAGCTTGACATCCGATGCTAGCATATTTTTTACATCTTTTGTACCCATAAGGCTTGTAAATAAAGAAGATAATGTCTGGCAGAATTCGCGGCCAGCCTCAACCCGGTTTTGTCGTCCTATTAAAGCACATTTTTCGAAAGAAACAACTACACTTACTTTGCAGGAAAAACAGAATTTAGATCTCCAAATCGATAATCTTGTGAATTTTGTAGGTTATTCTAGTTACATAAAAAAATGTTTTTTATGTGGAGCCACTTCTAAAGACTTTAATAATATTGAAATTATTTTAAAAAGACCAGTTTTAAAAACATCTTATTTGAAATTCAGGTTATCAACTTTGCATGCCTGGATCAGGTTTTTTGAATGTTTGTTACATTTGTCGTACAAAATCGAAATTAAAAAGTGGCAAGTCAGACAAACGGAAGATAAGGCAAAAGTAGCAGACCGAAAAAAATATATCTAGGAACAGTTGCATTTAAAATTAAGATTAATTGTAGATAAACCGAAACATGACTTTGGATCTTCAAACGATGGCAACACAGCCAGAAAATTTTTTGAAAATTCTGCTGTGGTTGCCGATATTCTACAGGTTAACTATAATTTAATGTTTCAATTTCATATAATCTTACAAACTTTATCATCTGGATATGACATAGATGTAAAAAAATTTAAAGAATATTGTGTAGAAACAGCAAATTTATTTTGTTCCTTGTATCCGTGGTATCCGATGCCAACATCCGTACATCGAATCCTCATTCATAGCTCAGAAGTATTAAACTCTTTTTTGGTGCCTATAGGTCAGTTATCTGAGGAAGCCCAAGAGGCGAGAAATAAAGACATCAAAAAATGTAGATGTAATTTTTCACGAAAAACATCGAGAAAAGATAATTTAACAGACATTTTTCTACGCCTTCTAGTTTCCTCAGATCCTATTATTTCAAGTTTTAGAAAAACACCTTCCAAAAATAGGAAATCTTTGTTCCCTGAATCTATACATTTGTTAAAATCTCCAAATGTGGAATTTATTGAACAAAATTTTATTGAAAACGAAAGTTCCTCTGATGATGACGAATAAAACTTATTTTTGCGTAAAAATTCTTAATATTCTACCTTGTTTTAAAGCGCTTTTAGGAAATAGTTTTAGTGATCATTAAACAAGTATTATGTAATAAGTAATATAAAATTTGGCGTTTTTTTCGGGATGTAACAATTTTACCGAATGTGATAGTTCTTTCTATTGCGAAGGTTTCTTTTAATTTGGAGTTATAAACGACCATGTAAATTTAGTTTTAAAGTTTAATAACACTGATGATAAGTAATGTTTACTTGAAAGGTACTACTGTTAGCTGAATGCCTATGTTTTTTTAATCTAAACATCTAGTTATATTTTAAAACAATAGTTTATACTTAATTTATTAAGAATCTGTATTTAACTAGATAAACATAACATTTTTGAGCCAAGTTTTCCATACTTTAGTTTTAATTATGTTTGTTCACCTTGTATATTTAATCAAACCAGTAAATTTTGCTTCTGTATGTTTCATTAGTTATTAGTGTTAAAATGTTTAAGCAATTAAAATGATTCCGTTTTACAAAAATACATCATATTCGGCAAATAGCTTCACCCTGTATATTATATTTAGTCTCTAACATAAAAATTTTCTAGATTTGGTATTTGGTTAAGTGGCAATAATAAATTTTATGCATACAGGACCTTTAGTTTGGCTTACTAACATCAATGACATGAATTAAGTGATTTCGACCAGTGTGCGACGGTTGCTTTTAAGACTAACAACACCCCTGGTAGGTATATTAAAAACAATAAGACAAAGACCAAACACGAGAATAAATCGAAAGTTTACAAGTTAAATTGTGGAACTTATTCAAAATTCTATATAGAACAAACAAGAAGAACATTTAAAAAAAGAATTAATAAACATAAATCAAGTTACAGAAATCATAAAGATAATTCCAATTATTCTAAACATCTAATTCAGGAAAACTATACTTTTAATGAGAAATTTGAAATTTTACATGTTAATATGAGACCGACAAATTTTTCGACCATTTTTGCATGTATGTGATTATATTATATATGATATGTATGCGATTTTTTTCACCGAAAAAAAAATTTTTTTTAAAACTCTTTAAACAAATATGTTTCTATATGTATTTTGAACTAAGAAATGCATTGAAACCATTTGTACTGACCTGTGATCAATATTTTCCGAGATATGACTAAATTTCCACTTTGAAAATTATTTTTCCATATGTTCCAAAATTTCTTGACCACGAAATTAAACACATAACTAAAGTGATCAATTCTTAATAAAACAACGTATCCCCGTAAGTTGAACGACGCCGGAAATATGGCGATTTTCCCGACGCCTTGCATGTCGCCTCTTGAAAAATATACGTCAATTTTTACAATAGATTCTGAACAGATGGGCAGGGGGAAAGATTTAAAAATTTCAGAATTTATAGATTCGTTCTTTCTGACTCGAATGGTGCAGAGAACGCCACAAATGTCTTAAAGGGAAAAAAGTTATAGCGATTTTCCCGAAGCCCTGCAAATAGCGTCTCGACGCCGGATTTTTCGGACATTCTGGTAGCAGTAGAAGGTCCTGCAGGCATCTTAGGGCAAAACTGATATTTTTTTCAGTTTCTAGGGCATCGAATTAGTAAAGAAACAAATTTTGATGTTAATATGAGACCGAAAAATTTTCGACCATTTTTACATGTATATGTATAAGATTTTTTTTACCGAAAAAAATTTTTTTTGGAAAACGCTTTAAACAAATATGTTTCTATATGTATTTTGAGCTAAGAAATGCATTGAAACCATTTGCACTGACCTGTGATCAATATTTTCCGAGATATGCCTAAATTTCCACTTTGAAAATTATTTTTCCACATTTTCCTAAATTTCCCTACGACGAAATGAAACACATAGCTAAAGTGATCATTTCTTCACATAGGGGCATTTGTCTAATAAAAGCGGACAAAATTGAAATATCAAAAAAACTGAGAATTTTAAGTAAGTTTCAGTTCAAATAATATATTTTGTGTTTATATAATAATTTTATGTTTATATTTAGAAAATATACAGGGTCATCTTAAATTCTAGGCTATTAAGTGGTACCACTGGTCTCACCTACATACATATGAATTTTAAGTAGCTACAAGCTCTTATTAAAAGTCATAAGGCGACTTACATCTTATTGGCTAACAGACTCACTTTTGTTACTTCAATACATTTAATGGAAACAAGGTGGCACAAAAACATTGAATTAATTATTGATATTTGAAATTTAATATTAACAAAGATGTACAGTATAAAATTACGTACCTAAAACTACCTAACTAAAAAATTAAGTATGTGTTCAATGATAATTATTACAGATTAAGGTGTTTACACAGAAAGAAAATGCAAAAGAAAATGAAAATCATGAATTAATCATCAAAAGTGTAATGAGGATCTTCATCGCTAAATTCCAAATCTTCATGTATCTTACCATCTTCACAAAGTAGCAACATTTCTATGGTTTCTTTAGAAAACTGTTTGCGATTTATCGAAGAAAGAGGACACATAGATGTTAATATAGGGTCTGAACTAAGAAGCCACCTGTTATAAATGAAAGCATTGGAAGCTTTAGGGGAAATTTTCCTAGAAAAATTTTCTCTTAACTCCTTGAAATGCTTGTTACGGCTTTCTGCAGCCCCTTCTGAGTGCATTTTCTATTATTTCGCCTCCTTGTATCAAAACTTTGTTAACTGTTGTAGGCAAAGGATACCATCCATATAGTTCCACACTTGAAGAAGCGAATGTGGGCGTGTAGGATTGATATGCCAAATTTCAAATTATCTTGTGTTACTGGTCTTAAAATCACTTTATCCAAATTATTAAAATCCTTACTGGTAGCACCGCATATAACCTTTCTGAGTGGAGGTGGTATTTGTCAGAGAGTTACAAACTTTGCCATCCACCATAGTGAATGACAAACAATGATAAACAGAAATTAGCAAATTACTTTTGATCATACTTGTCGGCAAAACAGATTTGATTTGATTGTCGATATGATTAAATTCAGCTTTAGTTTCTTCAACTGTCTCGCGTACAAATCTAAATCTTATTGGTCTGCAAAACCTGGGTGAACCCGGTCTTGGATTCTACCAAATGATTTTTTTTTAGGTTTAGATTTAACAAAAAGTTGAAGTGGCACAAATGAGCTTAAAAATAAGTGTGCATCGTTATTGGTGTGAACTTCAAATTTTTGATTATACTGAACCATCACATCCCCATTTCGAGACAAAACATAGTTGTTGGCATTCTTCAGGTGACAGCCTCGCAAGAGCTTCGATAATCAAGGCACATAAAGTAGAAGAAGTAAGAACAAGTAAAGACTGAAGAGACACTTCAGCACTTATGTCTGTAATAGTATAGTCAGTTTTTTTTTGGGTAACAAGTAAATTTTTCTTTTTGAACCAAAGTATAACAAGGATATAGTTCTTTGTTATTTCCACGAATTATCTCATATAGATGTCTAGACAATCCAGCCTCAACTATAAGGGAAAGAGCTTGTGTTGGATCCATTTTTGAAGATATTTTTTTACTTTATTTATTAAATTAAATATACTTCAGGGCACGTGGTATGGTTTTCTGATATTGTTGCATATTAATGCTTTAAAAAGATTTAGTATAGGTATTACAACTACAAAAGTTATAGAAAGTGGAAAATATTTATTAAAGAAAAGTCGAAATTAAATGAACTTAAAAATCTAGTTTTCTTTTAGCATACCCATCTCGCTTTATAAAAATAGGAAAAACCAACTGCAAACTGAATCAGTACTCCCACATTACGTTTTAATGAAATTGTGCTGAATAATAAACTAACCCTTAACTCTTATGCATTAACTACCACCTTTTGTACGGTTTTCAAAATGTATAAAGGAATGCTAAAATTCGAATGCTTAACCCTAAAAACCTCGAAAACGACACAAGACATGATTTTTTTAATATTAGGCTCTTCCTCATATTCTCCTAATTTCTTTCTTTCCCCCAATCGCGAAAAAAAACCCGAACCGTTTTAGTACGATCTAGAATACCTATACCAAATAAGAATTCTCAATTTTAAAACTTTTTGAAAGTTATAGTTATCGGTAGACATGATATTCTTTTTTCTCTTATAATGTTTCTCGACATTGAGCTGTATTTACTGAGATAATACTTTCCTGTCAAGTGATGTTGAAGTACAATATCATAAAAAAATAGTTTATCAAAAAAAAAATGACCTGTATTTAATAATTTTTATAATAAATATTAAGTTCTTGGTCCCAGTAACTGTTAAAATTACATATTGTATGATTTTTTGGAAATTATTTTATATTTTTGGATATATTTTTTTCTCTAATTTACACCCCGTCTCATGAAAACTAAAATAGTCCAGACCGAAATTTACATCTGCTGACCTTGTATTTTAAAATTAATTAAACATAACTCTTTAAAATATGCTTATTTGCCAAACTCAATTAACCCATTTTTAGATATTACATTATATGATACATGATATTTTTTCTTTTTTTTGTTTTTGTCCGCTTTTATTATACAAATACCCCTATGCGACGCCAGAAATATGGCGATTTTCCAGACGCCCTGCATGTCGTTTCTTGAAAAATATACGTCAACTTTCACGATAGATTCTGAACAGATGGACAAGGGAAAGGATTTGAATTTGACATGACATCTGTAATGACATTTCAAGCCGGGATACTATATACGGGTAAAACATCACCATACCAATATTGCTGTATTTTTGTTTAAAAAAACAAAGATACGTTGATTATCCAAAAAACAAAATGTTTTTAAAGTATCAGGCTTCAAAGTTACCGATATACGGTTTAAAAATTGCAAGCAGTTTATGCTACAGGGTGTTTCAAAAATTCACAAAAACATATGCCTTGACTTCACCCTGTATCTTATTCAGTAGTAATTTTTATTTTGTATTATTATCATGAAATCATTTTTGAAATAATATAATTTTAGGCTATAAAGGCAAATTTTTAATTATTCCAACTATAAATAATATATTTTATTTGCAAAAACGACCTTTTTTTCATTATCAGTAACTTTTTTCCATGTTTGTATTTCAGGTACGAAAACGCAGGTAGGCGGAAAAAATTAAAGGGATAACGAAACGACTGCTCGTTGGTCGAGACGTCACTCCGCATATAAATACGGGTCGTTTACATATCGATTCTGTCTGATTCCGGTATGCTGCTGTAAGTTTCTACGTAAACAGTATTTTGCGACTATTTTGTTTTGTTCTGCGTGGCGAAATAAAAAAGGGTTTTCATCATGCTCCGGTTCCACTAACCGTCTCAAACGTCTAGCACTGGTCTATGTAATTAATTATAGACTTTATTTATATTTTATATACTCACATACATTTTCAATTACTCACTTTTTCCATCTTAATAATAATGTAATTGTCAAGTGTGATACATCGCTGAAAAGCTAAAAAAAATACCCTTTAATGTTGAATTAAAAAATATTGCTATTTAACCCTATTAGTTTTTAATTTCTTATTTGGATAATTCAAAAATAATGTTTATTAATTTTCAATTTTTACATCTTAATAGTGTGTGTGAGTGTGATACATAGCTGAAAAGCTAAAAAAAATACTCTATTAGAAACCGTTAAAATCGAATATACTGGCCATAAGAGAATGTGAAGTTAATGATGGTTCTAAAAAACCGAAACGTTGCCAATAAAATCTGACTAAACAGGCGTATTTTACGTAAAAAGTTGCCTTAATAATGTTTTTACGGATTAGAAATATTTCGAAAAATAAAGAAATCATGAGAGGCTTTCGAAAATGCAATTTTATGGTTTTTTTCGAAAAAAGATAGAATCGTGAGCAAAACGGCATTCATTTACAAACATAATTGTCTAAAACATTTCCCATGTAAACTTTCTTATATCTCTTACGGTTTCCGATATCCCAATACAGTCACAACGAATTTTGGACACATTGTATACTATTTCTTCAAATATTTTTATTGGTCGCCATTTTGCTCCATCATCTTCAATTCCTGCCAATATTTTAACAGGTTTCTACCTATTGATTTTTGGGCATTATTTAAAATAAATTCAAAAGTAGTTTTTTTCAATGACACTACATCACAATTAATTTTTCTGCAAAATTAAAAATCAGTTCAGAATAAGCTTTTTTTTACGTTGATTTAAAAAATATATATATTTGTTCTGCCATCTTGAATTCGTACCACAACTTTACCAATTTATCTTGAGGGGGGAACTGCACGCAGTTAAAACTATGAGAGATATGTATTAGCTTCAATGTGATTTCAATGGGGAAATATGTATAGTTGGGCGCTAAATGCGGTTTTTTATGAAAAAATCTAATCTAGAGTTATAAAATAGAAGTAGATTTGTCCATTTTCGACCATTTTTTGACGCAAATGCCATCGCATATAATTTTTTTTCCACAAAATGGCTCTTTACCGCCTTGCATTGATCCTTTCTCTTCGTAACTCCAAAATTTTAAATGGTAAATCATACTTATGTCTTTATATTTCTGCAGCGCGTGAACCCTTTTGAACCCATTTTTAAACGAAATGTAATTTAAATTGCCTATACATAACACATTTTTTTGAGGTCGGACGTGTAGGAAGTTTTTTCTAATACGTAGGTACAGGGTGTTCCAGCTTTGAACTTGACAGGGACCTTGTTATTAGTTTTTTCGACCTTCCTTGTATTTTGGAAAAATTCAAAATTGACAATCGATGTATTTTTTTTAGAATCCAAAAATATCATCGAAAAAATATTTGAACCAGAAACAAAAGAGTTTTAACGTTATGCATCAGATGCTTTTTTTAAATGGAATGTATCGTTTTTTATACGATTTTTGGAAAGAGTGATTTTTTTTATGTCCGTTCTGATTAAAAGATTTAATTTTGCGATAGCTGTTTATATTACATTTTAATGTTTTACAAACTAAAATTTTAGCTTCACCTGTTTAAAATATACGATAGGTTGGTATAGGTGATCAAGGTAAAATGACGATTGAATGCTTTTCAATAAAAATTGACATTATTTTAATTATTGTCGAAGTCTTCACCTAAACAATATATATTTGACTCTGATCGATAATGAAATTTTTTTGGAAAGAGACTACAGATTGTTATGCTATTTTACAAGTGCCAAGAAAATGCAAGAGAAGCGAAGAAGAAGATTTATTGATACAAATTTTCATAGCAATATATCCATCAATACAATTCTAAGGATAAAAAACCTATTTGAGGAAAATAAAACTTTACATGATAGAAAAACAAATATACAAAGAAGAAGAAATCGAGACCAGGCCATTATAAATTATTTTCAAGTTAATCCAACCAAATCTATTTCGGATGCAGTTCGGGAAGTTCAGTACGGTGGCGGTGTAAGTTTTGCGCAGAAGAGTTTCCATCGAGCAGGACTGTTCACAGGACTCTGAAAATTCATAAATTTAGGCCTTTTCGTATCGTTCCACTTCAGCAAAAATTATTTGATGAAGAACTTCGCTTCCAATTTGTTTCTCAAATGATTTATATTCACAGAAGAAGAGGCATGATTTTTTTGTTTCCAAAGCCGACCTAAAACTATTTGTGGAATACTGCTTTTGACAGGATACCATAAGCTACCAGTGAGAGAAATTATTGGACCTTGATGAAGATTTGGGTATACCAAAAATGTCAAGAACTAGATTAAAATCAAGAGATTCATTCATTTGTTTGGTGTTAGATAAAAAAGATAAAATTTTGGGAAAATATTTTTTCACTTTTGAATCAAAAGTTTCAGCAGATATATATTTCATGAACATCTTTCAAAAACGAAATTGAAAATTTTTTGGTCGACATTCTAGTAAACAGTACATCAGGGAATGCGATTTGGTTACAAGAATTGGATGCTTTGTAGTTCCACGGCATATTGCTACAAATTTTTACATATTGTGGTGCTAAAAATAACGATGGATGGGCTTTGGGAAATGGAACATGAGCTTTTGGAATGTGTTGCAATACCATCGGACCATATAATTTTTTTTGATAATTATTTTAGTAGCCATTTGGACTGTCTAAAATTACTAAAAGAAAATATTCAAGAGATCACCGGAAAAACGGTCGATGAAATAAACCGCCTTAACAAGGAAAATCACCAACGTAAAAAGTTATAAAAAACAAAGGGGTTATCGATGTTGTTTCACATGTATGAAAGTGCGGTCACTCTTTTGTTTGTAGTAGTTTATTTTATTATTTAATAATTATGACACATTGAATTTCTTTTTCTATCAAAAGGAAAGTTTGATTTTCCTCAGCCCAACAGGTTTTTTATCAGAACTACAACAAATCCATGGGAGGATGTGGATCTACATGAAATTTGTAATAAATTACAGGATCTCAATTCGTAAAATGGCAAAAAATGGTGGTGGGTCTTGTTCACGAATATGATAAACATGACCCTTGTCAAATATATATTTTTTAAGTGAAGAACCAATTAGCCTTAATGAATTTGAAGAATGGTATTTTTATTTTGACAAAAATCAAAACATAGGAGTCATTTTACCACTTGGGGAACTACCAGTAAGTATATCAGAACACACGAAGGTGGTAAAATTTTCCATGTAAAACAATAAAATGTAATATAAACAGCTATCGCAAAATCAAATCTTTTAATCAGAACGGACATAAAAAAAATCAGGTTCTTTCCAAAAATGTATTGAAAAAACGCTATTTATCATTCCATTTAATTATTCTATTTTTGTTTTGGTTAATATTAATTTTTTTTAAACATTTGTATGTTACATTTTTGTTTATTTTTAAAAAATACATCGAGCTATTTTATTTTTAAAATACATAAACCTTTTTTTTGTACTGTATTAAATGGTACTCATCTGAGTACGCTGGAACATGAACTACCGAATATGGGTTCATTTAGTTTTTTGGACTAAATAATCATTATTTTAAGAAAATAATGAAAAATATTTTTGCGTGCTTAAAATAATGTCCTTAATATCACCATTAATATTTGAACAAAATTTGAAATTATTCCACCTAATAGTTTTTTCCGCGATAATTTTGAAATGCTTCAACATTTTGCCTTAAAATTTAGTGTATGGAGTATAATTATTAACCAAAAAAAGGCTCACCGTTGTAATAGCTTATATTTATTATCGCAGTGACAGAAATAAGCGAATTAAACTACTATATGTATTAGCTCTGCCCGAAAACTCCCTTGAGGTACTTAAAAGCTCAACATACCAGCCTCTGTTTTAAACACACACCACACCCAAACAAACAATTATTTTTGGAATGTTATCTTGACGTTTTTATGGGACGCTTCAAATAATTAACCTTTTCTTTTAAGAGGGTTTAAAAGATTAGGCATGTATGTAAAAGCTAGCGTCAAATTGGTATTTACTAGGAGCTTTCATAACAACAATAATTGTTGTTGAGTTGTTAGTTTCTTCGTTTCGAGTCATGTAGTAACTTGCACTAGGGTTGCAAGATTTGCAAAAAATAAAATGGATGAGTTGCCCTAATCTCCTCCAGACATTCCTTTTGAATTGAAATATTGCCAAGAGAAATAGGTCTTTTTTGAGATATTGTATTTCTTAAATAAGTTTTTACACGTTTGGGGCAAGAAAAATTTCTTTCCACTGAAGCACTTGTCGACTTGCCAAAATAAGGGAAAACACTTTCCATAGGGTCATTCACCAAATGACCCTATGGAAGTGCCTCCACTGGTCAGAATTGCTCAAAACTCTACAAAACTAATTCCTGGAATCATATTAAAAAACAAAGTTTTAATAAATAATGTCCGCAAATACTAATAATTTTTTTAACTCCCTGTATCTCAAAAATCGGACATTTGAGGACGCTATTTATTAAAACTCTTTTTCATAAAAGTGTCCAATTTTGTAGAGTTTCGGGCAATTCTGATTATAATTAAAACTGGAGCAGAGGTACCAGAGGCGTGCATCAAAATGGATTTTTTTTTCCAAAAATGATTGGCCGTATCACACAATAATAAGAGACATTTTTTGTGTATTTTTACTTGCCCTAAACGATGAAGCTAATAATTTTTTAAAAAACCAGTGGCGTACTATTTTTTTGTTATTAAGAAAGTCAGTGATGGTTACCCATACCTACGCCCAAAGTTGAAATAAAAACTGTTGAATACTGTCAAACTACAGCCTTTAAATGGGTTTGTGCCAAATATTAATCAAATAGCTCGGAATTACTAAAACATTTTGGTGCATGTTTTTGAAACACCCTGTATATTGTTTCTCAGCGACTCTCATCAAAATGTAGATTCAGGCCACATCTGTGTTATATCCTGGCCTATAAACAAAAAACCCGAATTACGAATATTTCCGATGAATTGACTCTACAAGATGTATTGCGATCGATTACAAAATTAACATGTATCGATAAGTGCAGTACCAGACATTAGTTAAAAACATAGATTTATTTTTAAAATCTTTGAAGTAAATTTTTTCAGAATCGGTCTTATCAATAAAAGCGTATTTTTGTGGCATCCGGCTTCTCTACGACTGACGTTATCTTTCTAACTTCCTTACTAAACCGAAAAAAACCATATCCGTATTGTTCGTAATATCTTATTTGAAATTACTGGGAAATAATAGTTATTATTACTATTATTTCGTATATCGCTCGGGCTGGCAAAAAAGTTCGAGACTGGTTAATGTACTTACACCCCATATAGTATATAACATTTTTCCCCCTCCCTGTATTGTATGTTTACAAGAAAATGCTGGATATAGTTTTGGATTTTCTTTATCACTACATTCGATAGCATTCTCATTAAATTATGAAGGCAGCCGTGATCCGTTGCCAGAGCAACAGAAGCAGTTTTTATTTTATCAACAACGTCAAGTTGACAATTCATAGCGGAAAGTTGGAACAAATCGAATTGTTTGGTTCTGTGTGGACAAAATGGATGTTTCAGACATAGAAGAATCAGCGAATATTGCTTGTTTATCTCTACGACCGCAAAAGTCGAAAAAAAGGTATGAAGCAGCATATAAATCCTTTAAGAATTGGTGCCAAAGCAAGACGGCTACTGCAGTAGCAGAAACCTTGTGTTTGGCGTATATCCACGAAAAAAGTGCTATATTGAAGTCCCCATCAAGTTATGGTGTGAGTATTCGATGTTGAAATCTGCCCTTTTTATAGAGGAAAATATAGATATTTCTAAGTATCCAAAACTTCGAGCATTTTTCAATAGAAAAAATGATGGTTATAGACCCAAAAAATCGAATGTGTTTAACAGGGAAGATGTGAATAAGTTCATGCTTGAAGCCTCTGATGATGGCCCTTGTAAAGAATTTTACCCATGGAATTTAACAAATTTAAAATATACATTTGAAAGATTACCTTTTTCAAATAATTCCTATACATAAAAATTTATGAATGAGGCACTTTTTCAAATTATATCCAAAAAGATTTCGGAAGGTTGCACTGAACTTGTTTTTGGCGTATCGCTAAAAACATAATTTTCACAATCTTAATTTATGAACTACGTAAAAGACTGATTATATTATAATGCTTTATAACACAAAAATGATTATTCGTAACTAAAAGTTGGAAATAATTATTTTATTAAACGTTTTTAAACACAATTACAGCTGCTAAATAAAGAGAGAGCCAGAGTGTCGTCTGTTGGACGGAAATCCAGTGTGCTGGGGATGCCACGTTGCCAAGTTTATTTTATATATGATCTATATAAATTATATAAGAAAAACAAAATGCATTTGTGGGTTGTGGATCGGTACCAGCAGGAGAACGAAGGCACTAGGTGGATTGGTGCCGGGTTAGCACCAGGTTAGGCGCCGTAGGCGTCATCGTTAAAGCCCTAAAAGATGAACAACCGCGCATGGCATCACTGGCGAAAGTCTAACATTCGGCATCGGCCCAGAGGGGCGATGTCGAATGTTAGGCTTCCGCCAGCGATGCACTCGCCTATTGATTAGTGTTGACCGCACTAGGTAGATTGGTACCGGGTTAGCACCAGGTTAGGCGCCGTAGGCATCATCATTGGAGCCCTAATATAAAAGGCGAACGACAGCGAAGTGCATCACTGGCGAAAGTCTAATATTTGCGATCGGCACAGGGGTCCAAATGCGTTTTTTAATAGAAAAAGTGGTTCATCCATTTCTTTTATTTTCTTAAAACAGTTAAATGAAGGTAAACTTTCTATTTCTCTGATTACTGTACAATCAGGATCACTAGATATCTCGGAGGATTTATCAGATCATAATTTAATTTTTTCACAATTTGAAGCACCTAAAATAAATAATAATGAAAAATATATCACCTTTCGAAACTACAAAATGATAAATGAAGATAATTTTTACAATGAGGGTTCTCTAATTTGATGGGATGAGGTTTATTATAGTAATAATTTGGATGAAAAAACCAAAATATTTAACACACTAATCTTAAACCACATTAATAAATATGCGCCCCTTAAAACCATGAAAATTAAAGAAAAACCGTTCACTCCCTGGATAACGAGTAATATAAAGACATTAATTAAGCTAAGAGATAAAGCACATCGCAAGTATAGAAAACTCAAAACCGAAGGAAATCTACAATACTACACACAACTTAGAAATTATACTAAGCATGCTATCGTTCGAGAAAAGATTACATATTTTAATCAAATGTCATTAAAAAAAGGTAAAGAATTTTGGTCTAACGCAAAAAAACTCAATTTAACACATACAAACAAAATTTCTAATTTACCGGAGGATCTAACTAACGCAACAGACATTCATAATTTTTTTCGGACTACTAATAATCTACCAGATTCTACCTCCTTAGATTTGGTAAACTTTTATAAAAACAATAGAATCTCTGAAAAGCGTCTAGAATTCTGCCTTATCAATGAACTTGCCCTAATAAAAATTACTTCCACAATATCATCAAATGCGATTGGGGAAGATCAACTCTCTATAAAGGACATAAAACTATGTTTGCCTTTTTGTATAAATCCTTTAATCAACATAATTAATACAAGCATCCTAGAAAATTCATATCCTTCAATTTGGAAAAAAGCTATCATTAAACCAATTGCGAAAACATCAAATCCCACGGAGTTTAAAGATCTTAGGCCAATAAGCATTCTACCTGCAATCTCAAAAATAATCGAAAAACATATTTTTAATCAAATTTCAACTTTTGTAGAAACTGAAAAGATTATTCCTGTTTGCCAATCAGGTTTTCGGAAAAATTACAGCACCTGCACTAATTTGGTGAACATATTAAATAATATCCGCTTAAATGAGGATAGAGAAAGCAGTACATGCATGGCTCTTCTAGATTTTAGTAAAGCTTTTGATACCCTAAATCACAAAATGTTATTGGCAAAACTGCACTATTTTGGCCTATCTGAAAATTCTATTAAATTTTTATCTAGTTATCTGCATAATCGACAAAGCCGTGTGTTAGTTTATGACGGTACGTATAGTTCCACTTCAAATTTTATGCCAGTTAATCAAGGCGTTCCCCAGGGTTCCAGTTTGTCTCCATTATTATTCTCTCTCTATGTTGCTGACATGTGTAAGTCTGTTAAATATGCTGAGCTTCAGCAGTACGCTGATGATTCTCAATTATATATACCAGTTAGTATACGAAATCTAGATATAACTCAAGAACATTTTATAAGAGACCTTAAACAAATCGAAAAGTTTGCTCAAGATCATAACCTCAAGCTTAATGCAACAAAGTCTCAAATATTGGTTTTAGGCAAAAATAATATTAATATGAGAAAATATATTGAGCAGAACTTACACATTCATATTAATAATAATGTCATTCCCGTTGTAAGTCAAGCAAAAAACCTTGGTGTAATATTTGATAGCTCTCTATCTTTTGACTCTCATATAAAATCGAAATTAACAGCTGCGTACCTACGTTTAAAAAAATATACTATTTAAAGAGATTTTTGCCACCCAGACAAAAATATTTTTTATGTGAGGCCCTAATACTCTCGCTGTTTGATTATGGAGATACTGTATATGGCGATTCTTTATCTTTCCGAACACGAAATATGATACAAAAGGTTCAAAACTCTTGTATGAGATTCTCGTACAATATCTCTTACAGAAATCATATAACACCCTACTTAAATGAAGGTAACATTTTAAATATGTATAATCGTAGGAAACATCATATGTATACTTTCGTTCATAGAGTAATTAAAACTGGGCTACCAAGCTATTTATTTCAGAGGTTTACTGCATTTAATCACACGCACAGAACTAGAAACATTCAAAATTTTGTTATGCCTCTACACAGAACTGCAGCTTTTCAGCATTCATTTGTATATGTCGCAATTAAAATGTGGAATGGTCTTGATACCATTACAAGTAAAATTGCGAAATTTCTAAAGTTTGAGAACTTCAAAATGTATACTGGACACTCTTTTAGAAGAACGTCCGCAACTTTATTAGCAAATACTGGAGTTGATATATTAGCTATTAAGCGACATGGTGGATGGAAATCCGCTACTATTGCGGAAAGTTACGTAGCTGAGAGCCTCAATAATTTTATACAATAAGACCCAGCCAGAAGTTTAAAGAAATTAAAGCTACTTATAATAATTTTAGATTATTATTTCCCTAGGGATGTAATGACTTACATCCTGTCGTTAAGGGCAACCAATACCTTGTTAAGTAACTTTCACTTACGTCTGTCAAAGCAGTGTCAAAATAGGTTGCTTACAATACAGAGAGGAGGAAATAGTTATTACGTATTAATATCGAAATAATATTGTTATTAATTGATGAAAACTATAAGAAACTTTAAAAAAATCTTTAAATTTTTATAAGCATTGTATCAAGGTGCCGATTCCATGGTACCAAAATATCCTCGAAATCCAATTGGGTTGCCTTAAATTGTTTTTCCACGAAATGTGCAAAGTCTGTTTTTCCAGTAAATGGATTAAGAAAATTTGAAAGATATTTACCTAATTTGTATGTGGGCGAGTCTATTGGTACATTTTTCTTGTATGTTGGGAAGGCCATAGAATCTGGGCTCTTGGAGCTGCTTGGCTTTAGTAATTTCTTCTCCGCTGGTCTATTGACCCTACAATGCCTGCATAATAAGGTATTGTTGTCCAAGAGTTGAGTTACCTTTTCCACGTATTCTGTTCTATTCATGACGACTGTAACGTTGTCTTTATCTGCTGGAAGGACCAGGATATCTGTGTTTTCATTTAAGGTCTTCGTCGTTGTTTTTCGGCTGCGGAGAGATCCGACTTCGGTAGTTTTGAATTCTTTATGATCTTCACTGTTTCATACCTTACTTCATCGGCTTGCTCTACTGGTAATCTTCTGATTACGACTTCCACGGAGGATACTATGTCTTCTACAGGACTGCATCTCAGTGCTATTGCGAAATATTGGCCTTTGGAGAGAACGGATTATTCTGCTTTGGTTAACGGCTTCGACGACAAGATGATAACTGTATTCTATGGAGGTTTCACTAGATTTTTTCTGTTCACGAGTGCTTCAAACTTTTTTTATTGCTTAACTGTAACTTTTTGATGTATGATGGGCAAATTGTGCGATCTGCTGCAGCTGAACACCAGCGTACCACTGGCCGTATTATAAATGTGAAAGAAACCCAGGTTCTAGCGTCTGTACCAGGATTTTTATAAATGAAAGATTAAGGCATCTATTGAAAGTTTCCATACAAGAAACTTCAATAGAGACACGAGTTACGGTCAATATCAAACGTTGAATAGTAATTCCAGTTTGCCAAGGTCTAAAACTGTTTTCAATTAAAACGCAGTCGCTAAGTTTTTGGTCAATATCATAGCTACTTTCTTCAAAAAAAAAATTGTTTTGTTGTCATCATTTATATTTCGCCACCCATTTTCAGGGTATTATTTTCGTAGTTAGAAAAAAATAATAAATACAAACGTTGTATGGATTCTCCTTATTATTATTGATTCTTGTAGGGAGTATAGGTCATATACAGTGGAGCGATGCCTATCTGAGAGATATAAATATATATAAATAATAAGATATAAAGCCTATATAAAAAGACGTGTTCTGCGTATTATTTTAAATGTAAATACAGAGAGGACATTAAATAAAAATATACTTATTCTCGCCTTTAGAAATCAATCTGAATATACTCAATAAAATGGTATACATAATTATAATACTAGAGGGAGCGGCGCCCTAAGAATTGACTTCGTTAGACTAAGAGCTAGTCGTTACAGCCTAAATTATTATGGCCCTGTATTTCGGAATCACTTACCACCTTTTTTTGTTAAGATTGAGCCTAAATGCATTTAAAAATACAGTTAGGGTCTGTCTGGGTACCGCTGGTTGAACCACGCCTCATTATCCGTGTAGTTGGATTGGATATATATATATATATATATATATATATATATATATATATATATATATATATATATTTATATATATATATATATATACTGGGTGATTCACGACCCACTGTACATACTTATGTGGTGTATAGGGTATCCCTAGGGTATATCGAAATGGATATTTAAATTGATTAATTCGGCTTTATTACCAAGATACCAAGATATAGATTTTCGTATTTTGGTAAAAATTTGTTCACCCTGTATCTTCTAAACGGCTTAATCCATTTTTTTAGAATTTTGTACACAAACACTCTTGGTATATCATAACTTTTTGACGTTTGAAAAGTATCAAAGTTCCAGGGCCGTATCCAGCCAATTCACACAGGGGAGGGGGGCTAGTTTTGAGACACCCTGTACATCGGAATTCGGTATTTTTGAATTTTTTCTTAAACTACATTCATTTGTGAACAATAATATGTCATCATCTTGAATGGCACACTAAAGGTTATGTACGAAATTTAAATCTTTAAATAGTACATACCCCTTTTTTTAGCGGTATCTGTATTAAAGCTTTTAACTAAGTATAAAATTATTTCAATGATTGACTTTAAAAAAAAATTAAAATATCTCTACTAATAAAAAACAGCCTTGTCGAATTATTTTTTATTTTTAGTGGCCCAAAAATACCAAAATCTACCCTAACACAATAACGCCTGTCTAACGGTATCTCTACATTTTTGTGCACGCTTTTGTGAATTGCAATTGAGCGTTGAATCATTTACATTTGAGGTTTTTGTCTAAATGCTTGACTTTTAAAAAAATTAAACTATCTCTACTAATAAACCAGTTAATTTCTGTTTGAGTCTTTTTCGCCTCATCTCTTATCTAATGCTCGAGATCGTGATCATTTATCGGCTACCGTAAAAATTTATCTTTTTTTATTTTTGTTATTGTATACAAATTACGTGTAAGAGCTTGTTTTTTTTTTAATTTTTTTTATTTACCTTTATTTTTTTCGTAACCTTAAAACCTACAAAAAAATACAAATTCAATAAATTTTAATACCTAAAAATAATAAAGTAAGCCTTGGAATTTAGACAGATATTTTAAAAATGACATTACGTACATACAATTCAATCATTTGTGTTTGACATTGTTAATTAAAGATTTTTTATTTGAATTTTCTCTTTGCAAAAAGTTTGTACGTTTCAATAATTGTAAAAATGCCGTTATTTACAAATGCTGAGTACACAGACATCGTATTTGTGTACGGATTTAGTAATGGTAACGGAAGGGCTGCTACAGAAGAATACAGAAGACGATTTCCGGATCGGAGAATTCCAAATCACCAAACGTTTGCCGCAACCTTTAATACATTGCGTGAAAAGGGTAAGTTTCCCTCAACCGATCTTCATGTTGAAAGACTGGGTGCTAATAACGTGGTCCAAGAAGAGAATATTCTCAACCTTGTATAACCATAGCACTATTTCCGCCCAATTAGCGATAGTATGGAGAACTATAAAAAATGAAAACTTATACCCTTTCCATGTATAGGTACAAAGATTAGAAGAAGGCGACTACTTGCCTAGATTAGCATTTGCTAGGTGGGTAATAAATCATCGAAGAACTATTTTTAGAGCACTATTCACTGATGAAGCCCAATTTACAAGGGACGGAGTCTTTAATTCTAGAAACTCTCATGTATGGGCAGATGAAAACCCTCATTCGTTGCGATTGGCCAACTCTCAACGAAAGTTTTCAGCGAATGTTTGGTGCGGCTTAATAAATAATCATTTAATTGGACCACATATTTTCCCTCAACGACTAACGGCTGTTGTGTATTTGGACTTTCTACAAAACATTTTACCGGGCTTATTAGAAAATGTAAATTTAAGAGGCAAATGGTTTCAACACGATGGGGCACCTGCACATTTTGGAATTGATGTTCGAAATTATCTCAATCAACAATTTGCTGATCGGTGGATTGGACGCGGAAGACCACATCCTTGGCCAGCTAGGTCGCCAGACTTTAATCCAGCCGACTACTTTTTGTGGAGGCATCTAAAACAAAAAGTTTACAGTGTTCCAATCGAAACTAGAGATCAATTAATAAATAGGATACATTTTTATTGCGACGAGGTTAGACAAAACCCTCAAATGATTCACCGCTCAATTGCAAACCTACAAAAACGTGCACAAAAATGTAGAGACACCGGTGGTATACATTTTGAAAACATTTTGTAGCTTTTAAGACGTTATTGTGTTAGGGTAGATTTTAGTTTTTTTTGGGCTACTGAAAACAAAAATTAATTCGACAAGGCTGTGTTTTATTAGTAGAGATAGTTTAATTTTTTTTTAAAGTCAATCATTGAAATAATTTTATACTTAGTTAAAAGCTTTAATACAGATGCCGCTAAAAAAAGGGGTATGTACTATCTAAAGATTTAAATTTTGTACCTAACCTTTAGTGTGCCATTCAAGATGGTGGCATATTTTTGTTCACAAATGAATGTAGTTTAAGAAAAAAATTCAAAAATACCGAATTCCGATGTACAGAGTGTCTCAAAACTAACCCCCCTCCCCTGAGTGAATTGGCTGGATACGGCACTGGAACTTTGCTACTTTTCAAACGTCAAATAGTTATGATATAACAAAAGTGTTTGTGTACAAAATTTAAAAAAAATGGATTCAGCCGTTTAGGAGATACAGGGTGAACAAATTTTTACCAAAATACGAAAATCACCCTGTATCTTGGTAATAAAGCCGAATTAATCAATTTAAATATCCATTTCGATATACCCTAGGGATACCCTATACACCACATAAGTATGTACAGTGGGTCGTAAATCACCCAGTATATATATTATATATATATATATATATATATATATATATATATATATATATATATATATATATATATATATATATATATATATATATATATATATATATATATATAAGGTATTAATTAACGTCGTGGACATATTTCAGGGGGTGATAGTACTCGACAAAATAGGAAAAAAATGCCAATATATATACATGGTCAAAAACGCACCATTTTCGTTATACAGGGTGTCAAAGTTTCAATTTTTTTCTCGTTTTTTGCGTTTTTTTTCCAGTTCCTTCTGAGACAATTAGTTCAAATTTAGTACATGTATTATGAACGTTAGACGAACGGTTTTGAACGGCAATAATAAAACTGTCTAACAACAACATCTTATTTTTTCAATCCAAAACCGTTCGTCTAACGAAAAAAAGTCAAGAGGTTCTTTTTGTTAGCAACTAATAAGTGATTACGAAAATGATTTTTATTTTGACAAAAAGCATTGACGTGCCATTTTTTAATAAAATAAAATAATATTTTGGTCAATATCAACGGTTCAAAAAAAGGTAGATGATAAATTATTTTCATTAAATTATAGAGAAATTTATCCCCTTTTAAAATATGTAAAAATGAATATACCATTACATTTGATTTTTTTGAAAAAAACTAAAAAATATGCTACTAATTCAGTTAACGCCATCTAGCGACGCCAGAAAAAGTCAAAAATTCAAAACCAAATAAGCGTTTTGTAGTGCAAATTATGCTCTTTTATATGAGCCTAAGTTTGCTAAAATCGGTCAAAAGAAACGGGAGACATCTTGGTTTGTTTGAAAAAACAATTGAACTTCCCCCACCGCTTTATTTTGATATATAGAACAAAACATTTTAGACAAAAAGTGTAGGGAAATGGACACTAAATATGAAAATGATATCATCGATTATTTTCATTAGGCAAAATTCTATAAAAACCCCATTTTTCTACTTGGTGTTGGTTGTTACGCCCTCTAGCGTACGTTTGACAAACTCGAAAATAATTTTCAGCAATTTCTCTTGGCGACTTTTATTATGCTTTTTTTTCTCAAATCTATACGACCAATATCTTATGAGATATGGCCGCTCGCTACCCTTAACTGATGACCCTGTACATGTGAGAATATGAATTATTTAAGAGCTGTGATAATTGCTAATAATATAACCTGTATTGTCTTATGACTGTTTTAAATAGTGATGCCATAGAAAATCAAATTTATGTCAAATTTGATTTAAATGTACATGTACTCTTAATTTTTTTTATCAAAAGTTTTAAATACTTAATATATGTTAATAATAAATAAGTGGACATTAGAGCACAACTGTATTGACGAAGGTAAACACTGATGTGTATTGACCAAACAAATATAGGATATAAATAACTAGGATCTTAAAGTCTAATATCTCAAAAACTACTGATTGAAGTACATACATATCACACATTTTTGAAAAGGGAATAATAAGGAGAATGTAAAAAATCAAAAATATACAGCAGCAACGTTTGTATTTATTATTTTCTTCTATCTACACAAAATAAACCCTGAAAAAGGGTGGCGAAATATAAATGACGACTCTGTATGTAAGAGCACAGATAGATAACCAAGAAAGTAAGTAACAGAACGATAAAGTATTTTCCTTACCTGCGTGATTTATTCAATCGAAAAGAAAAAACATATCCGTATTATTCGTAATATCTTTTTTGAAATTACGGGGAAATAGAACTCGAAAGCAGTAGGTATTACTTATTATAATCAAAATAATCCTGTTATTAATAGACAAAAACTGTAATTAAATTGAAATTTGATATAACTAACCACTTAATGCGTTACCGTTACGCAATTCGTTCACAGAAAAGTAAAAACCTACATTTGCTTTCATACGTAAAAAATCATCAAACAAAACAACCTTACACTGTAAATTATGTGGGTCATAAAATATATTATAATACAATGCTCATTTGGTTTATATCCATAAAAATTAATTTGATAGCGGGATGCACGATATAAACTGTTCATCAAAAGAAAAAAAAATATTATAGTTAAATTTACATTTTTTTAAATACCCTTTGCAAACTAAAGCATTGAGGTGTGTAATAGACATACAACCCCATTTGCTTAAAGTTATTTATTTTGCTATTCCGTTATGTAATGTTATGTATACAGGGTGAGCATAAAAATGTAGTATTTTATTCGACATTTAAAAAAATTAACATTCGGTATGAATAAAACGTTATTAACCGACTACCCTCCATTATAATTAATAACTTCTAGACTTGATTATTAAAGAAACACACAACTGGTTTAATTGTAGTTCAAATTGCATAAAAAAAGTTAGATGAAATAATGAATGAAAAATATCCGAACAAGATTGACAAATTGAGTGGAATAAGGTGGTTAATAAGATCCAATGCAATTAGTAAAAGAAACTTTCTGTATTTGACTTTTTTGGAAAAAATTGTAAAAGACTTAGAGCAGGGGTGCTCAAACGGTCGATCGTGAGGGCTTTTTGAGTAGATCTCGAGAAGAAAAATTTTTTTAATAAGTAGGTACTTAACTAAACTACAAAAATTTATTACGTAATAAAATAACACTCTGCTAGCGGAAAAAAGGCGGCTTTATCAAAGGAACGCGCGGTACTTGTCAAAGAAAAGCCGCGTTTTTTATTCTTGCCGCTTTTCTAGAAATTTCGGGCGGCGCGTTTGACGGGAACATTCGAGACTTTCGTTCACGCCGATATAAATATTGCGCCTTCAGGAATTGGAGTCATTCTGAATTGCAACTTAAGGGCAATACTACGTCGATATAGTTTGACAAACTAATCTTGACCCGCGACGTAAGGGGGAGGTTTGTCAAAAGCAGACCGTTTCCATGGATATGCAAAAATCTAACGTATCAGCTGCGAGGAAAGCATTGTCTCCATGGATACTCGCATTCTTTTCATAGCTCATGATAAACTTGCCAAACTTTACAAAGCTTATTATCAAATAGTACAAAATGAGTGCAGCGAAGAAATCTAAAACGTATCATTTTAATAACGATTGGGAGGAAGAATTTTTGTTTTGTATGGTGAAGGATAAGTGCATTTGTCTTATTTGTCGTGCGTCAGTTGCAATACCTAAGCGTGGTAACTTAGAGAGGCATCATAAAACGGTTCATAAAAACTATGAAAAGGATTTTCCGCCACAGAGTGAATTAAGAAAACGAAAAGTACGTGATTCGATATCTTATTTGAAAAAAGAACAAACCATGTTCACAAGACCAGCCAAACAATCAAAAGCTGCTACGATCGCGTCATTTAAAATATCTCATATATTGGCGAAACACAAGAAACCATTCGAAGATGGATCGGTTGTGAAGGAAGCATTTATTGAAGCGGGTGAGACTTTATTTGGAGATTCTAAAAATAAAACAGAAATCATGTCTGCTATTAAAGAACTTCAGTTATCTCGTCCGACTGTCACAAGGCGTATTGAAGTCATGAGTCAGGACATGGCAGATAAACTATTTTACAGTTTTACAGTTCGACGAATCCACCGATATGACAGACACTGCCCAGCTGTGTATTTTTATTCGGATGATATTCAGTGACATGTTGGCTAAGGAAGAATTTTTGACAATCATTCCTCTGAAGGGGAAGACCCGTGGCGAAGATATATATGACGTTTTCTTCAATTTTGTAAAAAACTACAAGCTACCATTATATAAATTAGTGTGCATTACAACCGATGGAGCACCAGCAATGACTGGAAACAGAAACGGTTTTTTGGCATTGTGTCCAGCTAATGAAGATTTCCCTTCATTTTTTTCAATCCATTGCATTATACATCAACAAATTTTGTGTTCAAAAGTTTTAAACACGGAGGAAATTATGGGCATTGCAACAAAAATTGTGAATTCCATCCGTGCACTTAGCTTGCAACGACGGCTCTTTAAGTTGCAGTTGGAAGATAGGGAGTCAGCTGAACACACTGATTTAGTTCTTCTCACGGACGTCAGGTGGTTGAGTAGCGAAAATTTCTAGAAAGGTTTTAAGAATTATTGCCCGAAATAACAACTTTTCTAGACGAAAGAGGTGATGACACTCAGATGTTCAAAAACAAAAAATGGCTGACTGATTTGGCATTTTTGACTGACATCACAATGCACTTAAACACCATTAACTTGGAGCTTCAAGGTAAAGGAAAAACTGTTATTGAGATGATTAGCGCAGTAAAAGCATTCAAAAGTAAATTGCAACTTATGATAGACCAACTGAAAAGAAAGTATCTGAATCATTTTCCGTCTTCGAAAGCAAGGATTCCTCAGTTGAATTATGATACGTATGAGGCTGAATTATCAAATATTTTGGGACAATTCGAAATGCGTTTTTATGACTGTAGTAAATTTGCAGCATGTAGCATCATTTATGAATTATCCTTTTTCATGTAAAAACATTGAGGAATTAGCTACTGAAATAGCAAGTCAGTTTAATATGAACTCATGTTCTGTTGAAAATGAGTTGGTGCAGATTATGTCAGATATACATCTCAAAGCTACAGCATCTGATACAAATTTCTGGTGTTTTATATCTGAAGATAAATATCCGAATCTAAGGCAAATCGCCCTTCAACTGACAGCAATGTTTGGGTTAACTTACTTGTGCGAGTCTGCATTTTCTGAAATGAAGATAATTAAGTCAAAATATCGCAATCGACTAGCTGACGATCATATGTCATCATGCTTGCGATTAGCTCTTAGTGGTTACGTACCATCTTATGAAAAGTATGCTGAGGACATGCAGTACCACGCTTCAACATCCAAAGTCACTCCTTAGTTAAGTTTAACACCATACGTAACTCTTTTGTTTTGTAAGAACCAATAAACTCGCAATTTTGAATAACTATGAGTTTTTTCATTGATATTGTAGAGAAGAACCTAACTAAACCTAACCCAAACCTTGACTAAAATAATGTATATTGTGCGGAAAGCTAATATCTATATATGCTACGGTACACCCTACCTAGGTAGGTAGGGTGTATGTATCGTGTATGTACGACAACCCTGCATCACACATACTTACAGACTCTCAGAGTCGATCGTAAGTAGTCTTAAAATATGACTTAGAGATAACATGGCGATCCAGAGAGACAGTTCCAATCCTCTAAAAGAAATGGAAGATTTGGGAGGTCAATAACAAGTTTAAAAATAGGCATACTTAAAACAAAAATAAATATCTTATCTTGAAATTGAGTTTTTAAATTCTCTTGAAGTTCAGGTCTACTCTTCGTTCTTTGGAATTGGAAAAATGCTGAGCGACACGTTCGTTAAAATTGCATGCACATTCCTTTTATAAACGATTTCTCGATACTTAACATTGCTAAAGCGGATAGTCTATCTTGGCCCAACTCCTCAACAAAATTTATAAGCCCTCGAAAAACCCCTGGATTTTCAGAAAAAGCCGTTTCATCATGGCCACAAAACAAAATTTTATACAATCTATAATTTTGTTTAAAATATAACGATTTCTGGATACATTTTAATTAAAATCTCTAAGGGATTTTCTATAAGATGTGTCTAGCTGACTACGATCAACACTTCCGACCGTAGTATAGTTCACCGAACATTTCATGTTATCTGCAGAAAACGCATGTTTTTTTATTTTTTCTTTTAAGTGTTTTAAATCTTTAACACCGGTTTTGCACCATAATGAGTCCGACTAGACCTTAGAAAACAACAAACAAACAACAGTAAAATGAGTTAGAGACTTCACAACCACATATCCAGTTAGCTAAATCGTAGATACTTTTGCGAAAGTTTCGATGAACCTCTTTATTTTTGTCTTTACTAGTTTGTCGTATACTAAGTTCTGGCAAATTGCGACCACTTACCTTGAATTCGGTTATTTTCTCAAAATTAAGTTAGTTAGCACTCTTTAGTTGTTTAATTTTTTGCACTACCGAAATTTTATTTCATCTACATTCATAACTCAAACATAGACCACCTTGAAATTAGTTATTTTTGCAAAATTAAACTCGTAAGCACTTTTTAGTTGTTTAGTTGTTTATTTTTTTGCACTAATCACTACCAACATTTTATTTTCTGTATATTTCCACTACCTCTGAACAATTGAACTTCCGCATGCCGACGTGATGACGCGATCGATCGATCGAATTATGAGAAGAGACCGGCTGATGACCCAAATCGCGATATCATATTCCATTTGATATCACGTTCGGCTGCCGCTCGGTAGCTGTGAAATCTTTGGGTACTTTCGTCAAGCTTTGAGGTAATCGGGGCATTTCGGACTGTCCAGCCTAGCTTAGTATAGCGTATTTTATTATACCTAAAGAACGAAAGGTTCGCATTTTGTTACAACTATTAAGAGGGACCGTCAAACGAATAATTTATTTTCTGAAATATTTTTGGGGGGTCATTGATCAAATGACCCTATGGAAGAACCGCCACTGGTTCAACTATTGAAAAGTTACTTGGGCTGCCTTATTCCGCCTATGCAATTCCAGAGGAAGTACTCATATCTTGTAATTTTACAAACTATGTCATGTCAGCAGAATACATACATTTTGGATATGCATTTAATCAAGCAGCTTTAGAAATAGAAAAAATCGAAATGGACAATATTAAAAAAAGCTTTCTTAGTTGAATTATGAGAGGAAATTCAAGACAGGCTGCCAAACAACATCGAAATATTTGAAAAAATACATTTTTTAACACCGGAGAATGCAACAGCTCAAATAAGAAGACCAAATGTCATAATTTAGCAGTACACTGTGTCCCAGATTGCTTGTAATCACAGGGTTTCTCGGAAACCAGCAAAGATATAACTTTGCGGTTTTCGCGACCTTGTGTCACTTTTTCGAGAAACTTTGAATGCCGCAAACAGAATTGTGCCACATCGTTTCGTTCCCGAGATACAGGGTGAAATAGATTTGGCGCTTTTGGGGGTGGTATCATATTTCGGACACCCTATCAGATAGAGAAAAGGTAAAAACTGCTATGGATAGATATTTTTACGTAGAATCCAGTGTTGTAGTCGCACAAATTTTTAGACAATCCGTTTTTGAGATATAGCCCAAACTTAGTATTTTTTAAACGGGACACCCTATATTTTTTTATTCCAAAAAATTCGCCTTTTTTTTCTCTTTAAAATGATGTATCACACTGTGCACGTTTGACGTAAACTAAACCTTATAAACGCTATATTAAAAGAAAAACGTAAGTTGGCCATGGAAATATGGGTAGATATTAAAAGTGTCCAGAAGCAAAATTAAACAACATAAAAAATTAATAACCATTTTTTTACTATGAAATAAATAAACTTAATAATCTTGATAAACTTAATCACAATACTAAACAAATTCTACATAACTAGAAAAACTGTTCAAAATGGCCGCCCCCCTCACGAACACATAATTGGCACACAGTGCGAATTCTTCTTAGAGCATTCATCATTATTATAGGTCTATCTTCCAATGATCTAAATGCCTGAATGGTTGCATTTTGCAGCTGCTCCATCGTATTGACTGGATTCAGGTAAATTTTGTTTTTTAAGTAAGACCAAACGAAAAAATATAATATTGAGAGTTCTGGCGACCTAGCAGGCCACCTTACTGGTCCATTTGTACCAATCCAGCGATCGTGAAAATTTTCAAATAGAAATGGCCTTATAATTTGCGCATTGTGGGCAGGAGCACCGTCCTGCTGAAAGTAAATATTGTGCAGATTTGCTAGCGGCAAGTTATCCAATAAATCCGGTAGTATTTGATTTAAAATTGCTAGATATCTATCTGCTGTTAAATTATTATTGTAAATATGGAATGTAATCTTTGTTCCCAATATAAAGCAAGCGACGCTAAACTCAAACCTTCCTTGCTGCTGACGTTCTCTTGTTAAAAATTGGTTTTCCGTATACCAGTGCCTATTATTATGCCTGTTAAAAATACCACTACAACTTATATTGGCTTCGTCGGACCATATAACCTTGCTACCGAAGTCAGGGTCATTTTGGGTTTTTTGAAGATACCAGTTACAAAAATTTAGACGCCTTTCTGCATCTCCAGGATGCAATTGTTGTACTACATTTACTTCATAAGGCTTATATTTATGTTTTCTTAATATCCTTTGCGTTTGTGATTTTGACACCCCCACTGTTTCCTGAATATGCCTACATGAATTCGCGTGATTGGCCTGAATACTTGCTAATACAACAATCTCATTGTTCTTGGGATTTCGTTTATTATATGTTTTAGCCCTGTGCTTTGAAAATGATCCATCATTAATTAAATTTAATTTAATTCGGCGAAAAATTGCCTTGTGTGGCTGAGGCCTTTCTGGATATCTACGATATAAAAAAAGCTTTTGGAAATAGTCCATAACTCAAAGTGGAATTGAAAAAAAAATTTGAAAGGAGGTTCATAATAATTTAAGCGCTTGGTGCTTACCTGTTCAGCAAATCAGATGCTTGATCACTGTTTTCATGACATTCAATAAAACAAACCATCATATCATACTTATGACGATTTTCAAAATTATTCATTTCTTCTTAATATCTATTAATTTACCTGTTAGAATTATTGGTAACTCGTATGATAAGAGGATAAACACGGCAATGTTTGGTATATTTAAGAAACAAATAGTTTTGATTTTTGTTTCCATGCCATATTTCCATGGCCAACTTACGTTTTTCTTTTAATATTGCGTTTATAAGGCTTAGTTTACGTCAAAAGTGCATAGTGTGATACATCATTTTAAAGAGAAAAAAAAAAGAAAATTTTTTGGAACCAAAAAATACAGGGTGTCACATTTAAAAAATACTAAGTTTGGGCTATATCTCAAAAACAGTTTGTCTAAAAAAAATTTCGACTACAGCACTAGACTCTACGTAAAAATATCTATCCAGAGCAGTTTTTACCTTTTCTTTATCTGACAGGGTGTCCGAAATATGATACCACCCCCAAAAGCGCAAAATTTCTATTTCACTCTGTATCTCGGGAACGAAACAACCTGGCACAATTCTGTTTGCGGCATTCAAAGTTTCTCGAAAAATTGACACAGAGTCGCGAAAACCGCAAAGTTCTATCTCTGCTGGTGACCGAGAAACCCTGTGATTACAAGCAATCTGGGACACAGAGTACATTTCAAAAATATATACGAGTTGCTGTTTCCCTAAATCGGTAATGAGTTTTTTATTTTGTCCTCCTTAACAGGCTCGTAAGTAAATTATATTGAGCGAAATGCTTGCTTGAGTAATGCCGCTTCATATTGTATTCTTTTAAAACAGAAATGGTTTCACTGCACAACAAACACATATGTTTACCACTGCGCATGATAAAAAAGTGTTCATCAGTCCATTTGTCTCGGAATTGACCACATTCTGTGTCCACTTTCCGCTTTTTTAAACCAGACATCTTGACAGATTTTGTTTAGATTTAACGTAAACATGTATAAAACTAGTGCAGAAAATAGTTTAGCCTTAGATATACTTTTGAATGCTAAAGAAAAACCAAATTATGTTTTTTAGTTTGTAATTGCCATTTTTTAGAGTTACATATTTATACATGCAGAACTTTCTTTATTTATTTGATCGCAATTTTCGTATCGTATTTTAGCGCCCAAGTTTTATACTGGGTTAGCTCCTTTTATTTTCTTTTTTACCAAAGATTTTTTTTGAAACATGTTTTGTTTTTTTTTTCAAACACTCTGATTTTTGGGGCATTTCTAAAAAATTTCCTTTAAAAAATATTTCAATTCCATAAGAAAAAAAATCCACTTGAAATTAAAAGAAAGAAAATCTGGGGGATTTTTTCATAAATACAGCGAACTGGGGATTACTCAGCTATAGTCGAACGCGGTTTTATCGTGCGGGTCCAAAGGTCACCAACATTATGAATCAAATCAGAAAACACAGTGAATACCAAAATGTTGTGTGATTCTTTTATCGAGCTACTAAATCTCGATGGGCTATTTACAAATATACAGGGAGAAAGAAAATAGTTTTTTTTATTATATTACGCAATATTATTAAGATAGCCACTTAATATTATTTTATATAATAAATGCCGAGGGACTAAATAAAAAAATTCGCTAAATATGTATTTGGTTAAATTTTTTTGGTTGGCAAAAACAAAAATACACAAAATGGCAAGCGCCTTAATAAAGTCGGAAGGCGGTTCGAATCAGTGGAACAATCTGGATATGTTCTCTTTCTACAGCCACTTAATGAAAGTGAGATTTTTTTATCAATCACCAAAAATTATGAGCCCCGCTTGACCTAGAAATCTAACCACTTATACAGTGTCATTTATTTAAATGCGGGACAACTCTGTGCAAAGAAAACTTGTTTTTTTTTTTTTTATTTTGCAAAAACACTACACCTTTGTTAAAAACACAAGATAATTAGTTATTACTTCCCTCGTGAGATTTTTTCAGATCTTTACGTTTAAGGGTCCCTAGATGCCGGAAAACATGTTTTCTCAACTCCGTCTGTCTGTAGGTATGTCTGTCCGTCAGTCTGTCTGTTCGCGGCATAGCTAAAAAACTACTTATCCGATTTCCTCAAATTTCAGTCTAAAATTAAGGGCCATGCATGCGAAAAATACAGGCTATATATATTTAAAATTGCAACAAGTATTCTATAATCTAAAAACGTAAGCAAAAAAATGGTGTCAAATCTAATAAAAACATTTTTAAATTAAAATTCACTGGCTAATATCCAGGAGCCAGTGGCAAAAGCTCTGAGAATCGGTATAAGGAATGTACAGAAACTTGTGCATGAAAAAAAAGTATAATTTACTTCCGAAGAAGATTAAGAAATGTACACGAAAAAAATCCAAAGGCAAAAGACTTAAGTTACAATGCAAAAATGGATATTCATAATGCAATTTATGATTTATACACGTCAAAGATTAATATAATCCTTCAGAAACTTTTTAATATTATAGACTAAAAAATATCACCATCACTTAAAAAGTCCTCTTCTTCTGAGTCGTCCTCAAAGGGCGCAATGATCATTTACGCTAATTCGACATCTAGAACTCGTTCTCGATTCCACCAATCCCATATTAATTTCTCCGTATGTTCCACAGATTTCTTCCAGTACTCCGGCGTAATATAATTTAATGAATCTTGCCAAACAATTTGCACTTCATCTGATGTAAGACCATCGTTCACGTGTTTTTCATAATATGATTTTGCCCCAGCCCATATTAATTCTATTGTGTTAAACTGGCAATGATATGGCGGCAGTCGTAAAACCTCATGTCTATTTTCCCATAATATTTTGCCATTAAAAGAAGTTCTAGTTTCAGCATATTGGGTAAAGGATTTTGTTTTTGTTTTATTAGCCAGTCATAAATATCACTTTTCTTCCATGATGAAGTAGGTTGTTTATTTAAGATTCTTGAATCATAAGATGCATTGTCCAGAATGATTAAAGATGGAGCATCTAAATTTGGAATCAGTTGTTTTTTAACCACTTTTCAAACAGTTCACAGTTCATATTATCGTGGTAGTCCATACTTTTGGATGTTGAAGAAAACAATAAACTTGCACCTGGGAGAAATCCTGTTGAAGACCCTAGATGCAAAATGATGAACCGTTTTCCCGTCCCACATCCCTTTTTTCTCTTGACACTTTTTACAGACTCGTCCTGCCATTTCGAACCACTTCCATTAGAAAATATCCAAGTCTCGTCTAAAAATACCACTTTTCTAAATTTTGAATTAACATTTTCCATGTATTTCTTTAAAAACTGGATACGTTGACTTGCTATATGTGGCAACTCGCATAAAAATCTTCGATTACAGTCCTTTTTATATCGAAAACCCAACATGTTTATTAATTTTGACAACGATTTTAGTCCAATTTCCAATATGCCCCGATTTTTTAAAGCTTCTTTTAAAACTTGAAGGGTTATTTTAGTTTTTGATGTGTATAAATCGTAAATTGCATTACGAACATCCATTTTTACATTGTGACTTAAGTCTTCTGTCTTTGGCTTTTTTCGTGCACATTATGTAAATTTTGCTTTTTTTCATACACAATTTTCTGCACAGTCCTTATACCGATTCCCAGAGCTTTTGCTACTGTTTCCTGGATATTGGACACCATTTTTTTCGCTTGTGGATGCAAAAAACCCAAAAATTATTTTCTGTTACTCATTTTGTCACAGACTTGTCAATCTGACTTTGAAGTGACATCGCTCAAAGATTTTTGCAGCTGCTGGTATTTATATGTTTATCCTCTTTTCTCATAATAAAATATCATAGGTCTATCTAATTCATCTTTCGTTTGTTTGTCGTTGATAAATCGTATGACCCGAACGATAACACTGCTTTTGACTATATATATGGGGATATTCAGCGAGGTAACATGGCAACGCTATTTGAAACACAGTCTTTATAAACTTGATAATAAAACCGTTTTTTTTTTTGACGAGTAGTTTATATGGTACAAATTTATTTTAATATAATATCTAAGGAACGCATAATTTGACGGTAATTAAAAGTTAAAAAGTAACAATTATTTGCAGCGAAGAAGAAAGTCTTCAGACATAATTGGACTGATGGAGAAAACAATTTTAGCAGATGATTTTAGATGTATCGAGGTTCATATAAACTGGCCTTGTTCTTTCGGCGGACTGTTGGGAACCAAGAAAGCATTGTTATGTTTTGAAATTATGTTGCATATTCGTATCATTTTGGTAAATCTGGGTTAGGCCCGCAACAGTACCTGAAGATGCATGCGTTTTCCCATATTATCTTAACGAATACTTTTTTTTTATTTCGAAAACGAGGCCGGTTAGTTGCGAAATAATTTGTACTACTTAAGAAAAATCTGGTTGTATTTATGTCATAAAAAATTTTTGTTCTGTGTGGTGTTGTCGCGTCTCTTCCCAAGATTTATAACTTTATATTGTTTACCGTTCTTATCAGTTTTAAACACCTTACAAACAACGAATATCGCCTAAGTTCGTAAAACACGATTTCTGTCTAATCCCTTTATGTAAATGTAATGATGCATGATATCAGGTGATGTTAGAATGGTGACGTAACAAAACATCCCGGTTTTCTGCATTAGAACTTCAACCAAGCAAAATAGTTTCACCCATGTGTTTCGTATTTACAATTATTATTGCTTCCAAAAATTTCGATTGGTAATTTTTTTATTCATTACACTTATAATTTTTTAAAAATCAATAAGTACAAATACAGGATTTTCAGATGACTAACGATCTTTAATTTATCAATGATATAAATTTTTTAAAAATCGGTAAATTTCCTTTACCCACAACTTTCACCGTTATGAGTCTTTCCTTTTATTAGGAATTGTGAACCAGTTTAATTCCGCACATGTATAGATAATAAAATATATACCTATATATACAGAGTGTCCCACGACGAACTGCGGCGATCGATTTCTCAGAAAGTAGGCTTTGGAAAAATTTGAAATTTTGGCAGCTAACTAAAGTCGATGGGGGCAATTCGCGCAAAATATTTTCAAAATGGCGGCACTTCCGGTTATACCGGAAGTAGACGTCAACTTTCTTTTTTTAAATAGAACACACTGTATATTATCGAATTTTTGAATTCCTCGAAAAATTCTAAGTATATTTCATGTATAATACCCTATACTTAAGATGAACTGTTTTTGAGATATTTTGAATTTTATATAAAAAATGACGTTTGCAGGTCTAGACATAACTATAAATATCTGCTTATCGAAGTCTCTATTATTTATTTGCGGTTGGCTTCCTTGCCCAAAAGGGTACACTTTAGTGGCCTGTGCTGATATTTTTATAATAAATAAATATAGGGTGATCAAAAACTGACATAAATATACTTTAAAAAATCGTTAATGCTTATTTTTTCAAATGGAAACACCCAATTTTTATAATTTTTTCTTATTTAACACTTAAAATAAGGGTGACTTTGTATAAAGTTGTCTATTCCAAAAATGTGTAGTTTTTGAGTTATTGACGATTTAACATTTTTTATTCTAATAATACAAGATGGCTTCAAAGTTTTCTTGTTAGTTGGCCATGATGGGGAGGCCTGGCGAGAACAAAACCAATTGAAACGTAATATTTATTGTCGTTTGACAATTACCTACTAAAATATTATTTATTTATTATAGTAATTATAATAATTATTAAACTAATAATCATGCCGGGGCGATTAAATTACACCCACGAGGATTATTTGAATTTGTTTATTATCCATGGGGAATCTAACAGAGTTTTAGCAAGAACATGCCAGATATTTGCTGGTAGATATCCAGATAAACAGAAACCGTCACCGAACAGCGTTAAACAAATGCTGGAAAACTATAAAAATGTTGAAACCGTGAAGACAAAAATTAATAAGAGGAAGCCCATTGTTGATAATGAAAATGTCGAGTTTGCAATTCTGGGATTTTTTGCAGCATATCCAATGACATCCCTAAGAAACGTGGCAAGACAATCAGGAATCTCGAGGAACTCAGTGCATAGGATTCTGTTAAAACATAACTTCCAACCTTATTTAATATCATTGGTTCAACATCTAAAAGACACTGATCTGCCAAAAAGAGTACGGTTTTGCGAGTTTATTTTAACAATGATACAAGATAACCCTAGATTTTTGGACAATATAATTTGGACCGATGAAGCAAAATTGACTAAAAATGGCCTTTTCAATAGACACAATTACCATTCTTGGAGTGATTCGAATCCTTATGCAGTAAGATCGCCGAACTTTCAAGAATCCTGGCAATTTAATGTATTTTGTGCAGTAAGGAACGATGGAATAATAAAACTGAATTTTTACGAAGAAAATTTGAATGGTATATACATTGTCTAAACACAAGGACTTTTTTAATGAAAGATAATCCATTTAGGTAATATTACAATAATTTTTTTTTATCAATTTAGCGTCAATCCAAAATTAGATAAATCATTTAGTAAATATTATTACATAAATAAATTAAATTAAGTTATTTATACAGGTCACACTACACTACTTCATGCAAATACTGGCCCACATACCGTAACACAACATATCTAAAAAAATATCCCAATCCCAAGTTTTATAGGAAAGTTAACTTCGGTTAGATATTTACAAGCTATTTATACAGGGTACTTTAGTAAGTCATAAAATACTAAACCTTCTTTTTTTTATTGAGCACTCTTCAGATTAATTTAATTAAATTTTTATGTATTTTGTTTTCTTCTTAAATCAATAAATCGATGAATATTAACAAAGCATTTCTTCCCGTAAAATTATCTCTATAAACTTTTGTAGGAGAAAGATATCTGAATATTCTTGAAGAGTTGGACAACGAATATTTAAGTAATTTACCTTTGGCAGAACGTAGTCAAATTTTCTACCAACACGATGGCGCCCTACCACATAGAACCGTTGCAGTTACTAACTTTTTACAAGCTACGTTTTACGACAAGTGGATTGCCAACAATGGGCCTTTCCTGTGGCCTCCTCGTTCCCCCGATCTGACAGTCTTAGACTATTTTATATGGGGAGCGATAAAAGGAATCGTTTATTTTAATCCAGTAACAACGAAAGAGGACTGTATGGCAAGGGTAACAGACGCGTTCAAAAGTTTATCTCCAGCTTCAATTAGAGCGGCCACCCACGAGGGATTTATTCCGAGATGCGGAAAATGTTTGGAAGTACAAGGTGGACATTTTCAACATTTATTGAAAAAATAAGTTGTGCTCTTATGTAGACTAGACTTTAATTAATTTTTGTCTTCACGGTTTCAACATTTTTATAGTTTTCCAAAATTTGTTTAACGTTGTTCAGTGACAGTTTCTGTTTATCTGGATATCTATCAGCAAATATCTGGCATGTTCTTGTTAAAATTCTGTTAGATTCCCCATAGATAATAAACAAATTCAAATAATCCTCGTGTATGTAATTTAATCGCCCCGGCATGATTATTAGTTTAATAATTGTTATAATTACTATAATAAATAAATAATATTTCAGTAGGTAATTGTCAAACGACAACAAATATTACGTTTCTATAATAACCAATTGGTTTTGTTCTCGCCAGGCCTCTCCGTCATGGCCAACTAACAAGAAAACTTAGAAGCCGTCTTGTATTATTAGAATAAAAAATGTTAAATCGTCAATAACTCAAAAACTACAAATTTTTGGAATAGACAACTTTATACAAAGTCACCCTTATTCTAAGTGTTAAATAAGATAAAATTACAAAAATTGGGAGTTTCAATTTGACAAAAGTAACTTTTAACGATTTTTTAAAGTATATTTATAATGTCAGTTTTTGATCACCCTATATTTATTTATTATAAAAATATCAGAACTGGCCACTAAAGTGTACCCTTTTGTACAAGGAAGCCAACCGCAAATAAATAATAGAGACTTCGATAAGCAGATATTTATGTATAGACTTGCAAAGGTCATTTTTTACATAAGATTCAAAATATCTCAAAAACAGTTACTTAGGTATAGGATATTATATATGAAAATATCCAGAATTTCTCGAGGAATCGAAAAATTCGATTATATACAGGGTGTTCCATTAAAAATAAGAAAGTTGACGTCTACTTCCGGTATAACCGGAAGTACCGCCATCTTGAAAATATTTTACGCGAATTACCACCATCGACTTTAGTTAGCTGATAAAATTTCAAATTTTTCTAAAGCCTACTTTCTGAGAAATCGATCGCTGCAATTCGTCGTGGGACACCCTGTATATATATATATATATATATATATATATATATATATAGTAATATCTAGTGCTTTAAAGAAAAATGGCTACACAAATCGCACCATAGAGAAAGATATTAATGCACAGGTTTCCCAAACAACGAACGACAAAAAAATATGAACCGGGAAAGCAACGAGTAGTCTTACCATATATAAAAGGCACAACAGACAGAATCGGAAGAATTCTAAGGAAACACAATATACAAACAATACACAAGCCACAAACAACTATAGGTAAACTACTCGGAAACCCAAAAGATAAAATCAAACTGGAAAACCACGGAGTGTACAGTATTCCGTGCCAGGACTGTGAAAAGTTGTACGTAGGGCAAACTAACAGGCGAATATCAGCAAGAGTGGAAGAGCATAAACTCAGCATCAGAAATAAACAAACAACCTCAGCTTTATTCCTACATCATCAGGAAACCGGCCATAAAATAAATTTCGATGGGTGTAGGGAGATTGCCAATATAGAACATTATAAGACCAGAATAATCCGAGAAGCCATAGAAATTGAAAAACAAGGTGATTGGAATAAAAGTGACGAATCATTAAAACTACCAACAGTATGGAAGACAATAATCGACAAATCTAAAATCGCAAAAACTCAAGCGCAATTATAGCAACAACAACAGCACCATCCGGAAAACATAAATAACGACCAACGCCTGCGCAGATATAACCTTCGGCCCCGAGTGGGGGGTATAAAAGGAAACGTCGCAGTCACCAACACTTCAGTCCCTATTCGGACGCGAGAAAGAAAGCTTCGAAAATGCCAAATGTGACTTTGGCGAAACGTCAGCAAAACTGTTCTTTTCAGAACGAGAGTAATGAACGGATGTACACCCGGAATGAAAACACATTATATATATATATATGTATATATATATATATATATATATATATATATATATATCCAAGTTCCCCATATAGTTACAATTGGTAATAGTGGCAGGAGGATGTTTCCTGCAGTTTCCCTAAATGTTTCTACCCGAGTCGGAGTTTTTAGGAATACTACCTCTTCACCGAGGAAATCAGATCGTTCACTCGTGGATAAAAAGCACGAACTTGTTCTGCAACTCGATTAAGTCCATGGGCAAGACATGTGGCGTGTATCATTTTAGGGAAACATATTTGTAGACCACTCATTGCTTTACACATGTATGGAGCAGCATTTGTAATTGCTACTAACGCTCTATCATATTTGATATCACCGGGCCATAAAAGAGTGAGAGAGTCGTTGAAAAATCCAGCAACAGTTGAATGATTTACTTTGTCTAAGGTCTTCATTATAAGTAAATATGATTTATCCCTTTCTGCTTCTACACCCAACACACCAAAAACAAAATTAGCAACACATCTTTGTTCCACATCAGTTGTTTCATCTAGTCACACCCATATACTTTTATATTCTATTTTTTCCCGCAATTCGGTAACTGTCTTATTGTACAAATCTGGAACATAGTTTTTCCTTAACGTGGATTCATGTGAAATTGATGTCTTTGTGTACTGCCTTAAAAATTACTTCAGGGCAGGATTACTTAATTTATTTAGTGGAATATTCGCACTAATAAACGCCTTGCACAAATCCTCATTGAACTTTGATCATTTGGGTCCCGGTCCTGGTAAAAATGTGGTGATTAAAGCTTGTTTCTGAGCACACTTTTTACTTTTTTTGAATCTGATGCTTTGTAGTGCCTATGTGTTGTCGCACTTGGAATTTCTTGTTCTCAGTGACAGGAACATCACAATATTTACAAAACAGGACAAAACCGTCAGTCGTAAAATTAGGAAAATCTTTCAGGAATTGATTTAATACCGCACTTAATGAACGCTTTTCTTTCGGCATATTGGACAATGTTGACGCCACAATGTGTGAACTAACCTGAATTGAAAAATTATTTCTAACATTATTAAAACGCGTGTATTTATGATTGTAAATCCGTGGTAAATCCATAGTTTTTAAAGCACAGATGTTTTATTGGGTACCTATAACAATTTTAAGAAAGGAAGGGTAAAACCCTTGGCCTGCCACCAACTAGACATTCTTGTTTGTTTTATTACTATGGATTATATTTGAAATACATCAAATTTGTCTTGGGAAATAAAAATATATTCAGAAAAATTAGAATATATGCATTTTTCCTGTAATAACTGCAAAATATGCATTTAAATACAAAAAGTGCCAAAATATGCAGTTGCATATGCTTCCATGCAAATGCATATATATCCTAAGCCTAATTATAATAATTCTTATTTCTTGAATACGTCGATTAACCATTAATCTGTTTAATTTTTTTTTATCTCTAATGTGAAGTATCATGTATCGTCTTGGATTAGTACAGATTGAAAACATTCTATATAATTAGTAACGTCATTCACGCTCATTATCATATTTATGGAGGTGTTAAAATGCCAATTACGCACCTCCTCTTATGCAATGCGAAAATGGGATTCGTATGTATGCATACAATTCGCATTGCTAGGTGAGAGAATCTATTATCAATGTATGTAGTAAAACGCTTAGCAATAAAACAGTTTTTTATTTATTTAAACGAATCCTAACGATTAATTTATAAGCCCAAATAGTAACGGTTTTGTATATGATGAGAACATAAAGATTGGAATAAAATTCATAAAATATACAGGGTAGTTTTTTTTTTTCAAAAAAACCTCGGACACGTTGCCGTTTTTTAAAGATAATTTCATGTATACAGGTGTGGTAAAATGCCAAATACTCCCATATCTATAGTTGAGGATTTCGCGTTATGTTGTTGTGACCCCATTATTTTATAGTCATTTTATTTGTGAATAGTCTTAAGTATTATATATTCATAGTCTAGAGATAGTTTGACACGTAAATGCAATATTTAGACATACATTATATTTCGGCGGAACCTTCCGATAAAAGCTGCTTTAATGGTCGTTTATTGCAAGGGAAATTCTAAGTAAACAATATGTATTTTAAATTCTACTTCAAATTCTATTTTATGCACGTTCTTCCGCCCCAAATATTATTATACCCGAAAAAACCTATCATAAACTCATTTACACTATGTCGATAAAGCTTGGGAAGGTTCAGCTATAAAAACATTAAAAGAAACCATTGTAGTACAGTAAGCAGTGGCGTAGCAAATACTCCCCAAATTACTTTTATAGACACCTTTTTTAATCAATTTTACAGATACGCCACTGCATCTCAAATTAGGGAATTCATATAAAAATAAGTTCTAGGTAGTCAGTATGGAGTAGGTCAGTCATTATGTCAGAACTATATTGTCAGTAGAATTAAGTCAGTAGACACAGTAAAAGTAAAGATTTGTTAGAAGTAAGAAGTGTCCCTCTTGTACGGGGTGTCCCAAATTCGAAGGTGACCATTGGGATCTTGGAAACCGTAAGAGATACGAAAAAGTTTAAATTATGGCAAAGTTGCGTATTTTGGTGCTCAATAAAATGCCGTTTGGAAATTGAAAAAATTCCGACTAATTTCGGAGATAACCGAAAAAAACCGAAAGTTCAAATTTTTTTATTTATTTTCTGCTGACTTTATTTAAAGAGATATTGCAAAACAAATTGCACTTTTTCATTGCCACTTTTTTAGTTTTTTAAAGTGACGTTATTACTTTTTTGATTTGACGTTTCGGTTTTTTATCCATCATCAAGTTCATTTTTTTAAATATGGACCTGGATTTTTTATTTCAAATTTCGAAAGAGCTCGAAATTCTAAGCACAACAATATATCGCACATAATATTTTAATCAATTATAATACTCTAAAATTGGTAAAAACATAATTTATATTTAAAATACGTTAAGGTGGCTATGAAACAATAATAAATCCATGAAATTATTATTTTAAGTTACCATGGAGATTTATACTGACGTTTACTAATATAATACTCATTGTAATGTTTTTTTTTAACTGTAACACACAGCTATAACGCGCCAACGTTGTAGCAACCGTTTAATAGAACAACACAAAAATTGTTTGTAACCTTTATTTAGAAAAAACTAAAGCTAGGTATATCAGAAGTGACAACATAAATAAACAAACTTATCGAATTTTTAAAACTAAAGTATACAAAAATAATTACATATTATAAAAGGTATTCAAACTGAAAACCCTGTGCTTCAATGCATTTTGCTGCAAGTCTACGAATTTTTAATATCGCCCGTTGTATGGTTCTAGGAATGGCTCTAACCTCCCTAATTAAATTTTCTTGAAGTTGGTTAATGTTATCGGGTATATTGCGATATAAACGATTTTGTAGAAACCCCCATAAGAAGTAATCCAACGGATTAAGATCAGGACTTCTCGCAGGCCATCGCACAGGTCCAGTATTTCCGATCCATTTATTTGGAAACAAGGCATCTAAAAATTGTGCAACTTCACGTCCATTATGCGGTGGTGCACCATCCTGCTGCCACCACAACTGTCGCAAAATATTTAGTGGCTCGTTTTCGAGCAGTTCAACAACGTTTTCTAATATTAATTCGCGATATCTATTTGACGTTAGGGTACCTTCATATATTATTGGACCTAGAATTTTATTGCGCCACATCCCGACCCATACATTGAAAGATACTCTTCCTTGTGCTCTTACTTCCTGATGTTGATGAGGGTTATCTACCGACCAATAATGCTCATTATGTCGGTTAAAGATTCCATAGGTTGTAAAATTACACTCGTCAGTCCAAATTACCTTAGATAAAAAATTGTTATCTTCCTCACATTTATTTTGAAGCCAGTTACAAAAATCCATTCGTCGGATATCGTCACCTGGTCTAAGTTTTTGACTAAGGTGAATTTTGTATGGTCGATACTTATTGGCTTGTAATGTGCGCCATATTCGCATTCTAGGTATTTGCAACTCATTTTCGTAAAACCTAGTTGACCCCCTAGGAGCATTATTGACCTTAAATGAAAAAAAAGTATAAGATATGAATTTAAATTAAAACTTTATTATTTTACCGTATTAATGATGTTTTCCTCTTCATTTTCATCAACTCTACGACCATATTTATTTCTAGGTTTGTTAAAGCTTCCAAATTGTAACAAGTTGGTATCAAGTTTAGCAAAATAATTTTCATGAGGCTGTCTTCGCTCGGGATATTGAATAAAATATTCTTGACTTGAAAGTCTAGAGTTTCGATTTAATTTGTAATAAATTCGTAGCATATCACGTTTTTCTAATTTGGTAAACATTTTTTATTAGTTATAACGCACAATAAATAATAAAAGCGATAAAAGAAAATGTCACTGTAAATCACCATAGTAACGTAACTCAAAATAATAATCAGATGTTTTTTTTTGTTTCATAGTCACCTAACGTTTTTTAACATTAAATTTTGTTTTTATTAATTTTAAAGCCTTATAATTTATTGAAATAATATGTGTGATATATTGTTGTGCTTAAAATTTCGAGCTCTTTCGAAATTTGAAATAAAAAATCCAGGTACGTATTTAAAAAAATGAACTTGATGATGGATCCGAAAAACCGAAACGTCAAATCAAAAAAGTAATAACGTCACTTTAAAAAACTAAAAAAGTGGCAATGAAAAAGTGCAATTTGTTTTGCAATATCTCTTTAAATAAAGTCAGCAGAAAATAAATAAAAAAATTTGAACTTTCGGTTTTTTTCGGTTATCTCCGAAATTAGTCGGAATTTTTTCAATTTCCAAACGGCATTTTATTGAGCACCAAAATACGCAACTTTGCCATAATTTAAACTTTTTCGTATCTCTTACGGTTTCCAAGATCCCAATGGTCACCTTCGAATTTGGGACACCCGTACAGAAGATAATAGAGAGATTTGAAACAAGTTGAAGTGTTTACATTTACTACCAGTGCTAGTACAAAATACTAAAATTATTAAATCATAACAGTGGTGACATTCGGCGAGTAATAAAAATATTAAAACATAACAATGTGCTACTTTTTCGTTAAACTAAAGATGGCGTTAACAACATTTTCATAGCCCTTTTAGTTCTTTAGATACAGGACTGAATTGGAAAATGTTGCATTTTTAGGCACCCCTCGTATCTCAACTATCAGATAACTTATCGAAAATGTGAAAACTGTTTCTTATATGACTTTTCCCGTAGAACTCAATTCGGCCTTCAGAATTGGTATACAGGGTCAGCTCAAAAAGTTATCGGACCCTACTTTATTTTTTTAATGGAACACCTGTATATTTATAGACTATAAAATTTGTCTTTTTTTTACCTTTTCAAAAATATATAATAGTATGCACTTTTTCTCAGAAACACGCAAATAAATGACAATTTTCTTAAATTAAATTAATAATTTAATAGTAGGCCATGAATAACCTATACCTTGCATATATGTATCTTCTTTTATAAAAATACCTATAAATTTTTTTAATAACAGTAAGAGTAATTTTCATTACTCTGAATATTTTTCATAATTTTCGTACGCCGCCATTATTCGAAGAAATTGATAGATATCAACTAAATCAAAATACCAAAAAAAAACGTTTATAAACCAAAAGTCGATTCAAAAACCGATGAGACAAATATTTGACATTTATTTTTGTTTGTTGTCATAAACAATAGCCATAGCCTACTATTAAATTATGCATTTAATTTCAGAAAATTGTCATTTATTTGCGACTAATTTTATGGTCTATAAATATACAGGGTGTTCCATTTAAAAAAATAAAACAGGGACCGATAACTTTTTGACCTGACCCTGTATATTAATTCCTAAGGCGGAATTGAGTTCTACGGGAAAGGTTATATAAGAGACAGTTTGCAACATGCCTGATAATGCAACATTTTCAATTTAGCCCCGTATCTTAAAAACTGAAAGGGCTATGATAATTTTGTTAACGGCATCTTTAGTTTTACGAAAAAGTAGCACACTGTCGCAAAAACTTTCTATCTATGAAAAAAACGGAGATACTCCGCAAAAGTACCCAAAATTGGACAGCCAGAAAGAAGGTATAAACCTACACTGGCCACTGAGTTAAGCGCACCCTGTATATTGAAAAAAAGGTGAATATTGAAAAAAAAAATTGTCTAAAAATCAATAGAGTAGAAACCCGGCAAGTTTTCAGGTCTTTAGATATTCCATGTTATATTGTTTTTAAAAAGGAAAGTATCAATGATATACATGAAGAAGCTCTTCATCTCTACTGGACATCTATCGAGTATTTATGAACGAGAACGCGTTTAATTAAAACTACTTTTTATGTCAATAGTCTAAGGATGTTAACAAGAAGAATATAAGGTGAAAGAATTTGAAAATTGCAGGGCTTCGGGCAAATAATACAGTTATACCAAAAAAAGAATATACATCCATGTTATTAATTCAAAAGTAGTTCGACGCGATTTCGCTTTTTACCAAATAAAAAGTAAGATTTAATATAAAAACACGTTAGGGGGAATGGGGGCACGTTGATACAATTTTTTTAAGAACCTAGAAAATGCCTTCTAAATTATTTTAATACTAAAAATCATATTTTGTATTTAAAGAATAATGATTATATTTTTATATTTTATATATATTTTTTATGTACTTTAGCAGTATAAAATGGCATGAAATATTTCCTTCTAACTAACATGTAAATCAATGTGCCCCATATCGGGGGTACATTGATACAGGTATGGGGGTACTTTGATACGCATAATATTGTCGGAATGAAATGTTCATTTCAGTTATTATCAGTATATATTAACGTATTAGAACAACAGGGATAATATTCAATATAAAGCAGAAATTATGAAATACAGTATCCAAAATTATTGAATTTAATTTCCTTTAAAAACTTATTTGATACAAACAAAAAGCAAACAAAAATTATTAAAAATGTTTTTAATAATGATTTTTTTAATAATACAGATTAGATGAACATGAAAAAAATAATTAAAAATTATAACAGGAATGATTAATCTTAAAGGTGAAAAGCGACGCCGTTCTGTTAGTACCCTTGGTAATGGTTGGCATTGGCAGTTCGGCGATAATGTCAGAGATATGCACCGCTGCCTCATCTTTTATATCCGGGAAAACAAAAGTTCCTGATGGTTTTTTCCTGAGGTAGGAAACTTGATATTCGTCGCTTTCATATTTAGACATAATTTTAGCAGCAAAGTGCTTGATAGTCTTCTTTTTTTCAAATTTGATTATGACAAAATCCCCTACGTTTAAATTATCTGGTTTTAGCGGAACAGGCATGGTGATATCATCATCTAAAATTTCACCTTCGGAAGAACAAAAGTTTGAGTCTGATGATGAGTCTTTAGTTTCAAAATCGCTGGACTCAGTTGTGGAATCACTTTCTACTTCAGACAATTTTGGTCTTTTCATTTTCTTTGTCGAGTTATTAGTTTCTGGACACAAACCTAATAGCTTTCTAGCTGTTTTAAGTTCTTTTGCACGTTGTCTCTGATTTTTTATAATTTTTTTTTGTTCCTTTATATTTGCCAATTCTTGAAGCCTTTCCTTTTAAATAATAATAATAAAAGTAAATATCACAAGGCATAAAATCATCGTCAGAGAAGGCCAATTTATTGAAAGGCCAGATACCTGGCTTGGTAAAGCCACTGGTGATATTCTTAGCGTTAAATGATCCAAAGTATGCATTTTTAGCCAGTAAAGGGTTGTCATATATTGATAAAGCCTTTCCAGGATGATTTATGTGCCAATCATTAAATGCTACCTTCAACTTGGCTTTAAAAGGGCCGAAGACTGACACATCCAAAGGTTGCATTTTATGCGATGTGTGAGGAGGGAAACTCAGGTACATTATTCCATGTTCACGTGAAAAATTAATGGCCTCGATCGAAACATGAGATTCATGGTTGTCACATACCAGCAAAATTGGATTTTCTTTAGTTACGTTCATATGTCGTTGTATGTGCTTTAACACCTCTAAAAATAACTCAGTGTTTATCCAACCGGTTCTTGACGCCAATCCCAAACTTCCTTCTGGTGCTCCTGATAAGAAGTGATTCTTATAATGGACTCTTGGAAACACGAAAACGGGTGGAATTGTATTTCCAGTAGCGGTTATTATGCCCCCAAAAGTTACAAGTTCACCTCTTTCGGCAGACACTATTTGACCAATTTGCCTCTGAGTTTTTTCCGCCAGAACTTTGGGAGTGTTAAGTACGGTCGTGATACCTGTTTCATCGAAATTTACAATTCGATCGGCAGTAAATTTGTATCTTTTTAATAGGTTTTCAAGATTTTCGTAAAATTCTGATACAGCAGATTTATTAAAAGAAAATGATCTGGCAACACTGGTATTTTCTGCCTTTCTCAAGCTTATGTTCTTGTTTCGGTTACGAAATCCAGACGCCCAATCCGTACCTGCACACTTTGCCAAATCCCATGATGGAGGATAACGAAATCCAATTTTTTTTGCAAATTCATATGCGAGTTTTCGCATCTGAATAAGCGTAAGGCCATAATGCATTTTACTGCATTTTATAATGTAATCATTCAGTTGTTTTTCTCGAGCTGAACTAAACACTTGATGCGAACAATATTTGGATGAGAACTCTGGTTGCTCCTCATTATTTACCTCGTTATTTGTTTCAATAATCTTTTTTCTTTCAATCCTATGCTGTAGAGTTGCGGGTTTTATGTTGTATTTATCAGCAGCTTTTCTTATAGACAGTTTTCCCTCGAGCACTTCCGTTACTGCCGAACTTACAGCATTTTCGTCGATACTAGCCCTGTCGGTTTTTTTCTTGTATGACCGAACCATTTTTCCTAAAAGAACAAAGCGTATTGTATACAGTAGATACATACAGCCAAATGGAATGAATTTGATAATAAATAAATGGGGGCGTGTTCGAAAACACGCTCGAACACGTCGATTGGTATTTTTAGTCGAGCATTTTTTTCAACAAAAACTTTTTATATAGGGTGCATCATGTAACTGTGGCTAATACCAACTTTCCTGCTTTAAATGAAACACCGTCTATATTATGTTCTTAAGAAAAGTCTCTTATTGCTAATTATAAAAACTAGGTTTTATCCCTATATCTTTAAAGGTACCCGATAAATTTAAGAACAACCAATGAATTCCTATTGACTCCAGTATGTAGTGGATCTTTCTGCGCCTGTCTCTTACACACTCCTTCTTATGGCAATACCAATCGACGTGTCTGAGCGTGTTTTCGAACACGCCCCCATTTATTTAATATCGAATTTATTCAATTTAGCTGATACACATCGTATATTATACCATACGGGGACTATTGATACAGTATCGAGGTCCCCCGAGGGGTACTTTGATACATATCAATGTGCCCCGTAAGGCTTTGTATCAATCTACCCCGACCGGCCATGTTTAATAAAACACGATGAAATATGAAAACGAAACAAAATTCAGAGCAAAACTTTTAACATGTTATAAAACATAAAGTAATTTTTACCTGTGAAAACAATTTACATCACAATTAACAAACGCACGACGGCAAACACGTTCGAAAGCCAATTGAAAAAAATTACTCTGAGGAACATAAAATGTGTCTTAACCTATCAACCCACAGGCGATTACAGCAGACCCTTTCTAAATTTATTATAAACTTGTATATGTTAGCTCCATCTATTAGGGTGTTAGTAAACTTCCCAGATTTGTTCGGTTCAGAGTTACGTCACCTGTATCAATGTTCCCCATGTATCAATGTGCCCCCTTTCCCCCTACGCATTTCCATATAAGGAAAGTAATTTACGACGTATCGGTTGCTCATAGTCATAAATAGGAATCATCAATTAAATATTAAAGTAAACATTTTTGCCTTTAGTGAATCAAAGTAATTACTTGAAAGACTACGAAACACTTGAAAGTTTATGATCTAGGAAATACTAACTTCCCTCTCAATGAATATTTACTTTTATCGGGGATATAGTCGAATGCGGTCTTATCGTGCGGGTCCAAAGGTCACCAACATTATGAATCAAATCAGCAAACACAGTGAATACCAAAATGTTGTGTGATTCTTTTATCGAGCTATTAAATCTCGACGGGCCATTTACAAATATACAGGGAGAAAGAAAATAGTTTTTTTTTTGTTATATTACGCAATATTATTAAGTTAGCCACTTAAAATTATTTTATATATTAAATGCCGAGGGACTAAATAAGAAAATTCGATAAATATGTATTTGGTTAAAATTTTTTGGTTGGCAAAAACAAAAATACACAAAATGCAAGCGCCTTAAGAAAGTCGGAAGGCGGTTCGAATCAGTGGAACAATCAGGATATGTTCTGTTTATACATCCACTTAATTAAAGTGAGATTTTTTATCAATAACCAAAAATTATGAGTCCCGCTTGACCTAAAACTTGTTTTTTTTGTATTGTGATAAAAAAATTTTATTCTGCAAAAATGTTATACACTTTTGTTAAAAACACACGATAATTAGTTATTACTTCCCTCGTGAGATTTTTTCAGATCTTTACGTTTAAGGGTCCCTAGATGCCGGAAAACATGTTTTCTCAATTCCGTCTGTCTGTAGGTATGTCTGTCCGTCAGTCTGTCTGTTCGCGGCATAGTTAAAAAACTACTTATCCGATTTCTTCAAATTTCAGTCTAAAATTAAGGGCCATGCATGTGAAATATATAGGGTGTTTGGTACATCGATAGAAAGTTTTAAAGGGGTGAAAGAGAAGGTCATTTGGAGTCATTTGGACCAAATATGTCTATATACAAAGTCGTACCGATTTCGAGATATAGGCCTTTTTTGATATTTTTATTTATTAAGGTAATTTCGGCAAATAAAAAATATTTTTGACCCTGTCAATGATTTTATTTGTTGCAACAAATTTTTTTCATACGGTTTAATATGTATTTATTAAAAAAAAAATATGAACACGTTTTTTGAAGTCCCCAAAAAAACAGCACAGTCCAATGAAAATGATTTTATGCAATGCACTGGAATTAAGTATCATCTTTGAATGCCATTTTCTCGCAAACTGCTCAATAAAAAAAATTTCAAATATGCCTATAAATTACGCAATTTTATACCCTCTTCGGAGATACTATCAGGTTATGATCAATAATTATAATTATCACTACAAATTTAACGGTTACACTTAATTTAAGTAGAATAACTTACAGATTTACTGTCCGATTTTATAATTATGTATTTTCTTAAATATTGAAGACACAACTTGGAAAGTTTAATTATTTTTGATTTTGCAATTATGTAATGAAGTACTAGAATGATAAAATAATGTACTTAGAGAAATCATTTAATTTTCATCATTAAAAATGGTTGACCATAAACGTATCGTTTTTATTTTAATACCTTGGAATTAAAGGAATTTAAACATTAAAAAATATCATGTCAACAAAATATGGTTTTGATGGTTTTTATCAATTCTTTAGAAGATACAATAATTATTACTTTAAAAATGCACTATCGGATTTCAGTTTTTAGTCGAATGGGTCCTGGCATATTTTTAGGCCAGTAGTGCGTTTAGCATTGGGCTTGCAATATTTGCCTTGAATACCTTGTGGTCTAATAGTTCGCTTTGATTTCATAGTTTTTCAAGTTACAATAATTACAATTTCTAAAGATGGCTGCTTTTTCTAATAGCGAATATGCAGACATTTTGTTTATGTATGGAAGAGCCGATGGCAATGCAGCGGCTGCTCAACGATTATATCGTGATCGATTCCCCGCTAGACGTGTTCCTAATGTGCAAGTTTTTATTAATACCTATCGACGAATTAGTGAAACCGGTAACATTCATCACATAGTATAACGTGGGCATGTTGAAAGATATCATCCTGAAGTGGAAGAACAAATACTTCAAGCTTTTGAAGCAGATCCTACAACCAGCATCAGAAAAGTAGCTGATGAATTGAATTTGTCTCTATGGAAAGTGTGGTCTGTTCTCAAGACTGAAGGAAAACATCCGTTCCACTATACCCCCGTTCAGGGCCTTGAAGAAGGCGATCCTGTACGACGAATGGCTTTTAGTCGATTTTTATTGAACGCTGATATGGAGGATGGGCTTTTCTTGAAAAGTATTCTGTGGTCAGACGAATCAAAATTTACTCGTGAAGGTATTACAAACTTTCATAACCTTCACTACTGGACTGATGCGGACGAGAACCCGCATATGAAAAAACAAGTTTCTTTCCAACACAAATTTAGTGTAAATGTATGGGCAGCTGTCATTGGTCGCACTTTTATTGGTCCTTATTATCTTCCAGATAATCTAAATGGAGACAACTATTTGGAATTTTTACGCATCGAGTTGCCCAATATCTTGGATTATGTGCCTCTGAATGTACGAGACAGGATAATATTCCAAAACGACGGATGTCCAGCTCATTTTCGATTAACAGTAAGGCAGTTTCTCGATCAAACGTTTCCTAATCGGTGGATAGGAAGAAATGGACCAATTCTGTGGCCTGCAAGGTCCCCAGACTTAACACCTCTGGACTTTCATGTGTGGGGACGCATGAAAGAACTTGTTTACGAGGTCGAAATAATCAATCGCGAGCAGCTTATTCAACGAATAAATGAATTAGCTGAAAGATTAAGGGTAGAGTTGCGATACGCTGTCACTACCACCGAAATAAGAAAGAGAGCTCGAAAGTGTATTCGGAATCAGGGTTGGCATTTTGAAAATGAATAATAATAACAACATATTCGAAGTTTCTCTTTATGATTTAATTTTAGATGTGAAATTAGATAGTAAATCTGACAATTGTTTTACCTAAATAATTGTAATTGTTTCCATTTTTTTCAACAAATTATTCCAAATAGTGATAATCGATCATAACCTGATATATCCCTGAGAAGGGTATAACATAAGGTAGTTTTTAAGCATATTTGAGATTTTTTTTATTGGGTGATTTCCGATAAAATGGCGTTTTAAGTTGAGCCTTAGTTCCACTGTATAGCATAAAATCATTTTCATTGGCGTGCGGTGTTTTTTTGTGGTTTTCAAAGAAGTTGTTGTTATTTTTTTTAGCTGATATACATATTAAATATTATAAAAAAAAAATAGTTGCAAAAAATAAAATCAGGGACAAAAATATTTTTTATTTGCCGAAATTACCTTAATAAATGGAAATACTAGAAAAGGCCTATATCTCGAAATCGGTACGACTTTGTATATAGACATATTTGGTCCAAATGACTCCAAATGACCTCCTCTTTCACCCCTTTAAAACTTTCTATCGATGTACCAAACACCCGGTATAAGCTATATATATATATATATATATATATATATATATATATATATATATATATATATATATATATATATATATATATATATATATATATATATATATATATATATATATATATATATATATATATATATATATATATATATATATAGCCTGTATTTTTCGTTAGCCCCGAGTTTCTGGTAAAGCGATTTTACCGATTTTTATATAACAAATTTTTTCTTATAATTAATAAAAAAATGTACAGGGTGTTCCAGCGAGGACTGAACAGGGACCTATTTTCGACCTTCCTTGTATTTTGGAAAAATTCAAAATAGCCAATCGATGTATTTTTTCTTGTAGAATCCAAAAATATCATCGAAAAAATATTTGAACCAGAAACAAAAGAGTTACGCTAGGAATGTATCGTTTTTTATACGATTTTTGGAAAGAGTGATTTTTTTATGTCCGTTCTGATTAAAAGATTTGATTTTGCGATAGCTGTTTATATTACATTTTAATGTTTTACAAACTAAAATTTTAGCTTCACCTGTTTAAAATATACGATAGGTTGGTATAGGTGATCAAGGTAAAATGACGTTTGAATGCTTTGTCAATAAAAATTGACATTATTTTAATTATTGTCGAAGTCTTCACCTAAAAAATATATAGGTATTTGACGCTGATCGAAATGAAATACTCTTTGGACGAGAGACTACAGATTGTTATGCTATTTTACAAGTGCCAAGAAAATGCAAGAGAAGCAAGAAGAAGATTTAGCCTCCTCAGGCCGTGTATGATGTGGTTCAATTTTTAACTCGGCGCCATAACGAATGGATAGGGCGAAATGGAACATATGCTTGGCCGCCCAATAGCCCCGACCTCTCAGTTTTGGATACATTTCTTTGGGGCCATTTGAAGAACGTCGTATACAGACAACGAAACGAAAATATTCAAGAGATCATGGGAAAAATTGTCGATGAAATAAACCGCCTTAACCAGGAAAATCATATTGTAACAGCAAGTTTAGAAAGGCTACAAAGGGGTTATCGATGTTGTTTCGAGAAAAACGGCGGTCACATTGAAAACTTATGTTATTAGTAGTTTTATTTTATTATTTAATAATTATTTTTTATTGAATTTCCTTTTCTATCATGTAAAGTTTTATTTTCCTCAAATAGGTTTTTTATCCTTAGAATTGTATTGATGGATATATTTCTATGAAAATTTGCAATAAATCTTCTTCTTGCTTCTCTTGCATTTTCTTGGCACTTGTAAAATAGCATAACAATCTGTAATCTCTCGTCCAAAGAGTATTTCATTTCGATCAGAGTCAAATATATATTTTTTAGGTGAAGACTTCGACAATAATTAAAATAATGTCAATTTTTATTGACAAAGCATTCAAACGTCATTTTACCTTGATCACCTATACCAACCTATCGTATATCTTATACAGGTGAAAATTTTTAGTTTGTAAAACATTAAAATGTAATATAAACAGCTATCGCAAAATTAAATCTTTTAATCAGAACGGACATAAAAAAAATCACTCTTTCCAAAAATCGTATAAAAAACGATACATTCCATTTAAAAAACACCTGATGCATAGCGTAACTCTTTTGTTTCTGGTTCAAATATTTTTTCGATGACATTTTTGGATTCTACAAGAAAAAATACATCGATTGGCTATTTTGAATTTTTCCAAAATACAAGGAAGGTCGAAAATAGGTCCCTGTTCAGTCCTCGCTGGAACACCCTGTACATACTTATTTTAAACACGCTTTAAAATTGGAACAAGTATTCTATAATTATTTATTTGTTGTCCACAAAACTACAAATGTACAAAAAAGTATGCCATTTTTTGTACGAAAAAATCCAAAGGCAAAAGACTTAAGTTACAATGCAAAAATGGATATTCATAATGCAATTTATGATTTATACACGTCAAAGACTAATTTAATCCTTCAGAAACTTTTTAATATTATAGACTAAAAAAATATCATCAGAATCAGTTGTTCTTTTAACCACTTTTCAAACAGTTCACAGTACATATTATCATGGTAGTCCATACTTTTGGATGTTGAAGAAAACAGTAAACTTGCACCTGGGAGAAATTTTGTTGAAGAACCTGCATGCAAAATGATGAACCGTTTTCCCGTCCCACATCCCTTTTTTTCTCTTGACACTTTTTACAGACTCGTCCTGCCAAGATTTCGAGCCACTTCCATTAGAAAATATCCAAGTCTCGTCTAAAAATACCACTTTTCTAAATTTTGAATTAACATTTTCCGTATATTTCTATAAAAACTGGATACGCTGACTTGCTATATGTGGCAACTCGCATAAAAATCTTCGATTACAGTCCTTTTTATATCGAAAACCCAACATTTTTAGTAATTTTGACAACGATTTTAGTCCAATTTCCAATATGCCTCGATTTTTTAAAGCTTTTTTTAAAACTTAAACGGTTATATTAGTTTTTGATGTGTATAAATCGTAAATTACATTACGAACATCCATTTTTACATTGTCACTTAAGTCTTCTGTCTTTGGCTTTTTTCGTGTACAAACTTTAATCTTCTTCGGTAGTAAATTATGCTTTTTTTCATGCACAATTTTCTGCACAGTCCTTATACCGATTCCCAGAGCTTTTGCTACTGTCTCCTGGATATTGGCCGGTGAATTTTCATTTTCGTAATATTTTATTAGATTTAATACCATTTTTTTAGCTTGTGGATGCAAAAAACCCGAAAATTGTCTTCTGTTACTCATTTTGTCACTGACTTGTCAATCTGATTTTGAAGTGACATCGCTCAAAGATTTTTGCAACTGCTGGTATTTATATGTTTATCATCTTTTTTCATATGAAAATATCATAGGTCTATCTAATTCATCTTCCGGATTTTATGCGGAGGATATGATTACACGTAATAAAAGAAAAACCAACTTAAAAAGTTTGTAGTTGATAAATCGTATGACCGGCACGATAACACTTTTGACTATAGGAAAGTATGATCTTCTATATTTATAAATTTTTTGATATAAATGAATTTAACTTAATATAATAATGACTCTGATTATTACAAATTCTAACGTAATTTTACTTTGTCTATGCATAGAAGAGAAAAAAGGCTTATGTAAATTTACTATACCAATGGTTTACCTATGATAAAATAGCATCTATCATTATGTTCGCTTTGAAAAGGGATCAACCTCGGCATAAGCCGAACTGCTTTAAGCCGGTACAATATCGGGCTTATTAATCCTAACATCAACAAATGCTAACAGACAATTTAACATTAAAGAGCCGTATTTCCTGTTCTACTTAGTAAATTATTATATTCGTTGCCTTTCTTTAAAAAGAAAACATAAATTGAATATCTCAAATACGTGACCAAGAAAAACCCCAAGATTTTTTGAAAAGAAACTAATTGAACGAAAAATTAAATTTACCAATTCGGTAAAATGTAATTTATTTCAATTTTTTAAGTTACATACTTTCATTTACCGGGTATATAATTAAAATTAAGAATATATCAATTCCACTAATCTTAGTAATTTCGAATGAATCAAAAATAAAAGAAAAGAGCTCCTTCTGTACATTTCTGACTAAATTATTATACTAAAATAGGAACTTTATCTCTTCTTTGGGAAAAACCAACTTTTACGAATAGGATTTTGGAGATTTTTTTAAAAAAGTATGGTACGCCACTGCTTTTTTCGGAATTAAAAATCATTTTTGAAATCCTCATTTATTTTGCCACAAATTTAATTTCTTAACTTTTTTTCGTCCGACGCACTGTGGGCCAGAGAACCTTTAAAATAGTGAATTATTCAAAAATATTAAACTGCAAATATCTTCACAATTTTATTTATTATGGGTAAGTAGGCTATGAAGCATCCCAAAACAATCGAATTATACTGATATCTTGTCATGGAGATGCGCAAACACGTTCAAAAGTTTGACATATTTGTTATTGTTAGCAGTTATTAATTTACCTTATTAAAAATTGCATAATATAACCGGTGAAAATAAGTGTTTCGTGAATTACAAAATATTTTGTGATGAATGATGTTCAAGCAGGTAAGTTAATAATTATTTTAGGCCATTAGTTCTTTTTTCTGAATTATTACATATTAGTGCAAATGTTTGTAAAAAAATAAATTTTAAGTTATTTGACAAAAAATATTTTAATGTTCTACACACAGATACGTATTTTGTCATACCTGGTTTTCTTCTTTAATCTTATGACTTTTCAAAAAAAAATATAATTTGTGCAACTTTTTGCAACTTGTTGATTAATTGACATTTTTATTTGCCTATTATTTTATCTACAATGTAAGACCAATTTTAGCTCCACACTTTTTTATTGAATTTTGATCAAAATCTTTTAAACAGTGTTGTAGTTGATCACGACTTTCTAAAACAATGCATAAAAGTCGATAATTTAATAAATAATTATTATTAGTATCAATTTTGGGTCTTATCTTTCTTCACTTCTTATTTTTTTTTTCTAGACGTACGATCTCATCGAATTCGCAAAATTGATATTTTTGAAAGGGGAAAAGATGTCAATGATATTATTAATACCTTATTGTCTATAACTTGTCCCATCTGCCAAAAGAAAAATAAACAAAAAATAAAACAAATATCAAAGAGTTTGAATAACCAATTTACACAAAAATGGAATAAAGTTTTTCGTATAAAATCAAAATTTATTAATAAGAATAGATTATGGCTGGACAAATACATAACTACCATGCTGTCCCGGTAAAGTTGGGAGACCCAAAGAAAACAATTTTAATAATTTAAGTTATTCTGCAAAATTTAAAAGAACCGAATGTTTACGAAAATTTGAAATGAATGAACTTTTGTTTGCGTCTAAAATGGGTTTAAGGGCAGACGGGAAATCACAAGCAGCCAAACAATTACTAACCATTGAACACAAATCCAATCCAATTAGTGAGATAAATCGACTTAGTGATGATAGTACTTTGACAATGATAGTAGATTCTAGATTGTCCAAAAGACAGTACCAAAATATTCGAGACTCTGCAAAAAATAACAAAACCGATATTTAGCCATCTTATAATAATATTAGAGAAGCTAAAAAACGATGTTATTTTCCAAATGTTATTTCCACTGAGCATTCAGTAACAGTCGATGCAATCCCTCTTAGACCACACTACACGCAGGCTCTTGTCTACTCTTGATCTGGAAAACTATAACATAACTCAGAAAATTGTTTTAATCTCTAAATGGGGAATGGATGGCAGTTCTGGTCAGGCAGAATATAAACAGGCCTTTTCCGATAACAGATTCACCGATTCTAACCTACTTCTTACTTGTGTGGTACCTATTCAGCTTTATACAAAAAACAAAAAAAATCAAAAAGTAATGTTGTGGAACAATCCAACGCCTTCGTCAACCAAACTATGTCGACCACTAAAAATGCAGTTTTTAAAAGAAACGAAGGAAAACAGCATAAATGAGACCAAAGCAGTTCAAGATCAAATAAAGGCATTATTGGAAACCCAATTTACCACCAAGTTCTCAAAAGTGTTATTTATAAAACATAACTTGTATATGACCATGCTGGATATGAAAATGATTAGTTCCATAACTGACACGTCCTCACAAAAATGCTACCTGTGCGGAGCATCTCCGGTTGAGATGAATAACTTGGAAAAAGTTTTACAAAAACCTATAGTCGACGACTATCTACTTTACGGAATATCCCCGCTCCACGCTTGGATAAGGTTTGTGAATTTTATATTTTATTGTAGGTACAGGAGGGTAATCCACCATATTTTGAACATTAAAATTCTCCGTTAATATTGGTGGTATTATTATTTGCAAATCTTTTTTTTAATGGTGCACCCCTGTATATTATTTTATAATAGGTATAATGGTCAAAATATGGTAGGCTATTAGTTGGACCTAGCTAGTACTTTTACTACACCACACACCCTAGATCGCCCAGATACAACAATCACTATTTTGGATAAAATGTCTGACTTTTGATTTTTTTTTTTAGATCTTTTGAGTTTCTTTTAAAACTGAGTTATCGACTACCACTAGAAAAATGGCAAGCCCGTGGTGATGAAGCCAAGGAAGTAACTAAAATTCAAAAGCGTCGAATTCAAGATGAATTTAAATCTCAAATTGGAATAATCGTAGATCAACCGAAACAAGGGGCTGGAACATCCAATGACGGCAATAGCGCTAGAGCTTTTTTCCAAAACCACTTGATATCTTCACGCATAACTGGGGTCGATAAAGACTTAATATATAGATTTTATATTATCCTCCAGGTAATCGCTAGTGGGTTATACATTAAATTAGAGGTATTTAAAGCCTACACTTTGGATACTGCTAAGCTTTTTCTCTCCCTATACCCTTGGTATCGAATGCCTGTGAGCGTACACAAAATTCTGTTACATAGCCATGAAATTATAAACGCTTTACCAGTGCCCATTGGCCAATTTTCCGAGGAGGCCCAAGAAGCCCGCAACAAAGAATATCGGAGGTACAGGGAACATAACTCTAGGAAATGTAACAGGATTTCCACAAATATGGATGTTTATAATAATTTGTGTGTTTCATCGGATCCAGTTATAACGAGTTTGCGAAGAAAACCCACAACACCAAAAAAAAGTTTTGCTCCTGAAGCGCTGAGCCTCTTGGAAGCATCTTGTCCAAATGCGTCATTGGATTCTTCAAGTGACAGTGATTCTGAATAAATGTGAGTTATTTTTTTTTTTTTTCAGTCTCACCATACAAATTTATTTCTCATAACCCCGTACTTTACATCTGTAATATTTTTTACACTTCTAGACTTTCCAGGGTATGCCGAGATTAAGTTTTTTTTGTTTAAAGTTAAAAATAAAACAGTTTTTCTTATTGTGTCATTATTTTCGCACACGGTGTATGACACCGTTGTACAAATTCTAAACTAGCTTCAAATATGTTTTACAAAATGCTAAACTAAGGTTTTTTAAGCGTTTCATCACAAAAAAAAATGCATAAAGCCTAACTTAACACTTTTTCCACATTTCAAGAGGTTTCTGGGCCCACAGTGCGACGCCCTGTTTTCGCGTAAAAAAATAAAAATTGTTTCCATGCATTTGGGGTATAACGAAATTATTTTAAACTAGTAGGCTGGTGCTCTATTTTGTTTCTAAAATAATGACATTTGATCAATTACGTTGCGGTCTTATTTTGACAAGTATTCATAGAAGTTGCAGTTTTTTACATTGTGAAAATTTCTTTAATCAATAATGAAAAGAAAATAAGTAAACTATGTTAAGATTTACAAATTCCGAGTTAGCAGATACGCATTTCACCTACGGGCTTGCTGACGGGAATGCGTTTATGGCTAGGCGGATATATCAAGAACGGTATCCAAATCGTATCATTCCCGATGTTTTCAAGAATACCCAGAAGACTACATGAAACTGGGAATCTTAACATTGACAATAGTTCCAAAGTGGCACATCGCAAGGTGAGAACACCAAAATTAGAGGAAGCTCTTTTGAATACAATTGAGGGACATCCGGAAACGAGTACTAGTTTCCCATTTTCTTATTTGGAAAATACTTGTTGACAATTTACTATACCCATATCATATTCAAAGGGTTCAAGCACTACTGCCACGTGATTTTCCATTGTGTTTAAATTTCTGCCGATGGTTTTTAGAAAAACTTGCTGAAAATCCTTTATTTGCAGTTCTATTCGAAATTTCCATAATAATCATTACTGAGGCCCATCATCAGAAACAGTTTTCCGTGAATGTGTGGGCTAGAATAGTTGGAGATTTCCTCATAGGACCGTTCTTCCTTCCAGGACGACTGGATGGACTATCCTACCGCCACATTCTTGAAAACGATTTGCCAATTTTGCTCGAGGATGTACCTCTTTTATTAAAAGAAGAAATGTGGTACATGCAAGTTGATGCTCCTGCACATTTTAGCATTCATGGTAGAGAATTTCTAAATGAGGCGTTTACCAATCGCTGGATAGGATGTGGAGAAACTCAATGTTGGCCTCCCAGGTCCCCTGATTTAAATAGTTTAGACTATTTTTTGTGGGGGCACCTCGAGACTTTAGTTTATACTACACCGGTTCAAACTGTAGAAGAACTAAGGCAAACAATTTTACTTTCTTGCCAAAACATAAGAAATACTCCTGGACTTTTTCAAAGGGTTCGCCAATCCATGAGAAATAGAATTGAAGCCTGTATTCTAGCAGAAGGAGGACATTTTCAACAATTGTTGTTATAATTAAATTAAATATTAGTTTATTTTATGCATAGAAGTTGTTAAAACTTGTAAGATTTTTTTTTAGTTTTCATGCATTGCAAAATCGCTAAAATCTCATGTGGCAGTTTGTAGGTAAGATGTGTTTTTGTCTAATTTTTATTAAATTAAAATTAATCGATTAAAATAGCCACTACTAAAATTTAAGTTTAATACAAAAAAATTTATTAGTAAGTATTATTTTGAATATTCCACTCATGTACAAATTTTGCTGTAAGACTGGTGGTGTTGTCGAAAAATTATAGCCGAAATACCACGTCGTCTATGGTGTTTCCACTTACCTGGTTACATACCTAACCAAAAAATTAAATCTTGACAATATGAAACCTGCTTTTGAGAGACGCTAGAGTCCCTAGAAACTGATTTTTTTTAAGTATCTTTCAAACAATTTTGAAAAGTTGTCAATATGAATAATCGCTTTGGGCTAGTTCAAGAAGAGGAAATTGATGAAAATATAATTGAAGAAACACCGTTAAATCCAAGAAGAGCATCTGGAGACAGTTTATGTCATTCTGCGATGAAAAAAACTATACGTTTGACCAAGATACTCCAGTATCCCAACTAGCAATGATTTTGAAAAGCTGGGCATACAATATGCGAAAAATGAACGGGGAGGAATATAAAGAAGGCACGGTAAAAATTATTTGGAATATGACGGCGAAATTATTGATGGAAAGATCGAATTCAAGTCGGCCCGAGACGCAAAAAATGCCAAAAGGAGACATTTGCAGGGTATTGAAGGCAAACGCAGAGAATCGGCCGTTTTTTTAACATACAATGAATTAAAAAATCTAATAGAAGCTTGTGATGAATCAACTCCAGAGGATTCACAAAAGAAGAACAGAAGAACAACTTTTTTCAAAGAAGAAACTGACAACTTCGGAGGAAAAACAGGTAGAATTCAATACAATCCTGTTTTTTCTAAAACATGTCAAGGTGGTGGCAGAAAACTCGCCGATTCGAAGTGGTTGGTGAGAAAGGAGAGAAGTCCCAGCTTTTGCCCAGTAAGAATTTATAAAGAATTACAAGATAAAAGGAAAAGTATCTCCAACACTCGACTATTTTTAACGCCAATCTCCCATTGGAAAATTTCCGGAAAATGGTTCAAAAACAGCCCAGTAGGAGAAAACGAGATTTCAACTTGGACAAAAAAACAAGCAACAAGTGTCGGAGCAAAACTTGATAAAAATTACAGTTCATGCGAAATCCCTATCAAGTTATTTGCAAATGGATCCAGATCACCACAAAAAAATTATTGAAAAAATGAGGGAACCGGGAAAAGAACCACCTCAACAGCACGTGCATCCAGCCCCTGTAGCAGCATCAACCAGCACAAGTACAAGTAGTGGTCTGACGGCATCTTCTACGTCGTCGCAAAACAACAATGTGGTTAATAATTATCAGAACTGTACCTTTTATTATACAATCAATAATTAAAATTGAATATTTAGATTTATATTAAGTACTTTTCAATATTTAGACAAATAATTTTATTAGTATATTATTATTCAATTTGTGTTCAATCTGTTACAAAATTCAAATTTCTGAACTTGAAATAGGTATGTATTTAATATTCAGTTAATAAAGCTTAGTTTCCCTGTATTTGATTCGTGGAATATTCCTCCTAAATACCACGAGTGCTTAAAAATTAATCAGATAATTTTTAAGCTCTCGTGGTATTATCCCCGAGTATTGAGTCGAAAACGAATTTTTCATTACCATTAGATTTTAGAGATTTTGCCATGCATGAAAATTGTTTTTATTCTTTCACGCCAAAACGAAAAAATGTCAAGAATTTAAATTTGTTGCAAAATAAATGAGGATTTCAAAAATAATTTTCATTTCTAGAAAAAGCAGTGCCGTATCATATTTTTTTAGAAAAATCTTCAGTCTACATCCCGTACGGACGCCACTGGTAGAAATATTAAAAAATCTTCTACATCAAAAAATGCTTATTGGTGCTTTGTAGGAACGTGCCAAATTTTATGAAAATACTAAAAACAGTATTAAAGTTATGATAAAAAAACGAATTTTTTTTTTAAACTTTTTCACCCTGTAGCTCAAAAGTTGAGAGGTTTAGGACGTATGTTCATATGAACCTTTCTTTCTTAAATAAGCTAAAAAATCATATCCTGCATGTTCAGCTATCAATTAAATTACACCCTGTATATTAATACTTTTTTTTTCATCTTGTACCGAAAATATTTTCTCGCTCACGAATTTTTGCTGAAAATTAACCCTCGTCTTCAAAAAAAATTCGTGACCTCGAAAACATTTTCGGTAATAATTCAAGAACTAGGGAGATTATAAGTTTTTATTTAAACCTCTTATTAGGGCGCCATTTTATTTTGCTAATTAAAATACGCACTAAATATTTACCAGTCTGTTTAACCCCCGAAAAAACAAAAATCTGCAAAAATCTCGCAGGATGATTTTTTCACGAATACAAGAAAAAAATACGTAAATAAAATTTTGAAAAACAGTTTAGTAAAAAAAATAAGTATTTTAAATTTTGGTAAACTTATAAACACAACAGTATTCAGTATTCCTTAATACAGGTCCGGAATTCTGCATGTTAAAGCTAATAACTCTTAACACGGAAAAAAATACATTCCTCAGGACATTTGCACAACTGTTTCTCGTGTGACTTTCGTGTAAGTAACCCACAACAGATAAAACACCCTGTATAATTAAATGAAATAAACAATTGACATTAAGATATTAGTTTCGAATTTAAAATTAAACAGACTTACCTTTTTGGGCGGTGCATGGGCAAGATTATGTACAGAAGGCTCAGCGTGTTCGAAATTCTTCTTCACCTCCACAACGTCGGGAAGTTTATAATCTTCAGCCACCAATTCATTGGCGATGGTGCCGTTCAAAACCGGGGATTTATTATCGTTACGTTGCTCCTCCTCCTCCTGGGGTTCGGGCTCGACAATTCTCTTTGGTTCAAATTTACATTCCCCATTGGTGAGTTGGGGTTCGGGTTCTGAATAAGGCACGGGTTGTTCTTCAAAAAGTTCTTCTGAGGAATGTCCATTTAGAGCAACAGGCTCTTCAGCAGGAGCTTCCAGGACAACGGTTTCACTGTAGACTGAAACCTCAATCACTTGGGGAGCTGTCGATTCTTGCTGTTCTTCGCCGCTGGAAGGAGCTCCGCCTTCTGACGCTTCCGAGTTGACGGGCGTTCGAGGTTCGATTGCTGTCGGTTCAGACGCAGCGGCTTCTGTTGCAAAAGAATCTTCAGAATCGTAAGCTCCCCTTTCGTTGACCAGAAAGTCCTCGGTTGCCTCAGCTACCGGACTCCTGGAGGCCGAAGGTCGTAGAGGACAAGCTTCCGCACCGGCCTCAGACTGGACGGGCGTTTTCAGGATGCAAGCGTCCTCCTGAACTGAAGGTTGGCTGTCATTCTCGGAGCTCACCTGAGCCTCTGCCTGACCCCCTTCCTTTTGGTTCTCTTCGTTTTGCTGGGGCCCTTCGGGGTTGCCAGTTACAGTTTCCGTTTCAAGGGGCATCTTTTCACTCGTTTAAAATCGAATAAAATGAAAAACGAACCGTAAAATTAGTCACTGAGAGCGATTCGATAAGCCGGTTGCCGGTATTAGCCGTACGCACGCCGTTTTCGGAGTGTTCGTATAAAAAAAAACGACCGACTGAATTCCGTCTGCTTGTCTTAAGCTTAGCACGACGGCGTAGGATAACTCCAAACTCGGGCTGCTGCGGGCTGTGTATCGCGTATACCAAATCTGAATAAATGTGTGAGATGCGGCGTTGCCGTATCGTGCGGATATTCCTAAAATTTTATACCTCATTTCAAAAGAACGGTGTGTTATGTTAATTTAGACTATATGCTTGTCCGCATTCTATTTTTATAAGACGTTATTTGAAAGCTATGTCCGGGCCGGTTTTATTCATGTCCATTTTTGTGGAGGGCCGTTTTTACTTCCCTTGTAAAAGGGCAGTATTGTAATCGTGAAAAAATCACCCTCTAGTCGGTTTTAGAAATGTATAAAGTAATAAAATGGTGAATTCCGTCCAGTTTGGCTGAATTTCGGGGTAGCCCATAGGCGTAGATAAACTTTCTTTATTGAAACAATAACAAAGATCCTTTTAAATCGCTGTCGTTTTGCATAACTAATGAGGTTCTGTTACTCTATTATATTTAATATTATAAGAATATTAATAAAATAGCGACATTAGAACCCATTTTGATAAACAAAGAACCAAAGATGCCATAGCATAAGAAACCAGCAATAATCTCCCATAATTGCTGGATCCCATCTGCCTTGGTAGCGTTGCTCTATTGTTAATATATCTTGGTGGAACCTTTCTCCTTGCTAGTCACTCACCGTTTTGGTTGTTCTTAAGATTATTGCCAAACGAAAATGATATTCTCAGAGAGACAGCGTATTGAAGTTTTGATGATTGTAGGATTGTGGAGACAAAATAAAAAGCCAAAGCGAAATTTGTGCATTATTTAATGCAAGATATCCTCAAAATCGAATTTCACAATCAACTGTTAGTAGGATTTTACATAAATTTGAAGAACACGACACAGAATGGGTTTTGGAAGACGAAGTGGTCGACCATCTGTCTTAAGTGAAGATAAAAACTCGATATACGAAAATCCACATGGTTCAACTCTTTCCTTAGATTTCAATGATTCTCAATCTACAGAATACAAATTTATTAGACTTGAAACATACTATCCATATCAGATATATCTTGTACCAGAACTGTTGGAAGATGATTATGTTTGGCCGTTACAGTTTTGTAAAGACGTAATGGTATGTAGTTTGATGAAAATAATGGATTTCCGCTCAGTATCCGACGGGGATCAATTAAACGGCCGTCAAGATCCTCGGATTTGACGCCGCTGGATTATTTCTATTTTCCTGAATAAACCGGATAATATTAACTCTTTAAAAGACAGAATTAGATCGGAGGTAAATAACCTAATACGCGAAGCTATACGGAATTCTGTTGACGCTTTCTGCTATCGCCTCGGAGCATGTCAAGTAGAATGCGGAGGTCACTTCAAGCATTAGTTGGGTTGAGTAAAATTTGTACAGTACTCATAAATTTATAGTATAGTCCGACACACGATAAATGGTCATGAAGTTACCGGGCTCATAACGATCAGGTGGTATTTTACCCCAAATAAAGCAATTAAGGTCTGGTGTGCAAGCGTTTCTCAGTACAGGTCGGTATTTTATTTTTATTATTAAATCATTGGAACTGTGGCATTAGCGGTGTTCAGTGGTGACATTTATTTTTTGAGTAACAATCTTTCTGTGAAGTGGACTTCTAAAAGCGTCAGAAGGCATAGAAGCTACCATTAAAAGAGCAAGGGAGTTAACCGGCATTCCAAGATCTACCTTGCGTCAGTTCCTTGACCAAGACAATTTACTGGAGAGGAAGAACAGATCTGACAAAGGCACAATGAAAGTGTTTGGATTGGGGATACAGAATTCATTCGCAGGGAAGTGTATGAGATGTATGAGCTTAAGCAGATTCTGTCACGTGATTTTTAGCAAGAAAAGTTATTAGCAAATGGTCAATTCACTGTTAGACTCGAAACGTTGGGCCGATTCCTACATAAAATGGGATTTCCATTTAAAAAAATTGACAAGCGCAATTGCATTAGAGAGACCCAATGGCTAGTGGAATGAAGACAAAAATATTTAATTCAAATCATTCATCGCGCAGAAAACTGAAATATTTACTATTGAGATGAAACTTGGTTCAACACCCACGACACAACAATTAAAGGTTGGCAAGATTCTTCACCAAAGTGCCTTTTAGATGTACCTGCTTCTCGAGGAATGAGGATATCCATCTTACACTGTGTGGCTCGAGGGATGCCTGGGTGCCGAACGCTTTGCTAATTTCAGCAAAAAACATTAAGGACTGCTCGTTAGACTACCATCAGGACATGACCAGTGAGCTTTTTTGAAGATTGGGTGAAAAATTCTCTTCTTCCGAATATCCCTCCAGGCAGTGTAGTGGTTTATGATAATGCTAGTTATCACAGCAGCTTAGCTGAAAATGTAAAAACCATAAGCAGCAAAAAAGAGGTGCTGCAACATTAGCCAACATGATCTCTATTTTGAAGAAAATTATCCAAAAAACAAATGTCAATTAAAACCTTAGGAAACCATGTTGATTCTCAAGGATTTTGGACATGCCGTCAAGTCCAGATATTGGTCGATAATTACAGATGTCCGCCCTTTCCCCATCCTTGTGAATCGCAGTTATATAGGCGTCTTTCCAGATAGTAGGAAACTGACCCAACGAAAGAGAAAGTTGAAAAAGATATGTGAGCGGCACTGCCAGAGTTGGGCTGCAGTGCTTTAAGAAAGTAGCAGGGATATCATCAGGTCCAGCTCCCTTGTGATCATCAATGTCAACCAGCTTTTCAAAGACCATGGAACTGTTGATGACAATATTTGAAATATCCAAACTCAGAAAGCTATTAGTACCTACATATGTGGAGTGACTAATGTCGATAAAAACTGACTGAAAAAAGTCTGCAAATAAATTCGCAACAACCTCTCAAGAAACCTAATTTTTGATGGATAACCTGACGTTTTACACTTTGATTTGATGTAGCACCAGAAGGCTTTTATATTATTTAATATGTTATTTTGTGTAGACTGAATAAAGTTATTATAGTCTTCCTTTTGATGTTTTCGATTGAATCCTAAGCGCTTTGTAATCATATTCTTTACTCGGTAGTCGTGTGTGTCTGTACTTTTTGAAGGCTTTGTTTTTTTTTTATTTATTAGTTTTATGGTCGTATTAGAAAAGTAGTTGGGGTTAAGTTAGTAATATGGATTCGAGTTTTCGGAACATATAGATCCACGGCGATATAGAGAACAGCATAGAACGTGTCAGTGGCAGCATTAATGTCATTACACTTTAAGAAGTTCCAGTCAATATTTTCAAAGTGGGGCAATTCCATGATGACTCGCGGGACAATTAGAAAAACAACAATTTTAAAAATATTCATTTTTACCATAGGCATAGTAAGTCTCATGTGATTTATTGCTATTCTATTATGGCAATGATGTCTCTGCTATTAGTACTTGCTCATTTGAAAAAAGGCAAAACCTAATAAATAAAGTTTTTGAAAAATCTATGCTTACTCGCGGGACATCCAAAATGTTTAATCAATATGCGCAAGTTTTAGTTGTTTTTTTTCTCTAAATTTTATAGATATCTAAAAAAAGTAATATTACTATAACTTACCTACTCTTAGTTGAAATTTATGGGACCATACTTAAAATGCCAAAATTCTTTAAGTTCTGTATATATTAACCAATTTAAAACAAATATTTATTTCAGCTATTACAATAAACAATGAAACTAAGAAATTACATAGGAAAACACAAAACAACGTTTGATTCCTTTGAATTACATATATTTTGAACTCCTACATGATAATTATCCAAAAATCGAAAGTTGTGACAGCTTGTTATGTTGGGATATGGTTTTACCAAGTTCCACTTATCATCTAAAGTTTTTTTTGCTGCTTCAATCTCTTCTGTTTCTACATAAATAACGTTTATCTTGTCCAGTTTTTGAGTACATTGGTAAAATTCTTTCGCATTAGTAATTAAAGACTTTCGACTTTTTATTTCCATCCAGACCTAAAATATAAAATGTGTTATAATTGTCAGAATTCGATTAGTTTGGCATTAAATACTTTTCTTTTTACTGTAGCCCCTATACCATCCACAGCACCCTTTCCATGTGATGACACGAAGAAATTCCATTCCATTGCTCTTAAATTCATTTCTGCTGGTAAGAAGCACAACGAAGACATCGTATAACGGTTTTTGAACTGCGCAGCGCATCCGTCGCTAAACACGCATAATTTTTCAAAATTTAATACTTTCAGTTTCAGAAATTCTATGATTTTCTTTAAAAAAACATTGACAGCGTATCTATCATGTGAAAGATAGTTAGACACGATAGCAAACGAAAGTATATTGTTTGGACCCCAAGCGACGGCAGTATAGATTGTTACTTGGTTATGCGACCAATGCGCACTTTGAATTTCATCTTGTGCTGTAATTGAAAAGTTTTCCGCAAAGTCCATTTGCAATATGATTTCTTTTTCGCCAACGGTGCTTCTTTTCGAATCAAAATACTTTTGTTGGCTGTTTTTGATAAATAAATGTTTTTTGAAAAAAGGCAGTTGATTTTCTAAGGTTGAAATAATCGTTTCGATGGACTTTTCAATACTTATTATTTCTACTTTTCCATTGATAGTTGCCCACTGTTTAAAAATTAATTCCACAGACTCATCATATTTCAGAGGCAGAACTGAATATTTTAAGTCAATGTCTTTACAATTCTGACAAATCCCCATCATACAATCTTCGCTTTTTAAGTAGCAAACGATTTCTTGAAGAAGCTCTCTGTGTGTTTTTGGGAACTTTACAGTTTTGTGCAATATATCAATTAAATAAAAGACATTAGCATGATACCTGCAGACACATACGCCATGAGGCATATCTGACAAAAGCATGACAAATTTAGGTCTTAGTTCATAAAATTTACTAATTTTTATCGTTTCCCCCGGATTCTCTTCTTTAAAAATACTAAAAGCTTCTAACACTGTATACATCATATGTCTTTTTTGTGCGTATTCTGTGCCATTTTCAGATTTTATTTTGATTTTATCCTTAACATTTGGCGAAACCCTGCTTATATCTTCTCTACAGAAAAAAATCTCAACTTTCCTTACTGTTTCCATATTCAGCTGGTTGTACTTATTATTTGTTGTGACAGACTCAAAACACTCTGGATTATTTTGACCAATATCAAAACTTATGGTTAAATTCTTATCAATCGTTTTCAAAACCCTTCTAATGACCTCTATTGTCTTCTCTTTATGTTCTGGAAGGACATTCTTGATTTTTTTCAAATCTTTCCCCATAGTTTCAGGGGTCTTATAGGCACTATTCCCTTTTTTATCCAACCTTTGAGCATCTTTTTTTGCACGGTATTTTCTTTTTCTTTCTCGTTCCTGTTTTCTGTTCAACTCTATCAAATCTGTCGAGGACAACATTTTTTGTTTCATTTTTTCTCGGTATTTTTTGCAACATTCAGCATGTCGTTTACGGTATATCGACTTAAGGTTCTCATTTGCATTTATTTTCTCTCTATGTTTTCTGACATACTCTTTCACTTTCATTTTCCTCTTTTCATTTTGTATTTTCGGCATCCTAAAAATGGATAACTTCCTATCATTTCTTTCTTTTTTTCAATCCAAAAATCAATACAACTAAATCGCTCTGTAACCTTCCGTAGCTAGCAGTATTTTTAAAAAATAAAAAAAAAACATAAAAAATTACCTAAATACCGATAACACTACAAATAATTTGATGCTACTAAAAGCAGTTTTATTAAAATCTCAACTTTCTTTTGAAAACACTTTTATGAGCGTTGAAAATAAAAAATAAATATTTCTAGGTTATTAAAGATTACTCGCGGGACAAAAAGAAAATTATATTAAAAATATATTCTAGGCTTCTTAATATTTATCTATCATACTGTTAAAAGTAAGTTCTACAAAATTTTGGAATATAAATACTTTTTGCAAAAAATAATTCACTATTTAAAAGCTTGACAGCACAACAGTTTTTGACGGGCACCAGTTTCCAAGCACTGCTTTTGTTTTTACATAGCCACCTGTGATAAACAATGCTTTTGTAATGCAGTGTGATGCGGGAACGGATTCCTGCAGTTTTTCGTAACATTTTAAAGTCACTAGGTAAAATTAGGAATATTTATCTAACATTTCATAAACTTTAACTCAATTGTAAACAATTATTCAGGTTTTTTGAATGAATGAATTTTTGAATTTTACTAAAAAGAGTAAGCATCGATCATGGAATTGCCCAGTGGTCGTTCAGTTTATTGTAGTCAGCCTTAAAGAAGTTGTATTTAGTCTGTTGTAAGTCCGAGTATTATTTAAGAAAAAAATAAAATGATATTTGTCAATCTTCGTCAGTGGTGTCTGAGTACGAGAAACTGATATATCTGGAATGTTCGAAAAAATTAAATCCAACATGACATTATTTCAATTAACTACATTGTTAAGTTGTACTAAATCATAAAAACACATACAGTCAAAGACGGTTTCTTCCTTGTTGTTATTAGATGTAAATATAGTATTCCGATTACTATCGGTGAAAAGACCAAAATAATAATCACTGTTACTGCTTTCAACGGTGTCAATATATTATATTTGAAATACATCAAATTTGTCTTGGGAAATAAAAATATATTCAGAAAAATTAGAATATATGCAAATTTCTTGTAATAACTGCAAAATATGCATTTAAATACAAAAATTGCCAAAACAAACAAACAAACAACAAACAAAAGTATGCTTTATTGCCGCAGAAAAATTTTACAATTTTATGGACAAAGCAAAATATACCTAAAATAAGACATATCAAAACATTAATCGAAAAGAATTTCTATAGGTCAATGCTTTTTAAAAATGCAAATTATCAATTTACCAAATCGTAAAACACACGTTAGAATATAACATAACATTGCCGCAAAACAGTTAATGAATCCTAATAACCTTATAAAAGTAAACAAACACACATTACGAGGTGAATAATTTCGATGACATTGAAATCAAAATTGCAACTATGCGACCTTAAACTCTATGTTATTATAGTTATACAAATAATTGTGATGTTAAACAGAAAATAATGAACTAGCGTAGAATGTAGTATACAAAAAAGAATTAAATTTTGTTTTTAATCCAATACCTAACAAAAATAATTAAGTTTTAAGTGAATGTTCGACAGTTCTTTTCCCTATATGATGATTTTCAAAATTCTATGCTACGAGTTAGGACATGACTCACAAAAGATTTAAGTAAACAAGCGAATTTAGTGACAATTTAAAGAGACTTACTCGCTGTAAAAATCATTAACGCTGTAAAATGGTCTCTCAATGAGATATGCTTTGGTGTTTTTTCGAAATTGTGCAAGCATAGGGATAGATTTTAAATGTACTGGCAGATTGTTGTAAAGTTTTATGGCGTTGTAAATAATTGATTTTTTTATTAATTCTGAGGAAGGAATGGGAAGATATATATCATGCCTAGAGTTTCTGGTAGGGTATACATGTTGTGGCCTTTCTGGGAGGGTGTTTATATGTTTTCTCAGCAAACATACCGTTTCCAAAATAAATAATGCAGGAAGTGTTAATATTTCATGTTTTTGAAATATTATTGGCAGTGAGCTCTATTATTTAGACCAAACAAATAACGAATGGCTCTCTTTTGAAGCATAAAAATACTACGAAATTGCTCGGTGGTACAGCAGCCCCAAAAGGGAAGGCCATAGCGGAGGTGTGATTCAAATAAAGAGAAATAAGTAAGTCTGGCAGAAGGAACGTCTAGTTCTTTTGAAACTGATCGAATGGCGAAGCAGGCGGTAGAAAGTTTTTTAGTTAAGGTGTCAATATGATTAGACCATTTTAGTTTGTTATTTATATTTAAACCCAGAAATTTAACCGACTCTACGTATTCAATATTGCTGTTATGTACCTGAAGTGGTTGTAAAGTTCCCTTATAAGATAACGCCACCGTTTTATCGACATTAAAACAAAGCATATTGGAATCGGACCAAGCCTTAACTATAACCAAGTCTTTGGAGATAGTAGAGTGTAAAGACGTTGTATCAAAATCACTCCAAGTTATGCTTGTGTCGTCAGCAAAAAGGGAAATTCTTCCATTAATTTTAAGGTTCGTAGGTCCCAAGACTGAACCTTGAGAGACTCCACTTGTAATCAACTTACAATCAGAATCGGAACCATTAGCCCTTACAAGTTGTTGCCTTTTCCCAAGATAAGATTTGAACCAATTTAAAGAAGTACCACGAATTCCATAAAAATTTAGTTTGTTTATCAGAATTTTATGACTAACACAATCATAGGCTTTCGCATAGTCACAAAAAAGTGAGGCAGTTGGGTGGTTGTTATTGAGAGATAAGTAGACGCCTCTAAGCAACGTGAACATGGCGTCGCTGGTGCACTTGTTGGGTAGAAATCCGAATGCATTTGCATATGCTTTCATGCACGTGCATATATATCCTAACCCTAGTTATAACCATTATTAACTGGAATCTGTTTTATAATATTAAGTTACACAAATACAAATCTAGTCACACTAACAACAAATCTAAAGCGCCAGTCTAAGGTTTGACTTTGTTTTTTATTAGCAAATTGCCCGATTAATTCATAATTTCAGTAGAGGAATACTGGAAAATAGGTTTTGCACATCAAAAAAAAAAAAAAAAAATTAAAATAGATAGATGTATTGAGTTTTTAAGACCTTTTCAAGGAGCCCCTGGGTTGTCATTTAAAAATAAAGTAGAGGTAGCTTGGAGACGAATGCCTCGACTTATCATAGCAAGGTAGGGGATCGTTTTCGCCACAACTTACTCATTAAAGAAATATGAATTTTATGGGTGAGCTCTCGGGAACCTTATGTATATAACATGTGGCCTATTGATGTTGTTATACGTAAAAAATCACTGCTGAATAATTAGCTAGGATTACTACAAGGATAATTGCGACGGGAAACGTGGCAACGTCGCGAAAAGTGGATGGCGCACTCCGACGTGGTGCATTCTCTCCGTCTGGCGACCGACCTCGACGTGATTAAACGTTTTTTCCTTCTTTTTGCCTCCTTTCTTGTGACATATGCTGATTCACTCACGGCGACAACTGCTACAGAGCAAGGGGAAAGTTCACGGAGACAGTAAATAATATCGATACCGTATTTCCAGGTTGATTTTACCATTGTCTAATTCATTAATTAATTACCCGTTCAAAATGATTTTTTCTTTTGTAATTTCAGTTGGGATTGAGTCGTCCTGAATATTTTTTTCTGCCTACACCACTGCCCATTTCAACTTACGCAGATATAAACTAAACAAAAATAAAAAAATCCTTCATTTTTTTTACCCGGAACTTCCCTCGCTATGAATCTTTTCTTTTGTTAGGAATAGTAAATTGTGACTCAAGTCCCAAGGTTTTCCTGTATATTTGTCCACCCACCTAGAGAGTTTATTTGAATAGATACGGAAATGTCGTAAATACAAAAGTTATTGGGTTTTTTATGAAGATTTAGAATATTAGATCATAAGTGCGAAAATATTATTGGAAATGTCAAATTTTGACAGGTTATCGGTTTTTTTAAATGAAACACCCTGTATATTAGATCATTTTCTTGAAGATCTTTTTTTTCTAATTTCAAATATATATACTTGTAATATATTCTGTCAATTAGTTTTGGATATATAAGCGTTTAAACATTAAAGAAATGGTAAGGTAATTTGCCCTAAAACATAGTGAGCCCTGACAAGACAATTGCAATGAAAGACGCCTTTTTGACGTTTACCGCCAGAAGATTCTATTTACGAGCATTTTTAATATCTAATACGTTGGACGATGGGTTATTCGGAAGAAGAGAAACTCGACATGATAGAATTATTATATTTACATGGTAAAAATGCATCGATAGCTCGTAAAGAATATCATAGACGGTTTCCAGATAGACCAACATCGTTAAACAATTGAATGAAAGAAAAACACACACACAGCGAAAAGTTAGAATAGTGGAAAGAAACAATACCATAAAAAATCAATAATATAAAGTAGGTAAATAATAATATTTAATTATAATTATTATTATATTATTATATATATTATTATTATAGTAATTAATAATATTAAATTTGCCAGCCCCCGCTATCGCTCGGGCGCAAATTCGTCCTCGCCTGGTAAATGTTACTTACATCCCTTATAGTATAAATAACTATTTCATGTTTTATGGTTTTTAATAAAATAATTTATAAAAATCTTCTTCCCTTTTTTCTATATTACAAATTTCAAATTAAAAAAGAATGAATGAGTGAAAATATGTGCGGTAATAAAAAGGAGTGCGGCAATTATACGTACATTATAATTTCAACCTTACTGAATGAAACTTTTAACAAAATTCGTTTTCAAGTTAGAGTTAAAATGCATCAAAATACCGAGGGACACCCGGTATCTACTCGAAAAGTCAAGTTAATAATAACCGTATACCTGCTTATTCAAATATAGAAAATACGACATTGAATTTAGGCTGTTAGCCTTGATCCAATAGAATGCTTTCTTTCTTGTTTAAACAACAATTAATTGACACACTTGATTTTGCGCCATAGATACCCAATGTTCGATAGTTATAAACTATAAGTTCCTTCGTTTATTTATTTCTGAATAATCATCTAAATTGTTTATAGAAAAAGAAGGCGTCGAAAAAAAAATCGAACTCGAAGGGTGAGGGGAAGTTTTTAACTTTGACTTTATGTACGAATCCTAGTTAAGGAGATGTGCTTTGGAAAACATAGTATTACAAAAAAAATTTTACAAAAAAATGCACTGAAAAGTAAAAAATAATATTATATTTCACCTTGAAAATTTTACTCCGTGAAATCGGCGTCAAACTAATAAACACTATAAGACCTTATATGAGTAGCATTAGGCATCAAAACACCGAATTGACTGAATACATGATTATGTTTTTGTGATTAAATAACTAAGAAAAAGTTTTGCTCCACATAGTGTATGTTATGGATGTAATTTGTTGGCTATAAGTCCAAATCATTAAATATTAAATTTTCTTGAAACAGTTTAGAGGTAAAGTCCAGTAGGCTGGTTACCCTCTTCCGTATTTATTTTTGCTGATCATTCATTTGTTTTTGAACGAGCTGTCATTAATTTCGCAGGTTTTAACAATCACTCCGCGTCTTGCAAATTTAATGATTTTGGTTTTGTGTTTTTAGCGTTTTATTGTGAAATGGAGGAAATAGAAGAAAGTATGTAGATTAATTTGTTTTATATATTATTATATTTATTGCGTTATTCCAGGGGAGTGCGGCAGTGGCGGCGCCAGCTATTTTTATTAGGTTGGGCGATGCCCGGCAGAACTGTTTGGTGACTGGGCAAACCCAAACTAACCCAAACAACCAAAGAGTAGATATTGCATTATTTGATGAACATTATTTATATGTAGGTACTTACCTTATCTTATTACTTCAAAATAAAAAAAGGTACAGGTAAATAAAATTTAAACCAAATTTAAATCAGTTATTATTTATAAGTTTACTGAACAAAAACATGCAACAACAAAATTAAAATAAAAGGAAAAGGTTAATAGTATTAAAAAAGAGCTATTTTTCTATTATTGTGTTTCTAGGAAAAGGAATCTACAACTAAATCTAAATCCATCGATTTAATAATGGTTTTTTCAATATATAAGATACCCAAATCAGAGAGTCTTTCGTGACTCATTGTGGTTCTTAGATAATTTTTTATACGTTTTAAACCACTAAATGATCTTTCACAAGCAGCACTCGATGAGGGTACCGTTATGGCAATGGTGCATAATTTATTGATTTCGTGGAAAACGATGTCAAATTCTTGAAGAAGAATGGCTAAATCTGATAGGTTATTAATTTTTTTATTGTGATTTTCTTCATACCTTTCAATCGTTTTCGGTAGTAATTTGACTTCGTTTTCTACCGACGCTATATGACACCCATAACGACAAGCTAAAGGAAGTATTTCTTCTAAATTTAAAAATGCCGTATTTGAAGGGTTTAATGAACTAAATCCCTTCAGAACGTTGATATTTTCGTCAAATCTTCGACAAAGTTCTGAAGAGATTCGGTCAATTATTGGATAATATAAATTGTATTGAAACTCACTTTTTTTGGTTACGCATCTCTCCTCTTCAAGAGAAGTAATTTTTTCTATAATAACGGCATTTTTAAATTTAGAAGGTAATTTTCTTTTTCTTTTACTATTTACATCGTCTAAATCAATATTATTAGACAGTGCATTTTCTACAGTTATAGTCCATAGCTTTTCAAATTCAGAATCATCCCTATTAGATTTGAATAACTCTTTTAATGATTCAACTAATGTTATGCTTTTTAAAATATCACTGTCTTTGCTTTGTAAATAGTCCGATACATTTTTTAAATTCAACAAAAATTTGCAAAACAGTTCTAAGTTAAAAATAAAAGTAAAATTAATATTTTTTAACAGTCCGTTTGCTTTTGGGGAGCGAGCGTTATTTTCTATTGCATACTGGTTTAATAAAACTAGTATAGCTGGCAGTGTTTTTTTTATAGCTAAACAGCTTGAAATATGAGAAGTCCACCTCGTTTCACAGAGTCGTTTCAGTTCTATGGGTTTCTGTTCTGGATCTAGCTTTTTTTGAATCATTACAAAATTATTGTGCACTGCAGATCCACTCATGAAAACATACAGATTTTCCAGAACAGAAAAAAAAATATTGCAGTCCTTTAAATTTTTACAAATATCTACTATTATCAAATTTAAACTGTGGTTGAAACAGTGCACATAAATCGCCTGAGGAACTTCTTTTCTCAAGAGGGTTTGTACACCAGCAACTTTACCACTCATAACGTTCGCTCCGTCATAAGTTTGTGCCACGCAATTGTTTATATCAATCTCACATTCTCTTAATCGTTTTTTTATAAACTGAAGCAAAGAAGCAGCATCTAATTTATTTGCTGCCTCAAAGCCCAAAAACCTCTCATAAATAACACCATTTAAATAATATCTTACAATTATTGATAATTGCTCAGTTTTACTTAAATCTTTTGTCTCGTCCACCATAAGGGCAAAGTAGCAGGCCTGCTTAACTTCTTTGCTGATATTTTTAATTGATAGTTCAGCCATACAATGTATTAGCTCGTTTTGAATTGGGCCCTCAAATAACCTTTTTGCAATTATGGTATTATCACGCACGAGACATCAGATCTAATAATTCTAAAAAATTACCCTTATTTTGACTTGTTTTTGATTCGTCGTGACCCCTTAAAGCAATTCCCTGCGTAGATAAATAAATTAAACATCTAATAATAGATTTAATATAATCCCGATTTTGTTGAATTAATTCGGAATGTGCAGTACTTATTTGAGCTGCTACTGACTGATTTTTTTCCGTGTTTTTGTATGATTGCCACGCTGCCATCGAACTTTTATGTTGAAAACTATTGTCGTGATTTTTAAATCCAGCTTTTGTTTCTGAAGCCCTTTTCCAATTTTTGTAACCGTCAGAAATAAAAGTTTTTGAGGTCCCTGCGCCTTGCATCGAAAAAAATCTGCAGGGATAACAAAATACAGCATCTTCTAAAATACTGTATTCAATCCACGGGTATAGCTTAAAAAAATCTGATTTAAAAGATCGAAGATCAGAACCAAGTTTTGTCTTTGGGAATCGAACCAAACTTGGTTGCCTTGGAGGTTCATGTAAAGACTGAGCCAAATCATGCAGGGAAGTGGGGGTTTCTTCAGCGTCGCTGGTGTACATTCTCATTCTACCAAATAATAGTTAGGTTTTAGCAATATGTACAGGGTAAATGGTTATATTTTACTAGCTATCTTATTATGTATTGCTTGTAGAAAAAAGTTTAAGTAAGCAAAGTAAGTAAATTTAGTGCTAATTAAGAATCTGCAACTAAAAATAAGAAAAAAACAAACTTTTTTAAATGGGACAAACTGTAGATATATTTTTATCTAAAACAAAAGATCTTTTTTTTTTAGTATTTTAAAAAAGACAAAGGCAAACATACAAGAAAACGAAGATGTTTACTTTTCACCGGCCCACCGGCGCGGCGTGCGGAAAAGACCCATAACTAAAAACAGGGCGGAAGATGCGATTTTCCGCACGGTTGTAGAAAAAAATATTAAAATGTAGGTATGTGGTCTATTTATTTGCATGTAAAAACTTCAACGATTCAAACATGTCACTTTCAAATTCATCCAAAGTAGATATATTATCTTGATCTATGTCCTCTTTTCCATCCCCATCTTTCTGTTCGAATTCTTGCATTTTTTTTTTATTATAACTGCAGCTAGGTTCATCATCACCAGGTTTACCTATATTGCTAGTCTCGCTTTTATTTGCTACGGGTGCATTGCCATCGCCAACAGGCGTTTTTCCTTATTTAATTATTTCGGGTGAAATACTGGAATCACTTGGCTTTGGTTTAAAAAAGTCACTGATGGTGCGATTTTTATTAAAACTCATTTTAAACCACTATACAACAATACTAATTAATCAAATAATACGTGCATAAGTTTCGTAACACTGTGATTTTTAAAAATTATAAAATACAACTTAACTTTACACAAAACACGAAAAATAAATACCTACTTTAAATAAGTATAAGTTTATTTGCAGGTTATGTTAAAAAATTCGCCTGGCCGGCCAGTGAATCACAAGAATCAACAAGTTGATACTGTTGACAGATATAGAGAGGTAACGCGGCGTCGATGTCGGAAGATAAAACACGGTCGATATCGCATATTCGCATAGTAAATGTAGTGATACTTATCGCTGCAGTTTTTCTTATAAATTTTATTGAATATTTTTATAGATATAGGATAGGTACCTACAACCTACATAGGATAATCAAAACTTTTTTTGTACCCATTTTATTGCTGTACCTATTATATTTTTAATTGCTTAATTTAGCAGGTTGGGCGAGAACAAATTTGGGTTGGGCGCTGCCCAACCACGCCCACCCTTGGCGCCGCCACTGGAGTGCGGTGAAATTTTAAGAAAGGGAAGCAATTTTTAGAGACTTACCTATTTTGTAATGCAATTCGATTCTTCGATCATTTTTTGCAAATTCGTCAATGACGTCATCATAAAAACGTCGATGCTCCGACATATTTTGGAGAAGTTTATTTTCAATGGACAACAGCGATGTATGCGAAAGTCTCTCCTGCCCCGTTGAATTTCTCACGAAATTTTTTATACGTTTAAGTGTTGAAAAATTGCGTTCTACTGATGAACTTGTGGCAGGTATTGTCAATACTAATTCACACAGTTTCGACACTTCGGTGTAGCCATCTTCCAGGTCCTTCTCTTTTAAAACTTGCATTAGTTTGTTAGCGTTATTTTTTGCGCTAATGTCATCAGTTTCGTAAATCACTTTTAGTTCCGATCGCAGTAACACTTGGTCGAAGAACTGGCCATAATGAAGAAGAAGAGATTTAAAAGCATCTTCTGGAAAAGTTTTTCCTTTAAATGCATGAAAATTGCAGAGCTCGAGGAATTTAAAATCATTTAAACTGTTAAATCTATAGTTTATTTGTTGCTGAATTTGATCGATTATTTCATAAAAGAGGCGTCTGTATAATGTTTGAACATCTCCGACCTTGTATGTTCGAAGACGCTTGACTTGTGGCTCTACATTTAACGTCATCGTTTTCTCCCAAAATAAGTCAGTCCTATCTTTTTTGGCTTAACATGGACTTAAAATCATCCACTTTTTTTAGGCAAAAAGCAATATCATTTGTTTTAGTTTGTAATATATTAAAAACATTGTCCGAGAATGGAAATATTTCTGAAAATATGTTCAACAAATAATTAAAATTAAAATCTCGTTTCAAACAGTCCAAAAACTCCCTCGAACTATTTATTGCTTCTGAGTCCCACGTTTCATTATTTTCTATTATAATCTCAAATAGTTCAATCAGTGATTCACTATTTTCAGATACTGTTAACACAAGTCTTCCATTATAGTTCCACCTAGTAGGAGATACTTTGGGTAATCGTTTGTGGACAATGGAGTCCAAAGCTTGTGTATGTTTTGTTGACTTGGAAAAAAAAAGCAGCCATGCCACTTAAAGTAACTAGAAATACTTTATACTCTTTAATGTGATTGATGGACTGGGATAAAACTAAATTTAATTTATGAGCAAAACAATGGACAAACACAGCACTTGGGAAAGTTTCTCGAACTTTAGCTTGCAGACCCCCTAATTGTCCTACCATCACTGCAACTCCATCATAGCTTTGAGCAACTAATTTTTTCTTTCCATTAATTTCTTTAGTAACGTTATAAACTACGGCATATAATGCATCTGTACTTCCGTCTGTTTTGACGTAGCGTATTCATATAGATAATTGGCTAAAATTAGTGATATCAGTTGTCCAGAACAATAGCAATGAACCGCGCTTCGCCAATCTCCTGCTTAATTCTTTTTTTAATAATGGTTTCAACAGCGGAAGTTAAATCATTCTGGATTCAATTCGACGTTCCGCGGAAAACGCTAGACTCCTCTAAATGGTTTTTTAAGCAATCATCATATTTAGCCATTAAACTAAGTAAATCTTGAAAATTTCCTCTCTTTAAAGAAACCCTTTTTTCGTCATGACCTCTAAATCCCAATTCGTGCTGTCCGAGAAAACAAACAACATCGACAAGTCTTCTTAATATTTGCCTATTTTTATCGACTAGTTCATTGTGTTGGCGGTGACTAATTTCCAACTGTTTATTAAGGGCGTGTTCAATTCTGGTTTTGCCGAAGACTTTTTCTTTTATGACGTCCTGTAAATGCGCTTTGGACGTAATGTGTCTTTCTACAGCTTTATGGAAATTGTTTAAATCGGAAAAACCAGTTTTATTCCAGAGACCTTTTTCATTTTCAAAAAGTAAACATGGCCAACAAAATAATATACTTATATTTTAACACCCTGTTAGTCATTTAAATTGTTCGTATTGTTTTTCCGGATAAAAATGTCTAATACAGTTTTTCATTTTTGTTTAAACTTTTCATAGGCGGTGTTGCCCTTCCTTTGGAAATTATTTGAAGCTTATCAGCGAGGTTTAATGTTGAAAATCCCTTGGATTATTAAGACACACGCCACATATTCACACACACTCTTCTTACTAAATTCTCCATCATTCTCAACGTTATTACCGACAGCCGAAGTTATTTGCATATCCACGTCCATATTATTGTCTTCCATATTGTAACATGCACGATGCGACGTACGTATCATACAACACACTGATACCCGTTCAAACAAAGAACCTACTCCAACGATAGCTTCCGCCCCCATTTAAAGGAGGCGACTGAAATGCAAAAATTGCAAACAGCCGGTAGAAAGTTCAATAACCTCTGGTTCGATTCACGGGAAATTAAGCATACAGGACTTGGCTGCAGAGAAGCTAGCGGCCCGCATAGGTTCTATTCCATTTTCTATTGTGGCTGGGTCGGAGTCAAGGCCGCATTTATTATGGGCTTGATAATTAAGATAATATTTTAGCATTTTTAATATAAACTAAATTAGTTTCCTATTTCAAAAATTACATTTTAGAAGATGTTTTGTAATTTTTTTTGGGGAAGCACTGCTTCCCTTGCTTCCATGGACTCCACGCCCCTGCTTTATTCGCCTTTCTGAAATTTCTCTAGTTTTAAACGGATAAGAATTTGACTAGACTACAAGTTTATGTATTAAATCGAGTTGACTGCATTCCTTGATTGAAACTTTTAGCTCAATTAATATACTTTTTGAAACTGTAATAAAAGTTTTGCGGATTTTTCCGGAAATCAGCCAGTTCTTTTTAAATTAGAAGACAAGGGGCCATTTTATAAATTTAATTATTAAACATCATGGCTTTGCCAAATCATCTTCTGTTTGAATTGTTCCTGCAGTTTCCCTGAAAGTTTTCAATTTCATAGCTGTCAATTTTTACTTTTTAGTTTTTCTTCACTGTGATAATAACTACACTGCGCAATTTTAATAAGTGCATATCTGGATTTATTTAAAAAAAACTAATACAGTGAAATTGATTTCCAAACAAATGTTTTTTTATAAACGATATTATGATAAATAATTCTTCTTAATCCCTATACATACGAGTATACTTTTTCTGGGATTTATTAGCATTTAAAATTCTGAAAGTGACGTCACATTAAATTTCTTTGAAGGCAGATAATTTCTATATTCATCTAATAGAGCTAAAATTTTGTATATACCCAACTAGCACGTGATACTTGATTAAAATGTAAAAAATATGCTGTTTCAAATTTTACCATACCAGCCCATTGAACCCATGAGGGCCACACGTAATAAATTATTACCCAGGGAAATAATAGGTGTTATTATCTATTCAAAACTAGCTTATAATAAAAATATTATTGAAAATATGCATATTTTTTATTTAAATTATCAATGTATTTTGTTTATGACGCGCAGTAAAAGGAATGTTTTTTTTATTCGATAATAAGAAATATTATATTATCTATTGGAATAATCAATTTGAAATCAATATCATTTGATAGAGTTTTGAAAACTAAGATAGAAACGTACAAGCCCTTTTGCTCTAATTTCAGCCGTCGACAGTTGACAGCCACTCAAAATGCCAAATCCCGTCAATATTTTAATAAGCTTTACAATGGCGTTAAACTTTTCTAATGAAGAAATGTTAGATATGTTAGTGTGTTATATTAAAAACGAAAGAAATGCCAATAGGGCTATGGATGTATATTTTGACATGTACCAGTGGCGGTTATTCAGGTGAAGTAGGTGAAGTACTACATTACAACTCTCTAGGTGGGTGGAAAAATATACTACGGGAAAACCCTGTATATACACCCGGAATGAAAACACATCGTATTTTTACATCCGGGAAGGACTAAGAATATATATATATATATATATATATATATATATATATATATATATATATATATATATATATATATATATAGTACACTTGCAACACACGGATCCATCATTATCGGCAAAATAGGAATAGACATTTCTGGTAGCAGCATGTGTTGTCGAGATTCGAGACGGATCTCGGCGATATTTGCGGTAAACCGGTCGGACTTTGCTGTTGTTACCTTAATTTTTATACTTCACTTATCGGAGTCATATGGGAGACCGGCCGGAATTCTAGAATTACAGCTTTACGGCTTTATGTTGTTACGGAATGCCGGAATGACTGCCACTAAAAATATACGTTCGGCTTTTATAGTTTTTTTATCGTTCGCCTTAGCTCTAATGTAGAGCGTTATGTGCCAGGATTGTGCCTCGATAATTGATTAATCAGCGATCATATATGGTTGAATTGTATTTACAGGGTGATTTTTTTATATCTTCACTTCATTTTAAAAGGTTCAAAAAAATATTTTTAATGCATCACCCTGTATATCGTAGAGTATTTAGATATCAGTAAAAAAACAAAACCATTTTTCTATCTTATTTAGAAACTTTTTGTCCTCTTGTATTTTTTTTCGTATCTCGCTCGTAGCTAGATGAAACTAATTTCTTTGAAATTGTCTCTAGTAGGCTATGGCATTATTTGGATAATCTTTTGTTTTATTGACTTTGACATCTGGCATTTCAAATCGTGTAAGTTGTGTCAACATTAAGAGTTGTAAAAAGTAAAAGTCTGCTGATGTCTGGCTGAGATGCATTCTATCTACAACCTTACGAATGGAAATGCAAGAGAAGCCAGACGAATATTCACAGCCGTCTTGTGGAAACTGGGACTTTTAAACAGCAATGATGCAGGTAAACCACGTACTGTTCGAACACCATAGATCGAAGAAGCTGTTCTCAATGAAATAGGATAACACCCAGAGACCAACACTAGAAAAATATCCGAATTATTAAATATTACCTAGCCGTCAAGTTGTTTGGCGTATCTTGCATGATTCTCTTCTATACCTTTATCATATTCAAAGGGAGCAGGCGCTCCTTCCTCGAGATTTTCCTTTTTGCAGGTGGTACCTTAATAGCTAGCAATAAAATATATATAATTATTATTTTGTTAAAATACAATTTAAATTATTTCTATAAGTTTTCAACCGCACGCCTTTTGACCCAAAAGTGGGTGGTACTACCTGCATTTGATGAAAAGAAAAAAAATTTGCATTGAGATCACTGTCAAACTATGGAAGTGGCATAAATTATTGGTGGGTCACCCTCTAGTCCTTTTGCATACCTAATCAGGTTTTATTACTTACATTTCTGAAACAGCCTATAGTATACCCGAATTACACTGTTCTACAACTGAACATTAAATTACATTTAAATTTACAATAAAAAAAAATTCAAAGTTGTTAAATATGAGCGCCATTGTATAAAATACTTTCTGTAATCATCTTCTAGTTTATTAACAGAAGTAGCAGCAAAATGTGAACGATTATGGTTTAAATTATCTATACTTTCCAAAATTCTTCCTCCCTCTAAATCTTCGAAATTTGTGCTTCTTTCTTTAAATACCTGGTCATTTAAATGACCCTATAAAAATTATCTAACGGAGTTAGATCAGATCAAATTGGAGGCTTTTGCTAATTCATGTAAGATAGTTAGGAATTTCTTTACAGAAGCAACATCTTGCTGTCATATTGTATAATTTAATGCCGTTTCGCAAAATTTAAAATGTCAAAATTGACAATAACACATTAGAATAAAACTTAAAGTACTGAAATAAAACACAACACATCTGTAAACTAAATATATTGCTTAAGTAAATGTAAGGTACAATAACGATAATGGATTATTATGTACAAATGAAACCAGTTGCTTCAAACAACAAAACTTTCATAACGATAATGAAAACTGTTTATGATATTTTCATAATTGATAAATAAATTGATATGAATCTGTTACCTAAATATAAAAGTTCGTACAACGACTGACAGAAAGTTTTGGTCACAGGAAACGTGTTTTTGTTTATATGGGAAAGGATTACATATAACATACGGTATATTATTTGAGGTTAGGATCCAGTAAGAAAAAATAAGGTCAATTTTATAAAAACGCAATCAACCTATAGGAGACTCGCAACACAACTTTCGCACGAATATCAAACAAGATTTTTTTCTACGAGCATGTTGATGTTTTTCACACCCATTTCAGTGTTTCAGTAGAAAAAGATATTAGTGAATTTTGCGTGACTTTACTTTCAAATTTTACAAAGGCAGTAACCAGTGTAGTTATTCTTGGATTATCCCAATTTCATTGCTTACCACGGATCATAAAGAAGATTCGCTGAATAATGGTTTAATAGAGCGTTATTTGCCATACATTGCTTACTTCCATGTAAGGAATAAAATACCAAGTCGGGATCCATTTAGGGGGTACTTTATTTTACATTGGTTGTAGCCTCTATTCGTAGTATAATCTGTCTTTATTTGTAAGAAAGATATTTAAAATTATCCTTAGAAACCGAAGATTAAAAAAAATACAGGGCGTTTCAAATCTGAGATAACTCTACTGCTTACGAAATGATATACAAGGTATTCAATTAAAATTTGAAATAAAAGTAGAAAAAGTTGCTTCCATCGTTGTTAGACAGGTAAGTCTTATAGTTCCCCTCGTATTTTTCTTTTAAAATATTTTTGTTTCTGCCGATTAGTATTTCCTAGTTATTCTCTTATTTATTTTTGATAAAAAGTTATTGTTTTTTTAATGAGAGCTTCTCATGTGTCCGAAACTTTCTGTCAGTCACTATTAAAAACTTGGCGAATCGAAATTACTCACTGTTGGATAATTAGACATAACATGATGGAAAAAAATTCAAGAAAACATTCAATATCTTATACAGGACAAAAAAATCTGGAAAATACTATTAAAAAAAAGAAAACTAACCAAAAACCTATTAGTAAATTTACAGGAAATTTAAGTGAAAGAGGAACTGCTCTTCTCCTCAAAAATGGTATCACAGATGCACGACCATCCGAAGTGTCGTTTTGTTTACTTTTGCAGAAAAATTACATTTTTAACATTTTTTTTTTAAATACAAGCATGAAGTATAGCAGACTCTGTTGGGCCGAGAACAGAATCTGCGCTTGTTTCAAACCTCTATGTCCCATACATGTACAAAACAACAAAAGCCGCATATTTTAACTATAATGTATTATCCCGTTCTCTTGTATATTTATCTTTTGATGTCATACAATGGTTAATAACAGTCCAATAACAGCTCGCAGTAAACACATGTGATGTGATGTGACCTTGAAGCGACAAATAAACGACAAACTTTTGCTCAATGTCAAGTTGCAAAGAAATTTACCGGCAGTGTTTCGTGCTAATCCACTGTGACACTTTGCCGGCACTTTTTGCGAATTAGTATTAATAAAAAACATGAAATTTAGAGAAATGAACGTCCTACATCTGAGTTAAAACTCGAATGAATGACCAATCGAAAAGTCGTGTGACGTGTTTTTCAATATTAAGGGTGCAGTTTTTTAATTTTATAATTGCATTTAGTTAGCAATAAGGTTATATTTTTCTGATAGGTCTGATGTTGCCCCATTGGACGAAACATATATAACCGGTCATTTTAAAATAAAAAACATATGACTGCGACCGAGACTTAGTGTCTGTATACTGTTTAATTTAAGAAACAGGTCTCTTGGAGAAGGATGGATGATTTACTACGAGATAACGGAGAAACGACATTTTTGGAGTTATCGTATTTCTCCCAAATACCATAGATATATTCATTGCGATTCACTAAATATTAGAAGAGGTCTTTTAGTTAAAACGAGAAATACTGAATTTGGCTGTTTATTTTTGGGGTTGAAATTTGGTACAGATTAGCTTGAAATAAAGTTATACATTTTAATAGAAAATAAACTTATTCCTACAAAATCTGAGTAACTAAATCAAAGAAACAACGATAAATTATTTTAATCAAAAGGCAGTGTTAAACCTATTAACTTATACAGGAAGAGGAACATTTTTGCTTTTTGAGATACTTATATGTACGGAGTGAGTTATTATACTATGACACCAACAGGGTTATTTATTAACAAGGATAGAGAAAAAGTGTAAATACAAAAAGGTTAGGGTAAGAAATAAGTTTTCTTTTAATGGAAACCCTGTATATTATTAAGTATTTTAGTTTAACTGCAACATTACCTGCCATATAAGTCTAAGGTTATATTATAATATAATGCAAAACGAAAGTAGGCAAATTATATATTTTTTTTATAAAAAAAAAAATAACATTCACAAAAATTATAAAAATACAGGGTGTTCCATTTAAAAAAACGTATTTTGTTATATGTTTTTAGAGCATATAGATAGACATTCGATAGTCGTTTGTTTTTTTTTATAACGGATTCTTTTAATACCCTAAAGCTTTTATTTTTACACATTTCTCTATTTTCGATGATTCACCCATACATTTTTCAAAAAGTCATTGTCACTTTTTAAAATTAGGTAATCAAAAAGAAGCTAAATAATTTCTTCTTACCAAACACATCGTAAATAAAATAAACGAACCCGCCATAGAAAGATATATACATCGGGGGATAGCCGCAAATTGTTTGGCAAAAGTCTGCGGTCGCTACTCTGGTCTGCCGGCTTCCTTAACACACTTGGCAACATTGCGCGTTAATTTTTCGAATGGATGCAGGCTTCCCGTGTCTGGTTCGATCTAGTGCCTAGCTATATTGATCTATTGTAGTACTGTCTAACACGTAACAGTGAGTAACCCAATTCGCCGAGTCAGAATTAAAAGATATGAATTTCGATATAATACAGATAATATGTACACACTGAGGCGGTATAAAACTAAAAATCTAGAACTAAGGGTATTAGTTTTGTTTGTTTTTCTTGGAACCTATTAAACAATTTATTGGTATAACTTACATCTAATCGACTAATCTGAGTATTCTGTGATTGTAGTTAACGATTTCCGTAAAACACACTGATATTGAATGTACACGAAAAGCACACTGAATCGGTTATCGTAATTATTATGCTTCAACATTAAGTAAATTACAAACGAAGAAATCTCTACGTGATTGTCGTAATATGTCGAAATTTAAATAAGTCTAGGGTTCGGCGCTTATCGGCATAAAATCTAACCAATATACAGCACTGTTCTGACAATCTTTCCCAACAGTTGCGCAAGTAATACTTTCCCGCACGTAAAAGCATAGAACGGAAGCTTTCACGGCTTTGGTCAATTGAGAAATCATGGTTCTTGAGATTAGACCGTGTCAAATTGGAATTACTATCCGACGTTTCGCCTTCGATTGCACGAGACATCTTCAGGGATGTTTACTCCACGAGATCTGAACAGTGAATGACCTCGAAGAGATTCAGGCGGGCTTTTATACTCGACTTGTGCTTGCCGAACCGTGACCCACGTGTCTCTATTGAAATTTTTTGTATGTTTAAATATTTCAATAGATGGAACCGATGCTAAAACCTTGGTTTCCTTTACATTTATGAAAAGGCCAGTGGTATGCTGGTGTTCAGCTACAGCAGATTGAACAATTTGTTTCTTTTTAATACATCGTTCATGTTCCTTAAGTCTAGTTGATATTGAGCGTCCTGTTTCTCCCACATACACTTCTCCACAGGAGCAAAGAATTTTATATACTCCTTCTGTTTGGAAAGGTACAAGATCTTTCGGGGATCGCAAGCATTGTCCAATCTTCTTATGTGTATTGAAGATTATACGTATGTTGGATCGCCGAAGTAATCGTCTTATTTTGTCTGTAGTGCCATGTATGTAGGGAAGAACAACACTACCTAATGGTGGCTCTTTATCATTCTCCTTTGGCGGAGTTGGTTTACTATATCTTTTAACTGAACGCGTAATATCTTCAGTGCAATAGCCATTCCCTCTGAGAGCTTCGGTCAGATTCGGGAACTTGATATTATGATGTTGCTGATTAAGGTGGTCCAGAAACATGAGGAGATTATCCTGTCCATGAGGCCAAACAACAAAAGTATCATCTACATATCTAAACCAGTGCTTCGGTTTTAGTGGAGCGGATGTTAAAGCAATATCCTCAAAGGCTTCCATAAAGATATTCGCTACAACAGGTGATAGAGGAGATCCCATAGCTGCCCCTGAAGTTTGTTCATAAAACGCTCCTTGAAAAATGAAATAAGTAGATGTAAGACAACCTTCCACTAGGTCTATGAAGTTCTTATCAAGATTATTATTATCTAGTACGTCTGATATAATGGAAATTGAGTTGTTGACAGGAACATTTGTGTAAAGTGATTCTACATCGAAACTGACCAAAATATCTTCGGGAAGGGAAATTGAATCTAATGGAACAATTCCCTTTCTAGATGTATGTGTTCAAAAGAAGAAGAAAGAAGGAAAATTCTGTGTATAGTATTTCACCATCCAGCACAAAAGAAATCGCTTATTAACTCACTATTATTCAGAGCTATTTCGATTTCTGATCAAGATTCTTTAAACATCGAAACAGACCGAAGCTCTCAGAGGGAATGGCTATTGCACTGAAGATATTACGCGTTCAATTAAAAGTTATAGTAAACCAACTCCGCCAAAGGAGAAGGATAAAGAGCCACCATTAGGTAGTGTTGTTCTTCCCTACATACATGGCACTACAGACAAAATAGGACGATCACTTCGGCGGTCCAACATACGTACAATCTTCAATACACATAAGAAATTGATTGCGACCCCCGAAAGATCTTGTACCTTTCCAAACAAAAGGAGTATAAAAAATTCCTTGCTCCTGTGGAGAACTGTATGTGGGAGAAACAGGACGCTCAATATCAACTAGACTTAAGGAACATGAACGATGTATTAAAAAGAAACAAATTGTTCAATCTGCTGTAGCTGAACACCAGCATAACATTAGCCATTTCATAAATGTAAAGGAAACCAAGGTTTTAGCATCGGTTCCAGGTTTTTATAAACGAAAATTTAGAGAATCTATTGAAATATTTAAACATACAAAAAATTTCAATAGAGACACGTGGAAACCGATCTTAACACAGGGTCACGTTTCGGCGAGCACAAGTCGGGTATAAAAGCCCGCCTGAATCTCTTCGAGCTCATTCAGTGTTCAGATCTCGCGGAGTAAAGATCCCTGAAGATGCCTCGTGCAATCGACGGCGAAACGTAGGATAGTAGTTCCAATTTGACACGATCTAATCCCAAGAACCATGATTCTTTAATTTACGTAAAAGCAGTTAGTCAAACGACGCGAAGCGGAGTTCAGATAAACTTTGAGGGCGAGAAAGACACTGTGAGCACGTGTTAGGAACAATATTTTTTCTACGAGCGCAGTGATGCCGAAACACGAGACGAGGCGAGACTGTCCATCTCGCCTCGACTTTGGCTAATCTCGTCTCGTCTCGAAATTTTGCTCGAGACCCGGCCTTGTCTCGAAAAATCTCGTCTGAACTTTAAGTATATAAAGCTATCTGGTGAGAAGTTAAATAAATAACATTGGCCGATAAGATTTTTCTAACACAGGCCAGCTCATTATTTTCACAATGGAATTATCCTCCCAGTAATAAAAAAAATATTCTGAAAGCCCTAATACGTACCATTTTTTAACAGCCTAATTAGAACCTTTTATATTGGCAGGTAAACAATTTTATTGTAGGACGGCTAAAATGGCTCCATTTTACAAAGGAAAAATTACCTAGACTGGGTTGTTTACAACATTAGACATAAAATAAACGTTAAACATCACTCTTCTGTTGAGTTTCGAATTGAGTGGTTCTCTGGGTATCTATAAGCAAGTGTATGTGAAGACGAGAATGTCGAGTCAAACGCGCCGAAGTTGCAAAATTTCTCCTGACAAATTTTGTTATATTTGTGGAGAATTTCTGGTGAAATCACAAGTCAGGCCATTTTCCGAAAATGCAAAAAACCTACTTTAAATATTTTGATATAAGATTTCCATACAAGGACCTAACTTATGCAACACGCATTCAACTTGCTGGAATTGAAAGCCTACAAAAACGAAGGCATAATGCTTTAGCATGCTTTTTGCATAGGCTCCTAAATGGTACAATTGATTGCAGCCATCTACTGTCTAAAATATATTTTCGCATACCTCAAAGGCGAACAAGATCTAGGAACCTCTTTCAAAATATGTATCATCGAACTAATTATGGCATGCATCAGTGCTTTACTGATAGGCTTATGAGGAGCTATAAGGATAATATTAGAGAAATAGATCTTTTTAAGTTCAGCTTTGAGGTATTCAAATGTAGAATTAAAGATCAGCATTAGTTAGAAGCACCAAGGATTGATTTTGATTATCTTTAGTTAAAACTTTTTTTTTTATGTACAATTTGGAGTTATTACTCTGTATGTATTGTGTGAATAAATAAATAATTCTTATGCTTGCTTAAATAATATTTTTTATATTATGTATCGAAATATTCAGTAGGCAGACTAGTCTACATGTTGAGATATGTAATTTTATTAAATATTTGCTTTAAATAATTTATAGTTATATATTTTTATTCAGTTGCGAAAAAGCCAAAGAAGATTTGTCAAGAAAAAACTTATAATGATAATACAGAGCTATACTCTGTATAAAACATAACAGCATATCATATTGTTCATAATTTTAATACGCGTTTCTGAGAAAAAGTGCATACCATTATATATTTTTGAAAAAGTAAAAAATGACAATTGTTATGGTTTATAAATATATAGGGTGTTCCATTTAAAAAAAATAAAGTAGGGTCCGGTAACTTTTTAACCTGACCCTGTATACTAATTCCGAAGGCGAAATTGAGCTCTACGGGAAAAGTTATATACGAAACAGTTTTCACATTTCGAAAATGAAAGATTTTTAATTCAGCCCTGTATCTTAAAAACTAAAAGGGCTATGATAATTTTCTTAACGGCATCTTTAGTTTTACAAAAAAGTAGCACCTATCGTGAAAACCTCAACTTTTTATCTATAAAAATAACGGAGATACCTCGCAAAAGTACCCAAAAATGGGACACCCTGTATATATAAATACCTCATTGTAACAGAAACCTAAAACGTAAATTCCATCTGAAGAAGACATTGTCTGTCGAAACAATTGTCGTGGTTTAATTTAATATAGTGGAAATTCAAGTTATAGACGTTTTATTAAGTGTATAATAGATTTCCATCAAGTCTCGACTAACTCAAATGAATTTATAAAAAAGACATTTCGTTTTCTAAAAAATACTGGTGTTTTAGAAACAATCCAATATTTGCTCAATTTTTGCAATGTAATAATGTCTTATTAAAACAACTTTGAAGAATTTTATTGACGCAATAATATTCTTTGACAGAAGTAGAAAGACGTATGTATTTATATCTATAACGTGCGAGTCCCTTTTGTTAAACGTCAAGACGAAACGAGAGTACAAATTTGGTCTGGTCTCGCGACATCACTACTCATAAAAAAATGCGTTATTTTAAAATGTCGGCCAGTTGCTAAATGTGGCAGAGTTTAAGCAATGTTCTTCATTGCAATATATTTTTTTAAAAAATTCTTAAATTCTATCACATAGGAACTATGAATGACCGCCATTTTGAAAGAGGAAATTTCTATTGTCCCCATATTCTCGGGGAATAATAATTGAGGTTGAAAGGAACGTTTACATGATGTATCATTTAACCCCCTTGTATTTAATTTTTTTCTTAAAAATTTCAATTACAAAATTTGACACTTAGTACTTAATTTGCTAAACGAAACTAATTACCAAAGCATCACAAACTGATCCTCAAATCGGTCATTTTCCAGTACTGTATATTTTCAATATAGACTTCAGGAACAAAGTGAATTTGCATTGCAGTTGACAGTAATAGCAACATGAAGTATTATCCAAGTTTTTATTTCGCCGTCTCACATAATTCTTGTTCAAACCAATGTACTTTATTAACTATTTAGTAGCTGATGATATATACAGGGTTATTCACGCAACCCGTTCATTAAAAGTTTTTGATGTTGCCATTTAGATAAAAATTTCAAATTTTGGGATTAAGGTAAGGTCAAGGGGTACTTCTTTTTTGAAATATTTTCAACTTCCTGTCACTTCCGGTTTAACCGGAAGTTGGTCTTGCTTATTTTAAATGGAACATCCTGTATTTTATGATATTTTTGGATTCTACGGAGAAATTTTATGTAGCAAGTCCTATACCTAGGTTCAAGCGTTTTTAAGATATTTGACCTTGAACCGAAAATGAGCCTTCGGGGTACCAAATTTTAAAATCTCATATTTTTGTAAGTTTTGAAGATATAATCTTCATATTTTGCAGACGATCGGTAAATAATCTTAGGTTTCTATTTTTTTTATTGAATTTGTCTATTTTTATACAGGATGTCCTAAATTCAGCGGCAAACATTCACATTTTCAAATCCGCTAAAATCCGTTTTTCTAAATGGGACACCCTATAACTTTATGCACTATCAAATGTAGAATTTCATTTTCTATCGAACTGTATTAAGGTTCCCTATACCTATTCGTAGCCATTTTCAAAATCATTGGGTTTTATAAAAATATCGTATATATTTGCTTAAATGTTTACATGTTCCAATGGTGAGCCATCGAAAAACAATTGAGATTCAATATCCAATATGACAGATGATTAGTATGCGTTATTTATCGAAAGCTGTCAGTGATAAACTAAATCTTCTAAATCGAAATGGAAGAATACTCAAACGCTGATATTCTCAATCTATTTTATATTCATGAAGAATGTTATGAAATTTTGGAGAGAACGTGTTGTGTGTTTAATGAACGCCACCCTGATTTGCCGCCAATGAACAAGTCAAAATTCAAGAGGATTGAAACGAACTTTTTGCGTTTTGGCAAGGTTAAAGTTACAAAAAATGTTCCGAAACCAGTGACAAATGCCGAGGATAACGTAATAAACACATTAGCTTATTTCCACGCAAACCCGCAAAGTTCAATACCGTCTGCAGAAAACGATTTGGGAATTTCTTCTTCACCTGTCCAAAGAATCTGGAGCGAACATCATAAGTACCCTTATTCCTTCCAAAACGTGCAAGCCTTGAGACCTGCAAACGAACATTTCTGGGCAGCAGAAAATCCGCACGCTTTACGCGAAACGCGTTCTCAAGAGAGGTTTAGCTTCAATGTTTTCGGTATAGTATTAAATGATCAGGTGCGGTACTGTATTTATGAAGACAATTTAAACAGTGATAAGTATTTGGAAATTCTACCAGGAACGGTTTCTGAATTTATAGAAGAAATTCCTATTGGTAAGCTGCAAAATTATTGGTATCAATTAGATGGGGCACCAGCACATAATTCCGCTGCAGTTTATCTCCAATTATCTCGAATTTTTGAAGTTCGCTGGATTGGTCCCAATGGCCCTTGGAGATGGCCCCCGCGATCGCCTGATTTAACACCCCTAGACTTTTATTTAAGGGGATTTATGAAAGGTAAAGTCTATGCTTCCCCAGTAAATAACCAACAAGATTTACTGTACAGGATACGAACAGCTTTTGCCGAATTAGAAAACGGACAAATTCAACGGGCCACAGCAACTGTACAAAGAAGAATTGAAATGTGTCTTCAAATGAACGGACAGCATATAGAACATTTGTTATAATTTAATTTTATTATTTTATTTATTTATTATTGATTGTTAGATTGCTATAATTTTTAAGTTCACTAAAACAAATTTAGAACAGTCTCGAACTTAGTAGATATTCTTAAAAATAATGTAAACAATTTATTACATTTTTTATAACTTTAACTTTTCCGAAACGAAAAAATTTCGTTTCAATCCTCTTCAATTTTCTCTGGTTCATTGGCGATAAATGAGGATGTTTTTCATTAAAAACATGGCACGTTTTCTCCAATATTTTTCTCCGCGAATATAAAATAAATTGAGAATATCAGCTTTTGAGTGTTATTTTATTTTAATTTAAAAGTTTCAAATCAGCTGTCATGTTGAATAGAAAAGCACAACAATTGTTTTTCCATGGCTTACTACGGGAAGGTGTAAGCATTTAGCAAATACATATGATAGTTTAATAAAAACCTGATTATTTCGAAAATGGTTACGAATAGGTATAGGGAACCTTAATACAGTTCGATAGAAAATTAAATTCTACATTTGATAGTGCATAAAGTTATAGGGTGTCCCATTTAAAAAAACGGACTTTAGCGGCTTTGAAAATGCGAATGTTTGCCGCTGAATTTAGGACACCCTGTATAAAAATAGACAAATTCAATAAAAAAAATAGAAACCTAAGATTATTTACCGATCGTCTGCAAAATGTGAAGATTATATCTTCAAAACTTACAAAAATATGAGATTTTAAAATTTGGTACCCCGAAGGCTCATTTTTGGTTCAAGGTCAAGTATCTTAAGAACGCTTGAACCTAGGTATAGGACATGCTACATAAAATATCATTAAAATTCTCCGTAGAATCCAAAAATATCATAAAATACAGGGTGTTCCATTTAAAATAAGCAAGTTGATACCAACTTCCGGTTAAACCGGAAGTGACAAGAAGTTGAAAATATTTCAAAAAAGAAGTACCCCTTGACGTTACCTTAATCCGAAAATTGAAATTTTTACCTAAATGGCATCATCAAAAACTTTTAATGAACGGGTTGCGTTAATAACCAGTATATATATATATATATATATATATATATATATATATATATATATATATATATATATATATATATATATACAGTGACAGCAAACTAATTGGAAACGATACCTCACGTAACTCTGACTTATTACTAGTAAGAAATTGGTTTAAGATATTTCGAATATTATAATCATTGTTGCTAGTTAGGGTGTACATCTATTGTTATCGCATTAAACAACCTTATTAAGTTTAAAAAATAATTTATTCGTTACAAAATTCAAAGAACACTACATTTTCGAGCGGCAAACTAATTGGAAACGTATTTCTGAATCCACATTTTCTACCAAGTAGGCCCATTTCAAGATTGAAAATCAACAGTTTCTAACAAGAATTTTTATTTTAAAATTGACAATCGTTACCATAGAGCTTTAGTGGGTTGTTGACTTCCGTTCCTGTCAATAATTTAATGCTAATCTTCAATCGAATTCCTGCAAATATGGGTACGCGAAAAGGCTGTAAGAAAATGAACGACAAGTCATTATTAATCTTCATAGGAAAGGCTATTCGTATCATAATATTGCAGAAAAGGTTAATCGTTCAAAAAACGGGGTGTTTAACGCTGTTCATCATGTTAGGATTCATGGAACCACTAGAACTGTTCCTAGGAAGCGACGTCATAGGAAAACGAGTATGGAAATAGATCGTCGAATTGTTCGTATTTCTAAGGCAGAACCTTAAAAATCTGCAGTTGATATTTAAGAAATTTTTGTTGGAAATCCAAGGAAATTTAATGTTCGAAGTGTTCGTAATCGTTTGAACGAAGCACAACTTTTTGGCAGAGGAAGAAGCCTCACGTTTCCTGAAGTGAATCGAAGGAGCCGTTTGGGAATTGCTAGAAACCACCTTCCTTGGAATGTTCAATAATGGAAGCAGATACTATGGTCAGATGAATCCAAGGTAAATAAATTTGGTTCTGATGGAAAACCTTTTGTTTGGCGTCCACCAAATAAAGACTGACCGGCGCTACACCATGAAAACAGTGACATTTGGTGGTGATTGTATCATGGTATGGGACTGCTTCTCTTGGAATGGTGTTGGCCCTCTTTATACAGTGTGCCCAGATTCGCTTCTCTATACAGGGATCTCGGCTCCTATTATACCTACAACAAAGGTTAAATGGGGAAAGTTTTAGAGGAAACTTATTGCATTCGATATCCGGCTTCAGATTTACGATCGACCAATTGTTTTTGAAAATATCGGGGAAAAACCGAGAATGGCGGATTTCGTTTTTGGACAGTATATCCAGAACGGTAAATTTGACAGCTGCCAAAATGTGACATTATTTGGACACATTTTCAAGACAAATAAGATGGCGTATACGACACGTCTTCATTGTTTTTTGTTAACCCGCAACCCGCCTCAACTTTCGTTTTTCTTATGGCCGCCATATCGGATTTTTCGATTTTTGGAAAGAGCCTAAAATTTTCAGTCTAGTGATATCACACAAGTGCATTAACGATTTTAGTGTCATTGAAATATTACACTTCGTAAAGTTAGGTTTCAGTTTTTTCTAAGGAGGCCATGATTTAAAGTAATGTTAGCTCTCAATGCTTTTCTAAGGAGGCCATGATTTATCTGTAACGAAATTGGATTTTGACTTTGACGTTAAGTTAAATAATTGAAAGTATCAAAGCTGTGTTTTAATAAGTAGTAGGTACGCTTTTATCCCAATAAAATCATAATTCTGACACATAAATTGTCAAAACCTATAGAAAATGGCCGGCATTCCCTATTTAAATGAAGAAAAGGTTGACATCTTAGCTCTGTACTCTCAATCATATAGAAACGCCGAGGTTACCTCAGCAAGGTATTTGGAGATGTACCCCGAACGACGGCAGCCTCATAAAACCCAATTCAGGAAAATCGTAGTTAATTTAATTAACCATGGTGCCTTCGAACAACCTAGAAGCGGATACAATAATAACAATCAAAATCGAGACAGAAACATTTTACAAGCTATCAATGAAAACCCTAGTGCATCGGTAAGAACTGTAAAACAGGAAACTAATGTGCCAAAATCAACAGTACAGACTATTAAAACAGAATAAGTATCATCCATACAAACCCATAATAGTACAAGGACTTAAGGAATCTGATTTTCCAAGACGACTACAATTCTGTGAGTGGTATACTAGGAGATGTAATGAAAATCCTGATTTTGTAAATCATGTCTTGTGATCCGATGAGAGCAGGTTCACGAATTGTGGAGTCTTTAATAGGCACAACCGTCATCATCAGATTTGGAAGTAACGTTTGGTGTGGGATTATTGGTAAGTTAATCTAACCAATCTTTTTTAAATAGGCACCAAATGATGGTCAAATAATAATGTTTTTTTTTTTGTTTAGTTCTTTAGTGATACTAAAAGAGCATAATCTAATAAAAAAAAGTAAAACGTTCTACTCTAGTCAGTCAACTTACTTTTTTGATATTGTATTACATTTTTATTCAATCATTTTGTATTGTAGTTTCGAAAAGCCTATAAAAATAGAATTGGGTTCTATAATTTTTTTTACTTTATCTAAAATTTTCTGCAGATTTAGCTAATTCTCTAAAATTATTTTGATTGTCTGAATTTAATGATTTATTATTACCCGGGAAACCTAGTTCATTATGATTTATAGAAAGGCGTTCAGCTGTATTTGACTGTTGGGCACCTATTTATAAACTATTAATCATTTCAGGAAATCGACTTATTGGACCATTTTTGTTTGACTACAACCTAAACGGGCAGAGGTACCTAGAGCTTTTGCGAAACCAGGTTGTACCAGCCTTACGAGCTATTCTAACGGAAGATGAATTAAGAAGAACTTGGTATCAACAAGACGGATGTCCGGCTCACAATACCATTCAAGTCAGGAACTTCTTAAAAGAGCAGTTTGACGAAAGAATAATTTCTTTAAATGGTCCAATATCCTGGCCTCCTAGATACCCTGACCTGTCGCCCTTGGATTTCTACCTCTGGGGTCACACGAAGAATGAAATCTATGAATTTGATCCCCCCGTGACCATAGAAATCCTGGGACAAAGAGTTCTGGACACATTTAGAAATATTAACCGAAATACACTTATCAGGGTTGTACGAAAAACAGTCACCAATTGTCAAAAATATCTCGATGCAAATGGACGTCATTTTGCAGATTTGTAAATTAATATTACCCACTTACAAAATAGTTAAAGCTCATTTAGATTTTTTAAGTCGTTATATATGTTCATGTTGTATTGAAAATTCAATGCGTTCAATATATTATTAATGTAATCTTGTGACAAATAAATCATGGCCTTTAAAAACAAAATTTACGAAGTGTGATATTTTGATGAATCCAATATATCACTAGACGGCTCTTTCAAAAATCGAAACATACAATAAAAAAATGAAAGTTGAGGCGGGCTGCGGGTTAACAAAAAACAATGAAGACGTGTCGTATACGATATCTTATTTGTCTTAAAAATTTGTCCGAATAATGTCACATTTTGACAGCTGTCAAATTTACCGTTCTGGATATACTGGCGAAAAACGAAATCCGCCATTTTCGGTTTTTCGCCGATATTTCCCAAACTTATTGATCGATCGTAAATCTGAAGCCGGATATCGAATGCAATAAGTTTCCTCTAAAACTTTCCCCATTTAACCTTTGCTGTAGGTATAATAGGAGCTGAGATCCCTATATAGACAAGCGAATCTGGGACACACTGTAGAATAACTGGTACTATGGATCAGTATGAATACATTAACATACTGGAAAACGTGATGCAACCATATGCAGAAGAAAATTTATAAGCAATTTGGAAATTCCAACACGATAATGATCCAAAGCACTCTGCTAGGACGGTGACTGTCTGGCTTCAGGATAATCATGTAGATGTTTTACAATGGCCATCTTGTAGTCCAGATCTTAACCCAATAAAAAATTTTTGGATGATACTTAAAAGGAAATAGTAAAAAAGTAATTGAAGTCAACGGATATCCATCTAAATACTAGGTACTCGATTATAAATAAATAACTTATAAGTTGTTAGAAAATGTTGATTCAGAAATACGTTTCCAATCAGTTTGCCGCTTAAAAATGTAGTGTTCTTGAATTTTGTAATGAACGAATTATTTTTTAAACTTAATACGGTTACTTAATGCGATAATAATAGATATACACCCTAACAATAGCAACAATGATTATAATATTCGACATATCTCCAATCCACCAATTTCTTACTAGCAATGGTTCAGATTTTCGTAAGGTCTCGTTTCCAATCAGTTTGCTGTCAGTATATATATATATATATATATATATATATATATATATATATATATATATATATATATATATATAGTGTCCCAGAATTGGCTTACATGTATCGCTATCTCGTTAAGAGATTGGTCATATTAGCAAAGTTTTAGAGAATTTTATTACAAACTCAAATCCGTCTTAAGATTTAAATTATCTTATGTGGCTTTTGAGATAACTTTGCCGTAGCTCTTAAACGTAATACTAGTCGTATTATGGTTTTATCTTTGATAAATTTTTAGAAAGCTTATATTACAGGAATTTTCCAGCCAAAAATATTTATTTCCGAGTAATTTTTTGGTTCCAGATTTTGTAGAAAAATCGTTTATATACTAATTTGATACCGTGAAAACCGAAAATAACACTCGTTTGGTCGTAGGATGTATGACTGATTTTTCACATCCCCTGAAAAGACGGAAAATTTGTAATTTTTTTTACATGGGTCCGGAAAATCATCGATATCTCAGAAACTGTAAGTCCTAGACAATCGTTTGCGAGAGATTCTGAATCTACGGAAAATTCTCTATGGGCCTAGTCGCGGAAAAACCATTTTTTTAGTATATTTTATTTATGATGAAAATATTAAGGTTTTTATATGTATTTGATGGATACAAAAATCGTCATACCTATATATATAGTATGATAAAAAAATGTTTCGTTTATGTTTGGCACATGAAACTTTGGGAATATCACATAGATAATATAGGTCAAGAGTGTGTACAATTTCAGGTCTGTATCTTACTCGCTTCATTTTTTTTCCCCTCTATATCCGGTGTCTTGCTTTCAAGACAAAATAGCGCGCACCCCTGTATGCAGCAATCCGGAAAAAAATTCATATTTCGAAAATTAAAAGAGATAAGGGGATGAGGTCTGCGTTATTTTATTAAGAAATAACCATCTTAAAACATATCCTAAGCAGATGGTGCTAACCTAATGAGAAATGTAAGAAAAAAATGTATTTATATTTTTCGACATAGCTATACATATGGTATGATAAAAAATGTTTCCTTTATGTTTAAAATATGAAATTTTGGGAATATCATATGGATAATAGAAGTGAAGAGTATGTACAATTTCAGGTCTGTATCTTACCCGTTCCATTTTTTTTCCTCTATATCCGGTGTCGCTGTTTTAAGACAAAATAGCGCGCACCGTCGGCGTCGTATGCAGCAATCCGGAAAAAAAAATCATATTTCGAAAATTAAAAGAGATAGGGGGATGCGATCTGTGTTATTTTATAAAGAAAAAACTATTTTAAAACATATTCAAAATATATGGTGCTAACTTAATAGGAAACGTAAAAAAAATTCAAATTGAAAATGTATTTATCTTTTTCTTCCTACCTATATATATATATGGAATGATAAAAAAATGATCCCTTTATGCTTGGAACATGAAACTTTGGGAATATCAAATATACAGTATAATTAAAGAGTGTGTACAATTTCAGGTCTATATCTTACAAGTTTCTTTTTATTTCCAAATATTCGGTGTCGCGCTTTCAGGACAAAACAGTGCTCACCGCTTTATGCAGCAATCCGGATAAAAATTCATATTTCGAAAACTAAAAGAGATAGGAGGGTGTGGTTTGCGTTATTTTATTAAGAAATAATCGTTTTAAAACATATCCTAACCAAATGGTGCTAATTTGACGGAAGATGTAACAAAAAAATTTTCAAAACGAAAATTTAGTCATATCTCCGAAAATGTTAATCGCCCGTATTTTTTTTGTGTCCATTGTATTCAGCAGCTCAAAATACCCATATAAACGTATATTTTCCAGTCATTTTCGAAAAAAAAAATTTTTCCCAAAATTTTTGTCAATTTACAATTACATGCAAAATTTTCGAAAAATTTTTTGGTTCCAGATTTTGTAGAAAAATCGTTTATATACTAATTTGATACCGTAAAAACCGAAAATAACACTCGTTTGGCCGTAGGATGTATGATTGATTTTTCACAACCCATGAAAAGTCGGAAAATTTGTAATTTTTTTTACATAGGTCCGGAAAATCATCGATATCTCATAAACTATAAGTCCTAGACAATCGTTCGCGACAGATTCTGAATCTACGGAAAATTCTCTAAGGGCCTAGCCGCGAAAAAACCATTTTTTTAGTGTATTGTATTTATGATGAAAATATCGACGTTTTTATATGTATTTGATAGATACAAAATTCTTCATACCTATATATATATGGTATGATAAAAAATGTTTCCTTTATGCTTGGAACATGAAACTTTGGGAATATCATATAGATAATATAAGTGAAGAGTGTGTACAATTTCAGGTCTGTATCTTATCCGCTTCATTTTTTTCCCTCTATATCCGGTATCGCGCTTTCAAGACAAAATAGCGCGCACCGCGGTATGCAACAATCCGGAACAAAATTAATATTTTGAAAATTAAAAGAGATAGGGCGATGCGGCCTGCGTTATTTTATAAAGAAATAACCATTTTAAGACATATTCTAAACAGATGGTGCTAACTTAATGGGAAATATAAAAAAAATTCAAATTGAGAATTTATTTATATTTTTCGTCATACCTATATATATATATATGGTATGAAAAAAATTTTCCTTTATGTTTCGAAGATGAAACTTTGGGAATATCATATAGATAATATCCGTAAAAAGTGTGTACAATTTCAGGTCTGTATCTTACCGGCTTCATTTTTTTCCCTCTATATCCGGTGTCACGTTTTCAAGACAAAACAGCACGCACCGCTGTATGCAGCAATCCGGAAAAAAATTCATATTTCCAAAATTAAAAGAGATAAGGGGATGAGGTCTGCGTTATTTTATTAAGAAATGACCATTTTAAAACATATCCTAAGCATATGGTGCTAACCTAATAGGAAATGTACAAAAAAGTCAAATTGAAAATGTATTTATATTTTTCTTCCTACCTATATATATATATGGAATGATAAAAAATGTTTCCTTTATGCTTGGAACATGAAACTTTGGGAATATCATATATATAGTATAATTAAAGAATGCGTACAATTTCAGGTCTGTATCTTACAAGTTTAATTTTTTTTCCCAGATATTCGTTGTCGCGCTTTCAGGTCAAAATATCGCGCACCCCTGTATGCAGCAATCCGGATAAAAATTCATATTTCGAAAACTAAAAGGGATAGAAGGGTGTGGTTTGCGTTATTTTATTAAGAAATACCCATTTTAAAACATATTCTAAACAGATGGTGCTAACTTAATGGGAAATGTAAAAAAAATTAAAATTGAAAATGTATTTATATTTTCCGTCATACCTATATATATGGTATGATAACAAAATGTTTCTTTTATGTTTGGGAATATCATATGTATAGTATAATTAATGAGTGTGTACAATTTCAGGTCTGTATCTTACAAGTTTCATTTTTTCCCCATTTTTTTTGTTATTAAGAAATAATCGTATAAACGTATAAACTTGACGAAAAATGTAACAAAAACATTTTCAAAACGAAAATTTAGTCATATCTCCGAAAATATTAATTTTTTTTGTGTCCATTGTATTCAGCAGCTCAAAATACCCATAATTATAAAAATTATAAATATAAAATGTTAGCGTGCCCAATTATTTTTTTTTATCGGAACACAGCAATACTAAGCAGGTAGTTCAGAAATAATTAAGAACGTGAAAACAGAAATAAGTCACGCAATTTAAAGATTTAAACAAAACTCGATTGGAACAATAACACCCGGCATTCTGAACGGCAATGATTTGTTTCATAATGGCGGCCACGCGTCCTACTCAAAGTCTACTATTAAAAAAACAATAATTTCGGTTGTGAAACGTCATTGAAATACAGTGGCGGCTCGTGGTGAATTATATTGGGAGGTCAATAACAAATTTAAAAATAGCCATACTTAAAATAAAAATAAATATCCTACTTTTAAATTGAGCTTTAAATTATCTTGAAGTTCAGGTCCACTATTCGTTCTTTAGAATTGGTAAAATATTTAAAGGAGAACTGCACGCAAAAAGTGAAAAACCAGCGAGGTCTAGTCGAGTTGAAAATAAGATGAAAAGGTACGCATTAAAAAAAACTTCCTGCACGTCTAACCTCAAAAAAATGTGTTATGTATAGGTAATTTAAATTACATTTCGGTTAAAAATGGGTTCAAAAGGGTTCACGCGCTGCAGAAATACAAAAACATGAGTACGATTTACCATTTCAAATTTTGCAGTTACGTAGACAAAGGATCAATGTAAGGCGGTAAAGAGCCCTTTTGTGGAAAAAAAAAATTATATGCGAAGGCATGTGCGTCAAAAAGTTGTCAAAAAATGGTCGAAAATGGACAAATTTACTTTTATTTTATAACTCTAGATTTGGTTTTTTCATAAAAATTCGCCTTTAGCGCCCAACTATGCGTATTTCCCTATTAAAATCACATTGAAGCTAATACATATCTCTTATAGTTTTAACACAATATTGCAGCAGCGGAAGGCTTGCAAATGATCTATAATACCGCGTGCAGTTCCCCCTTAAGGTCGAAAAACAACGCTCGCTTTCTATAGTTGTCATTGGCAAAGTGCACAGTAAAGTTAACATTTTGACGGTTTTAGAAAACGTATCACTTAGGTTATTATTTATATAAAGTTGAAGCATTGAAATAGCGAGCTGAGCTGCGCACTCATTGTTACAACACTTAACAGTACTTATTATAATTTATTTCGGATACAATTTTTAACATGTCTCTTTCAAAACCAAGTGGAAGTGAGAGGAAACTTGTAGATGAGCATCGTACCTTTCAAGAAAAGTGGGAATTAGATTTTTTTTGCTGTGAAGTGAAAGAAAAAATTATTTGTTTGATTTGTAATAGTACAGTCGGTGTCCCAAAATTATAAAATAATTATATTTCCAATTAACTTAGCACCATCTGCGTAGAACATCTTTTAAAATGGTTATTTCTTAATAAAACAACACAAACCCCAGTTCCTATCTTTTTTAGTTTTCGAAAAATGATTTTTTTCTGGAACGCTTCATACGGCAGTGCGCGCTATTTTGTCCTGAAAGCGCGACACTGGATACGAGGAAAAAATATTAAGCGGATAAAATATCGACTTGAATTTGTACACTCTCTTCACTCATACTGTCTATATGATATTCCCAAAGTTTCATGTTCCAAACATAAAGGAAAATTTTTTTATCGTACCATATATGTAAATATGACGAAAATTATAAAACATTTTCAATTTGAATTTTTTTTTTATATTTCCCATTAAGTTAGCACCATCTGTGTAAAACATCCTTTAAAAAAGTTATTTCTTAATAAAATAACACAAACCGCAGTTCCTATCTTTTTTAGTTTTCGAAATATGGAGTCATACCTACATATATGGTCAATACATACATGAAAAAATTTCGAAAAGTTTTTGGGGTTCTAAATTTTGCTGAAACATGGTTTATATACTAATTTGATACCGTAAAACCCGAAAATAACACTCGTTTAGTCGTAAGATGTAAGGATGAATTTTCACAGCCCGAGGAAAATCGGAAAATTCGCTATTTTACAAGATCTCGCGAAAACGTCCATAACTTTTTTTCCTTCAAAGTTAGCGAGATGCGGTTTTCACCATTCGATTCAGAAAGATTGAATCTATAGCTGGAGGAAATTTCAAATTATTATGTCAACTAAAAATATCCGAAAAATATTGACGCTTTTCTAACAAAATGGCGTATGCGCCGTATGCAACGGTCCGGGAAAAAATTCATATTTGGAAAATTAAAAGAGTTAGGGCGGTGCGGTTTGCGTTATTTTATTAAGAAATAATCGTTTTAAAACATATCCGAACGAAATGGAGTTAACTTGACGGAAAATGTAATAAAAAAATGTTCAAAACGAAAATTCAGTCATATCTCCGAAAATATTAATCACCAGTAATTTTTCATGTGTCCATTGCATTCAGCAGCTCAAAATACCCATATAAACGTATATTTTCCAGTCATTTTAGAAAAAAAATTTTTTTCCCAATATTTTTGTCAATACATACATACATGTTGTCATGCAAAATTTTCGAAAAATTTTTTGGTTCCAGATTTTGTAGAAAAATCGTTTATATACTAATTTGATACCGTGAAAATCGAAAATAACACTCGTTTGGTCGTAGGATGTATGACTGATTTTTCACAACCCCTGAAAAGACGGAAAATTTGTAATTTTTTTTACATGGGTCCGGAAAATCATCGATATCTCAGAAACTGTAAGTCCTAGACAATCGTTTGCGACAGATTCTGAATCTACGGAAAATTCTCTATGGGCCTAGTCGCGGAAAAACCATTTTTTTAGTATATTTTATTTATGATGAAAATATTAAGGTTTTTATATGTATTTGATGGATACAAAAATCTTCATACCTATATATATAGTATGATAAAAAAATGTTTCGTTTATGTTTGGCACATGAAACTTTGGGAATATCACATAGATAATATAAGTCAAGAGTGTGTACAATTTCAGGTCTGTATCTTACTCGCTTCGTTTTTTTCTCCTCTATATCCGGTGTCTTTTTTCCGCACCCCTGTATGCAGCAATCCGGAAAAAAATTCATATTTCGCTGCGTTATTTTTTAAGAAATAACCATCTTAAAACATATAAGCGCGCACCTAATGAGAAATGTAAGAAAAAAATTCAAATTAAAAATTTATTTATATTTTTCGTCATAGCTATATATAAGGTATGATAAAAAATGTTTCCTTTATGTTTAAAACATGAAACTTTGAGAATATCATATAAATAATAGAAGTGAAGAGTGTGTACAATTTCAGGTCTGTATCTTACCCGTTCCATTTTTTTTCCTCTATATCCGGTGTCGCTGTTTTAAGACAAAAAATTGCAGCAATCCGGAAAAAAAATCATATTTCGAAAATTAAAAGAGATTGCGATCTGTGTTATTTTATAAAGAAAAAACTATTTTAAAACATATTCAAAATATATGGTGCTAACTTAATAGGAAACGTAAAAAAAATTCAAATTGAAAATGTATTTATATTTTTCTTCCTACCTATATATATATATGGAATGATAAAAAAATGATCCCTTTATGCTTGGAACATGAAACTTTGGGAATATCAAATATACAGTATAATTAAAGAGTGTGTACAATTTCAGGTCTGTATCTTACAAGTTTCTTTTTATTTCCAAATATTCGGTGTCGCGCTTTCAGGACAAAACAGTGTTCACCGCTGTATGCAGCAATTCGCATAAAAATTCATATTTCGAAAACCAAAAGAGATAGGAGGGTGCGGTTTGCGTTATTTTATTAAAAAATAATCGTTTTAAAACATATCCTAACCAAATGGAGGTAATTTGACCAAAGACGTAACAAAAAAATTTTCAAAACGAAAATTTAGTCATATCTCCGAAAATATTAATAGCCAGTAATTTTTCATGTGTCCATTGCATTCAGCAGCAAAGTCGGAAAATTTCTAATTTTTTGTGTTCGATATCTCAGAAACTATAAGTCCTAGACAATCGTTCGCGACAGATTCTGAATCTACGGAAAGTTCTCTAAGGGCCTAGTCGCGGAAAAACCATTTTTTTAGTATATTTTATTTATGATGAAAATATTGAGGTTTTTATATGTATTTGATGGATACAAAATTCATCATACCTGTATATATAGTATGATAAAAAATGTTTCCTTTATGCTTGGAACATGAAACTTTGGGAATATCATATAAAAATAAGTGAAGAGTTTTTTCAAAATATTTTCGCGCTTTCAAGACAAAATACAATGCGGAAAAAAAATTTTAAAAAGAGATAAATTTTATTTTATTAAGAAATGACCATTTTAAAACATATCCTAAGCAGATGGTGCTAACCTAATAGGAAATGTACAAAAAAGTCAAATTGAAAATGTATTTATATTTTTCTTCCTACCTATATATATATATATGGAATGATAAAAAATGTTTCCTTTATGCTTGGAACATGAAACTTCGGGAATATCATATATATAGTATAATTAAAGAGTGTGTACAATTTCAAGTCTGTATCTTACAAATTTCATTTTTTTTCCTAAATATTCGGTGTCTCCCTTTCTGGTCAAAATAGCGCGCACCCCTGTATGCAGCAATCCGGATAAAAATTCATATTTCGAAAACTAAAAGAGATAGGAGGGCGCGGTTTGCGTTATTTTATTAAGAAATAATCGTTTTAAAACATATCCTAACCAAATGGAGCTAATTTGAAAGTACCAAACCGTTTTCAAAACGAAAAAGTCATATCTCCGAAAATATTAATCGTCTGTAATTTTTTTTGTGTTCATTGTATTCAGCAGCTCAAAAAAATTTTTTCCCAAAATTTTTGTCAATACAATGCAAAATTTTCGAAAAACTTTTTGGTTCCAGATTTTGTTGAAAAATCGTTTATATACCAATTTAATACCGTAAAAACCGAAAATAACACTCGTTTGGGTCGTAGGATGTATGACTGATTTTTCACAACCCCTGAAAAGTCGGAAAATATCTAATTTTTTCTACATGGGTCCGAAAAATCATCGATATCTCAGAAACTATAAGTCCTAGACAATCGTTCGCGACAGATTCTGAATCTACGGAAAATTCAAAAACCATTTTATTAGTATATTGTATTTATGATGAAAATATCGACGTTTTTATATGTATTTGATAGATACAAAATTCTTCATACCGATATATATGGTATGATAAAAAATGTTTCCTTTATGTTTGGAACATCAAACTTTGGGAATATCATATAGATAATATAAGTGAAGTGTGTGAACAACTTCAGGTCTATATCTCATCTGCTTCATTTTTTTCTCTCTATATCCGGTGAAAGAAATACCCATTTTAAAACATATTCTAAACAGATGGTGCTAAGTTAATGGGAAATGTAAAAAAAAATTAAAATTGAAAATGTATTTATATATTCCGTCATACCTATATATATGGTATGATAAAAAAATGTTTCTTTTATGTTTGGAACATGAAAATTTCTGAATATCATATGTATAGTATAATTAATGAGTGTGTACAATTTCAGGTCTGTATCTTACAAGTTTAATTTTTTTCCCAAATATTCGGTGTCGCGCTTTCAAGACAAAATAGCGCGCACCCCTGTATGCAGCAATCCGGATAAAAATTCATAATTTGAAATCTAAAAGAGATAGGAGGGTGCAGTTTGCGTTGTTAATAAGAAATAATCGTTCTAAAACATATCCTATGTTTGTAGTTTTTTGTAATGTCCTTTTTATTAAAAATTGAAAACAGACTTGTCCTATAATATTACTTTTTCTCAAGATGTTCAGTAGTTTGTCTTCTTTAAGATAAAGTTTTGCGACCCACCTAGTGGATGGTCTTCATGCTTTTGGCCCACCAGTGACTTTGAGTTTGACATGGCTGAGTTAGAATATCGCCAGCGCGACCTCTGAACAATTGAACTTCCGCATGCCGACGTGATGCCGCGACCGATCGATCGAATTATGAGAAGAGACCGGCTGATGACCCAAATCGCGATTTCATATTCCATGTGCTATCACCTTCAGCTGCCGCTGGGTAGCTGTGAAATCTTCGGGTACGTTCGTCAAGCTTTTAGGTAATCAGGGCAATTCGGACTGCCCAGCCTAGCTTAGTATAGCGTATTTTATTATGCCGCAAAGAGACCATTCGAACCGCTGCGCGCAGCTAATAGAGTGTAGCGTATTTAACTTTTCCCAAGGTTCGCGTTTTATTACAACTATTAGGAGCGGCGGTCAAACGATTAATTTATTTTCTGAAATACTTTTGGGGGACCAAATGACCCTATGGAAGAGCCGCCACTGTTGAAAAGTTCTTCAGGATCTCTTTCCAAAAATGCAAAAATCCAATATGGCGCCGGTATGAAAATAAAGTTTATGTAAATATCTCGAAAACAAATGAAGCTAAGAAAATATTTTTACCTAATAAACGTGTAATATAATAATGTATCAACGATAAAACCATAATACTAGTGGTTTACGAGCTACAGGCGTGCAAGAGTTAAAATACACCATTTTGGATTTTGGTTTGTAATAAAATTCTCTAAAATTCCGCTAATTGAACCAACCTCGAAGCTATAACGGTTTCCGAGACATCAATACAGGTAAGCCAAATCTGGGACAAACTGTATACATGTAGGTTAAGTAAAATAGCTGAAAAAAAGTGTAGAAATCTTAAAACTAAGTTATCTAATTTGGCACCTAGAATTACTTTATGACAAACAAGGTTAATTTAACCTTAAACGTAATTTAAATTAAGTAATGTGTCACTAAACTAAACAAGAACATATCAGAACTATGTTGACATATTTGCATAAAATTTCACTGGTTAGTTTTAGAGTTATGTTTCGGACAACAGATTTACAAAAAGGGGATGCTCTCACGGCTTTCGACAATTAAAAAATCATGGTTCTTGGGATTAGACCATGTACAATTGGAATTACTATCTTTACTCACGACTCTGTCACACAATTGTGATTTTGTACGTTTAAAAATGTCAATAGATTTGTGAAAAAATGTAATTATTGTACAGGGTGATCAGTTAAGGGTAGCGAGCGGCCATATCTCATAAGATATTGGTCGTATAGATTTGAGAAAAAAAAATCATAATAAAAGTCGCCAAGAGAAATTGCTGAAAATTATTTTCGAGTTTGTCAACGTCCGCTAGAGGGCGTAACAACCAACAACAAGTAGAAAAATGGGGTTTTTATAGAATTTTGCTTTATGAAAATATATCGATGATATCATTTTCATATTTAGTGACCATTTCCCTACACTTTTTGTCTAAAATGTTTTGTTCTATATATCAAAATAAAGCGGTGGGGGAAGCTCAATTGTTTTTTCAAACAAACCAAGATGTCTCCCGTTTCTTTTAACCGATTTTAGCAAACTTAGGCTCATATGAAAGAGCATAATTTGCACTACAAAACGCTTTATTTGGTTTTGAATTTTTGACTTTTGCTGGCGTCGCTAGATGGCGTTAACTGAATTAGTAGCATATTTTTTAGTTTTTTTCAAAAGAAAACAAATGTAATGGTATATTCATTTTTACATATTTTAAAAGAGGATAAATTTCTCTATAATTTAATGAAAATAATTTATCATCTACCTTTTTTTGAACCGTTGATATAGGCCAAAATATTATTTTATTTTATTAAAAAATGGCACGCCACTGCTTTTTGTCAAAATAAAAATCATTTTCGTAATCACTTATAAGTTGCTAACAAAAAGAACCTCTTGTCTTTTTTTCGTTAGACGAACTGTTTTGGATTGAAAAAATAAGATGTTTAACAATGAAAAATCTTAATAAAACTGTCCAACAACAACATCTTATTTTTTCAATCCAAAACCGTTCGTCTAACGAAATAAAGTCAAGAGGTTCTTTTTGTTAGCAACTAATAAGTGATTACGAAAATGATTTTTATTTTGACAAAAAGCAGTGGCGTGCCATTTTTTAATAAAATAAAATAATATTTTGGCCTATATCAACGGTTCAAAAAAGGTAGATGATAAATTATTTTCATTAAATTATAGAGAAATTTGTCCTCTTTTAAAATATGTAAAAATGAATATACCATTACATTTGTTTTTTTTGAAAAAAACTAAAAAATATGCTACTAATTCAGTTAACGCCATCTAGCGACGCCAGCAAAAGTCAAAAATTCAAAACCAAATAAGCGTTTTGTAGTGCAAATTATGCTCTTTCATATGAGCCTTATTTTGCTAAAATCGGTCAAAAGAAACGGGAGACATCTTGGTTTGTTTGAAAAAACAATTGAACTTCCCCCACCGCTTTATTTTGATATATAGAACAAAACATTTAGACAAAAAGTGTAGGGAAATGGTCACTAAATATGAAAATGATATCATCGATATATTTTCATTAGGCAAAATTCTATAAAAACCCCATTTTTCTACTTGGTGTTGGTTGTTACGCCCTCTAGCGGACGTTTGACAAACTCGAAAATAATTTTCAGCAATTTCTCTTGGCGACTTTTATTACGATTTGTTTTTCTCAAATCTATACGACCAATATCTTATGAGATATGGCCGCTCGCTACCCTTAACTGATCACCCTGTACAAGTTGTCTCAAAATGGAAAAATTGAAAACCATAAGAGATATTAAAATTCTGACACTTCATCTTCGAGTTCTTTTTTTTTTTTCAGAGGGTTATAATGGCACAAACAGATCATGGCTATCGCGAACCGTCACTACGGAGTGGTTTTTGAAATTTTGCTTATTTTAAAACAGTCCTTTAGTTTATTTGCTATCGGAGATACATCAAATCTGAAAACACGTGTTGAAGGCACTTTTTGATGTAAAATCCAGTGGTGTGGCGCAACATTTTTTTTTATTTGGACATTAAATGGGACACCCTATATTTTTATAGCCCATTAAACCGGGTATTTTTTTGCGGTTAAAACAGTGTAACAAATTTATTTATTTTTTAATACCAAAAAATAGGAAAAAACCGTTTTTTATAAAAATAAAGATATTAGGTGGCTATGGAATAGTAAATTTAACTTGAATAAATCATTGTTGTAAAGAAACGACCTAGACATGTCTTTTTTTTTTAATGGGACACCCTGTATTTTGCCGGGTTACCAAATTTATTTATTTTTTCTGATGAAAATAATTTGGTACCTAAATTTGATTCTTAGGCCAAATTTTACAAAAAATATATTTTACAGTACTGATTTTTGACTATTATTCTCATATATACTATTATTGGATATTTTTTACTTTTAAAAATGTTTTATATGGAGCTGATTAAATAATTTACTTCGCAAAAAAATAACAACAAAACAAATTTACAGGAAAAGTCAACGGTAATTAAAAAGATAAAGTGAAACTAGCAAGGAGACACAAAGTGCCAAAATTATCAGCAAAAATGTAAATACATGTTATTCTTTTAAAAGTCGAGGAGGGTGATATCAGGTGACCTAGCTGGCCATCTGATAGGATCTACATTGCCGATCCATTGCTGCCCAAAATTTATATTTAGTATATTCTGGCCCTGTAGCTTAAACCTTTTTTTCTGTAGAATTCTTAAAGATGTCGCACTAGAAACACCAATGTCAGCTCACACATCCAATTACATTTATTGTGTTATTTTCATTATTATCTTTATGATTTTTTTGCCCTGATTCTTTCACAAATTTTAAAATGTATCCGATTGTCCTCAAGGCGTAGAAAAATCTTCAGGCTTCGCCGAGACCGTTCTGGATATCTCTCAAAATATAAATTTAACATAGCATTTTAAAATATTGTATTTTTCAAAATGTTCGTAACTCTGCATTTTATATGAGAAAGAAGATTTTTTGAAAGTAAAGCCTGGGTTATAGATTGAAAAAGGTTACGTCTTGCGTCGTTCGTTTGAGCTAAGTGTTTACGCTGGTTGAATTGAAAACGTTTGCGCTTTGCGTTGCCTGTGGAACTATCCTTACTTTAATGTTTATATTTATCGCCATCTTGTATAATGCAATTTTGTCTTGCCTGTTTTTCAGTCTATGTGCGTTAATTAATTAATTGGCCTGTTAATATTTTTCTTAAAATTAAAGACAATGACCCCAAAGCAGTTTTTTTAAATGGGCGAGGATGTTATGTGTATATTTATTAATGTCAAATTCATTACCAAGGAAGAACGTTTTAAAAGGCCCTCTAAAATCTAGCAATTTCATTAGTTGCAGCTTAACGCAAACGTCGATTTTCGTCAGCCGTTTCCGTCAAAGTTAAAGATCGCCATCTTTTCAACGGCTAGCGGAAACTCAAACGGATGGCGGCAAAAACGAACCCATTGCTTTGCGTTAAGTAAATTTCAAGGACAACCCAGGCTTTATTATTGTAATTTGACTTTTGCACTGACAAATGACTTCACAGATCTGAATTTATCTGACAAATAAAAATCGTTATTTTTTTTATCGTCCATGGCCCACTACCATTTTTAAATACATTTTCTTCCTTGATTGCAATTCGATGCGACATGTATTTTGACGAAAAGTTCTTTTAAAAATAATATTTTATTTATTTATTAATTTAAATTAACAATTCAATGGCCCTCTAATATCTTTTTTTTACTAAAAGATTTTTTTTTTAATTTTTTGGTATTAAAAAAATAAATAATATAGTGTCTTACACGATTTTAACCGCAAAAAATACCGGATTTAATGAGCTCTAAAAATACAGGGTGTCCCATTTAAAAAAAATACACGTTTGTCAAAAACAGTAGCCCAAAAAAATGTTGCGCCACGCCACTGGATTTTACATCAAAAAGTGCCTTCAAAACGAGTTTTCACATTTTATGTAACCATCCCGAAGCTCCGTGACGGGTCGCGATAGCTGATCTCTTATGGTTTCCAATTTTACCATTAGGGACAACCAATTTGAGACACCCTGTAGAGGATGATCCAGATAACTCTTTAAATAGAAATATCTTGGATATTTTCGAAATTAGAAAAAATGTTGCATGTTGGGTATAAAAGCCCGCCTGAATCTGTTCGAGCTCATTCAGCGTTCAAATCTCGTGAAGTAAAGATCCCTGAAGATGTCTCGTGCAATCGAAGGCGAAACGTCGGATAGTAATTCCAATTTGACACTGTCTAATCACAAGAACCATGATTTCTTAAGTTTTTTTCTAATTTTTAAACGTAAGAATACAAATCGTCTTTACTAAAACAAGATATTCTATTTATAAAGAAACTACCACTTTCTGCCTCACGAGAAGAAAGTTATAAACAAATAATTGTAGAATTTATTAAGGAAACTTTAGGTGATTCGGTATTGAGGGGATATCAAAAAGGGGCTTATTAATATTCTGAAGAATGGATATTCTATTTCACTTTTAAATTTCCCCAATTCGAAATTTTCATAAAAATGTTAAAGATAATTCGAAAATTAATAATATTCAAGTAGTTCCATTAAAAAATAGAGAAGTTGAGAAGGATCGTGTGGCAACAATGGATTAGTTCCGAACATTTACCACCATCTTATATCGTCACCTTTCGTATACCCCTCGTAAGTTCACACCTATGCAGTACGGTTCTATTCAAGGAAAAGTTGCAAGCCTAATTTATGCTTGTCTAAGTAGGATTTTCGGTGGCACCAGAATAAATACCAAAATGCTATAAGTAGTTGACATTAAACCGACTGGCTGATAAAAAATTTTACTGAGGGAAGAGCCAAAAAAAAAGGGAAAGCTAACCTTTGCGTTAAACTGTATACAGGGTGATTCATGAGGAAATCTCAATACTTCAGGTACATATTCAGGACCAAAAAATAAACATAAAAGTCTATATAAATAAGTGTCCGCAAGGCCTTAGTTCTCGAGATACAGGGTGTTAAAGTTTTTATTTAATTTTCCTATTTTTTAAATAAAATCTATGATAATGTTAATAATGGAGTGAAAATTGATATACGGGGGTTTTTTGGTATGACAAATTCGAATCTAATATTAGTATTGCTCTTACTTATAGGGGGCGCCACCTACATGTCTTTCTACTCCTTCGAACAATCACAACTTTTTGGTACAGTCTTGTATTACATTTTTGAGTAAAACAAATTATTCCCTTGCCATTTCTACGTCAAAAAGGTATACCTGTAAAAGTGGATACGAGCAACCGTTTTCGAGATATTTGGATTTAAAACAGTTTCGGCGCATGTGATTTTTTTATCAAATTCACTCATTTTATTCTTTATTTCAATAAAGTATGCGTGTATTGTAAAAAAATAGAAGTGTGCCTTGCCTGACAGAACAACTGCTGGTTGGTGTTCTCATCGGTTTTCCTGTTACTTAGCAATAGTAATATCAGTTAATAATAAGATCAAATTTTGTCACTGTCAATTTCTGTTCATAACTTTTATTATCTGACAATAATCATTTAAGAAATTTTAGATCTAAATACGCCATTATGCCTGTGATATTCTCGCATCGTGAATATGCAGATATGATATTCGTCTATGGCTTCTGCAATGGGGTCGCAATTCAAGCAGTCGCGGAGTACCAGCGTCGTTTTCCAGATAGAAGAGTTTTTCAACAAGTTTTCACTACTGCTGGAGAATCTGGGATGTTTCCAAGTCCGAAAATTGTATCTGAAAAGGAATCGGGACCCAACGTTGAAGTAAAAGAGGCTATACTCAATGCCGTCGAAAATAATCCAAGCATAAGCACTAGGCGAATTGCAGATACTTATCAAATTACACAATCGTCTGCTTGGAGAAATCTTCACATTAATTGTTTATACCCATTTCATTTACAACGGGTTCAACATTTGCAGGAGGGTGATTTTGAGTTGAGAATGCAATTCTGTAACTGGATTAATGAAGATCGAAGGTTGTATAGGTATGTTTTGTTCACTGATGAAGCACAGTTCACGCGTGATGGTATAAATAATCTTCACAATGAACACCGGTGGTCCTATGAAAATCCTCACGCTACAGTAGAACATAATTTCCAACATAAATTTAGCATTAATGTGTGGTGTGGAATGTTAAATGGTCATTTAATTGGTCCATTTATAATCGACGGTAGTCTTACAGGAAAAAAATATTTAAACTTTCTTGAAAATCACTTGCGAAATCTATTAGAAGATGTTCCCCTTAATGTAAGACAAAACATGCATTTGCAGCATGATGGAGCCCCTGCACACTACAGTTTACTTGTAAGAGATTTTTTAAACCAAAACTTTCCAAACCGATGGATTGGTCGGGGAGGTCCGTTTAATTGGCCACCTAGATCGCCAGACCTTAATCCTTTGGATTATTGTCTTTGGGGATGGAAATTATATACCTTTTGTTTAGTTTATGTCTGAGGCACTGAATACACACCTCAAAAAAATGTGTTAGTCTTTCATTTCAAATCTTTTGTGCCAAGATGCGGTTAAATTTGGACAAAATAACAAACTTTTAAAATTTTGCGATAAAAAATTACATGCGCCGAAATTGTTTTAAATCCAAATATCTCGAAAACGGTTGCTCGTATCCACTTTTAACAGGTATACCTTTTTGACGTAGAAATGGCAAGGGAATAATTTGTTTTACTCAAAAATGTAATACAAGACTGTACCAAAAAGTTGTGATTGTTCGAAGGAGTAGAAAGACATGTAGGTGGCGCCCCCTACAAGTAAGAGTAATACTAATATTACATTCGAATTTGTCATACCAAAAAACCCACGTATATCAATTTGCACTCCATTATTTACATTATCATAGATTTTATTTAAAAAATAGGAAAATTAAATAAAAACTTTAACACTCTGTATCTCGAGAACTAAGGCCTTGCGGACACTTATTTATATAGACTTGTATGTTGATTTTTTGGTCCTGAATATGTACCTGAAGTATTGACATTTCCTCATGAATCACCCTGTATATTTTGAGCCATAAGTTTGAAAAATAAAACGACACCTATAACGGCAAAATTCGTGCGTTCCGACCAGATTTCAAGAAAAATATACTAGCTTGTAAATAAGGACGATTTTTCGTTAACGAGGTTGGATGAGTGTCCATATATTTTGAAACATATAATTCTTAGGCCAGTTACACAATTGTATCCAAACAACTATTTTATTTACCAACATAATAACTGTCTTGTCCTTGCTGCCAATAATATAAGACAATAGTTTCAGAATACTAATGTAGAAATATTACCACGGCCTCCTTACAGTCCAGATCTGAATCCGATATCCCGTTTGGTGATTGATTGTAAAAACAATATATAGACGTGACTTTGAGCTTCAAATTTCTAATGAACTGTGGGAATCATTCCATCAGTGTTGAGAAGAACTTGATCCCAATATTATGGTGAATACAATCAACGCAATGCCGAATTGATTGAATCAAGTAATCGAACGTCTAATTCATTGTTCTTTTATTTTTTTGATTCACAAAAAAAAATGTTCTTTTTTATAATAACATATATCAAAAACTTGCTATGTATTTTGTTTTGAATTTTTGGCATGGCAAGAGAAAAGAAGTTATAAGAATTCTACTACTTTTCCCTGAATAGAAAACTGTACCTGTCCCCTGGGTACTCTGCATATTGCCCCTGTCATCCAAGACAACGTAACCGTTTTGTTTTTTTAAAGCAACACAATATATCCAACAACAATAATAATATTAAGAATTAACGAAAGTTTATTGCAGTCTAATCACATTATAATGAGCATTACTTCAAGATATATTTATCTTTATGATATAAGTGTGATAATAAAGTAATAAACGGAGGATATTATAGTTTATAAATATATGATATGTTATATGATCCCCTTCCACTGCGAGGGGGAGAAATTAAGTGCGTTATTGGAAAAACAAATAGCGTAAAATAGATCAACATAGTAATGATAACATTAAAAATAATACAGAGTTTCCCTCTTTTTTCATTCATGAGGAAATATCAATACTTCAGGACACTAAAATAAACACAAAAGTCTATAAAATTTGTGTCCTCGCCTTTGTTCTCGAGATACAGGGTTTTACTTAATTTTTCTATTTTTTAAATAAAATCTATGATAATGTAAATAATGGAGTGAAAATTGATATACGGGGGTTTTTTGGCATGACGAACTCGAATCTAATATTAGTATAGCTTACTTGTAGGGGGCGCCACCTACATGTCTTTCTACTCCTTCGAACAATCACAACTTTTTCTTACCCTGTATTACATTTTTGAGTAAAATAAATTATTCCTTTGTCATTTTCAATATCTCGAAAACGGTTGCTCGTATCAACTTTTAACAGGCATACCTTTTTGGCGTAAAAATGACAAAGAATAATTTATTTTACTCAAACTGTAATACCGGGCAGTACCAACAAGTTGTGATTGTTCGAATTAGTAGAAGTAGAAGACATGTAGGTAGCGCCCCCTACGAGTAAGAGCTAAACTAAAATTATATTCGAATTCTTCATACCAAAAAACCCCCGGACAAAAATGTTCACTCCAATATTTACATTATTATAGATTTTATTTAAAATATAGAAAAATGAAATAAAAACTTTAGTACCCTGTATCTCAAGAACAAAGGCCTTGTGGACACGTCTTTATACAGACTTTAATGCTTTGTTTTTGAGTCCTGAACCAGAAGTATTGACATTTCCTCATAATTCACCCTATATATATATATATATATATATATATATATATATATATATATATATATATATATATATATATATATATATATATATATATATATATATATATTATATATATATATATATATATATATATTTATATATTATATATATATATATATATATATATATACAGGGTGGTGCAACCAAGATGGGGTGGACGATTGTGGGTAAACGAAGAGGAATTTGAAAAAACATTTCTGGGATATGATTGATAGTCAAGAACGCTGTGTTTTAAAATTATACCCATTATACAGGGTGGCCTGAAAAGTTCGTGGTGAACCAAACTTGTGTTTGTTTAAATGAGAAACCCGGTATATTATTATTTTAGTTGATTCTCCTATTCGTTACGATCATTTTGATATGAGGTTTGTTGGGTCTGAAATTTATACCAAGGGAATGGGACGAGGTTAAAATGGAAAAAAGGGTTATACTCCGGCCATTTTTTGAAAACAATTGAAGCAGGTATGGAAAAACCAAATATTCTATAAAATGTATTGTATCTAGGATTACAATAATCGCTTGTAAGTCGTTCAAAATTATTCACTGTTATACAGGGTGGTCAAGTTTTGCAAATTTACCTTGGATTGAATTTTTTTAAATGGAACACCCCATATATTTTACTGTCATATTAAAGATAACATCGCCAGCTTTCAGAAAATACCCTATTTGATATCTTTCTAACCAACAGTTTTTTAGTAAATTAACCGTGAAACCAAAATTTACTCATTCTAACAGAAACGGTATTATTTACGTTGCTTAAATTGACTACCTGTAATATAAAGAGGCCATGATATAATCATAAATGAAAAGAAAGATTGACATTCTTGTCAAAACCGCAAAGTGTCAGAGAATTGGCATCAATTGCCATTGTTTTTTGACGATAAGCCGAGAAATTGTTAAGTAACAATGAGTTTGAGTACTCCAGAGTTGATAAACATGACTTTTATGTTGGGCGAGTGTCAAAAAAACCCTTTACTAGCAAGCAGGGTTTATGCGGTACGATATCCCGATGCCGAAAAAAAACCAAGACCTGAAGCTTTTGCAAGTTTATTAGAGAGGTTTCAAGAAACAGGCAATGTTGCTTTTAAGAAACGTAAAGTAATTAATAAACCAGTTACCAATGAAGATAATGCTTTGACAGTGTTATTAACAGTGCAAGAAAATCCACACACAAGTACCAGGGAAATTGAGAGAGCTACTGATATTGAACGCACTAGTATTAAACGGATTCTGAAACAACATAAATATCATGCCTACCACATTGAATTACACCAAGAACTGTATGATCGCGATTACGTCCAACGACAAGAGTTTTCAATTTGGTTTTTAAATACAATTTGGGATAATCCAGGTTTTGTAGATAGGGTGCTGTTTTCAGATGAAGCAACTTTTAAAAGCAACGGCTTGGTTAACAAACATAATATGCACTATTATTCAACCGAAAATCCACATTGGATTCGTCAGGTGGACCATCAAAATAAATGGTCAATTAATGTTTGGGGAGGTATAACTGGCTCTCATGTTATGTTATTTCTTTGAAGAGCATTTAACGGGAGAAGTCTATTTAAATTTTTTGAGAAATGAGTTGCCCGTATTGCTCGAAGACTTACCTTTAATGTTAAGAAATTCCGTACGGTTCCAACATGATGGAGCACCCCCGCATTACCATAGGCATGTAAGACATTTTCTCAATAATTGGAAAGGAGAGCATTGGATTGGGCGAGGTGGACCAGTTAGTTAAGTGGCCTGCGAGGTCACCCGATTTAACGCCACTAGATTTCTTTTTATGGGGACATGTTAAAGAAGAAGTTTATAAAGAGGTTCCAACCACAGTGGGAGATATGAAGTTGAGAATAATAAGCAGTTTTCGCAACATTTCAAACCTGACTTTGAGAAAAGTGAAACTTTCATTTATGGATAGACTCGAAATGTGCCTTCAGCAAAACGGTGGTTTAGTTGAACATCTTTTATAAGTTTTAATTACATTGTTTTTGTTGATTTATATTAAATTTATTTTTTTTGTAAAAAAAGATCTGTTATTAATACTGTCAAAGCATTATCTTCATTGGTAACTGGTTTATTAATTACTTTACGTTTTTTTGGAAGCAACATTTCCTGTTTCTTGAAATCTCTATGATAAACTTGCAAAAGCTTCTATCTTGTTTTTATTTCGGCATCGCATCATCAAAATATTTATTTATTTACTGATGACAATATTCTGACACTTTGCTGTTTTGACAGGACTGTCAATCTTTTGTTCAATTTATGATGATATCATGGCCTCCTAATATTAAATTGTCAATTTCAACAACGTGAATTCAGAGTAATTCGTGTTAAAATGAAGAAATTTTGATTTCACAGCTAATTTACTGAAAAACTGTTTTTCAGAAAGATATCAAATAGGGTATTTTCTGAAAGCTGGCGATGTTACCTTTAACATGAAAGTAAAATATACAGGGTGTTCCATTTAAAAAAATTCAATCCAAGGTAAATTTGCAAAACTTGACCACCCTGTATAACAGTGAATAATTTTGAACGACTTACAAGAGATTATTGTAGTCCTAGATACAATACATTTTATAGAATATTTGGTTTTTCCATAACTGCTTCAATTGTTTTCAAAAAATGGCCGGAGTATAACCCTTTTTTCCACTTTAACCTCGTCCCATTCCCTTGGTATAAATTTTAGAGCCAACTAACCTTATATCAAAATGATCGCAACAAATAGGAGAATCAACTAAAATAATAATATACCGGGTATCCTATTTAAAAAAACACGTTTGGTTCACCACGAACTTTTCAGACCACCCTGTATAATGGGTATAATTTTAAAACACAGCGTTCTTGACTATCAATCATATCCCAATTTTTTTTTTCAAATTCTTCTCCGTTTGCCCACAATCGTCCACCCCATCTTGGTTGCACCACCCAGTATATAAATATAAATATATATATATATATATATATATATATATATATATATATATATATATATATATATGACCACGTCAAATGAAATAAGTTCCTTACGTTTCGTTTTAAACTGTACAGGACAACTTCAGGAATTTTTATTTTATGAGATCAGAGGACTGACATGTTCAGTGTTTTATAACTATAATATGTAAAGTTAGTTGCACGAGTATTTTTGGAGAAACCTACAGTTAAAACGAAACCTCAATAGGATAAAATTCAACTAGTAAAAGTGGGAGACCCTGTCTGTTAATAACAATGGTTAAAAATTGCCAGTAGTAAAAAAAAACTATTTGAACAAATTAAAGCTAATATTTCCATATTTAAGCCACGTTCTCTTCTTATTAAAAGTAACAATCACACAAGGTCACTTCTCTTGTTCATAAACCGTTAAGGTCAAAGTTCAGGAAAATTTGGAAGCACGCTATTTTTTTTTTTTGAAACATCTGAGAAATAATTCTTTTGAAAGAAGTGCAAAAAAATCCCTTTTTTGCTAATACCTGCCAAAATATTGCAGACAGACCAATTACGTAAAATTATGGAAATGAAGTCAAGGATAATTTCAAATAAAATAGCTCGGATAACTTGTTTCTAAATATGACAGTTGTTGACAGTTAAAAATCCTTTTTCTTAAAAAAAAGGGCCGACGTATCGACTAGTTATTTTGGTCTTCTTCGGGGCTAAATTAAACACAAAAAACACTTTCTGTTCCCTTTTCTTATAAAAATTTAAATGATATACCGGGTTTTTTCGTATATTTTGACATCCTCCTAAAGCTTATTATTTGTTGAATATAAAAGTTATTTATGTCACCTGAACCATCAGAATCTGTCAACAAAATAAACAAAAAAACAATTGGAAATTAAAAAACTGAGAGGCGCATTTAATGAAATAATATTATTCAGTGTGTCTCATTTAATATAACAAATTCGATGCTCAATTCTTTTTAGTTTGTTTTATTGACATATTCTGATGGTTCAGATAAAATCAAATAACTTTTATATTCAACATTTTCCCCTATCTTGAATAATAAACGTTCTAGGGTCAAAAAATATTCAGTGAAAACCCTGTACACTTTTTATACATAAAGTATTTGGACAATTTAATTAATTAGTTACTGGTTAGAACACAGTAATTAATAAAAAAAAGTAGCACACACGGACGAGACCTGATCATATGGCCTCGCTTTATCGGATTGCTATCGCTGACCCAATAGCTTAGTAGAACAACATCTCAATAAGACGTGGGTTCAAATAGCACTCCAAGGCAGTCTTTTTCCACTTTTAATGGCCTTTAATATCAAACAGTTTCTAAAAAAGCAATTACTAAAAAACATACCCAGTCCTAGAAACCATATTAGATGACATTGACGATTTTTACAACATTTTAAACGAAACGTAGCACTGAGGATGGACGAACAACAATTTTACCGCTATCATTTCAGCTTCAGTGTTGCCTAAGCTGTCAGACAAAACACTCGCTCTCTCTTGCCCGTCGCAAAAAAATTTTATTTTTTTTTAATATTTTTGAAAAACTTGGCCCCACTTTAAACTTTTCTGCATCTCCGAGATCCTAATAGTGAGAAACGAATTTGTATGTAACTATTATACTGACTGAGATAAGTTTGCAATCCTATTATGTTGTTCCCTATCAATACTTGTGAACACGCATATTAGTCACTATTCTACGAAATATCGCATTGACATAACACCCAATTCCTCTATCTGTAATGTTGTGTCAGATATTAGCAAAAGAAAACAGATTCTTGCAACTTCCTTTGCAATTTTTTTTCGCACTTCCGGTCTAGCAATGTGACTTTTGGCTAGTTCTAAACAGCTCCCAAAGGGCTACAATTGATTTAAAAAAAAAATTGGCCCGCTTCTTAATTTTTCCGAGTTTGACCATGTCCAATCTTATAGAGAAAACAAAACCATAATAAACTTATCGAATCACAATCTGGCACGTCAAAAATGTTGCACAATAAATGGCACTACACTTTTAATTAAGATCAGTTAGGTCACCTTTTTGCACATAGAAAAATATCTCGGATATTTATGATCTAGGAATGTGAAACGTTCAAACCTTTTACTAAATGCAGATATCTAATTTATACAGGGTGTCTAGAAATTTGGTTCCAAAATTTATTATTAAGTTCTTATGAAGACTGATAGGAGAGCACTTTTGAATATCTTTTGGTTTTTTTATTGCCATAAACGACACGAATTATACAAGTTGAAACAATTTTTTTGGATGGAAAAAATTTCTGTAGCGACACTGTCCCAGACTTCTATCGGACTTTCCGTTTTATTTTACAAATTTTATGTCCCTTGGACTTGTTGATACCTTGCACTGTTTTGAAATAATTTAATAAAATGTGTCTAAAAAAAATGGTCAATTTTATTGATTTTTAGCACCAACTTTTATTTATTAAACTACAGGTTAAAAACCCATTAAAAATATCCATGTTTTTAAATACATTTTTCTAAATGACTATGTGTACTCTCTAGGGCAGTGGTCGCCAACCTTTTCAAGGTGTTGAGCTACTTCGAAAACAGGAAAGTGCCTGACATCACGGTTGTTTAGGTTTTGTTCTCAAAACTCAGCGATTAATATTGTCTGTAATGTCCACAAGAAACCCAAAATCTCTAAGCCACAGAAATTGTGGAAAGCGACAAAATGCTACCAGACCTTTATCACAACCCACCATAACTGGAGCCCCGTCAGTTGTCAAGCCTACCAATTCGGAAATCGGAATTTTTTCAGAAGATGTTATTTAAGACAGTTTTTAACTGTGAAAAAATATACTTGCTCATTACTTTCACTCGTCTCATCACTGTAGAACATTCCGCTAAGTTACATAGATTTTATTGCTGAAACTATCTTGTCTTTATCCCAGATAAACTTACATCTAGGTCTTTATTTTTAAAGTTGGAAAATAAAGAATTTGCATCTTCTAAAAACGCCTGTTTTATCATTTCCCCGTCTTCATACGATTTCTTTTTTTGTGCAATTATTTGGGAGACACGGTATGATGCTTCCGTTGCAGACTTATTTTTGTCAACTGCTTTTAAAAATAGTGACTGTTGTCCAATTAACTGGTTCTTTAATTGAATCAATTTTTTAGTGATAGAACGATATCACTTTTTTTTGCCGATACGATATATCGGCCGATACCGATATTCACGTGCCGATATACCGATATATCGTATCGGCACACATATCGCCATCTATTTATACACGATCGAAGCAAAAAACCGGGGAAGTCCTGTTATATAATTAAATTGCGAGAAAACGTTTGGGATTGCGCCATCTATTTATACACGACCGAAGCAAAAACCGGGGAACTCCCGTTTTATAATAAATATAAGGAAACCTTTATTATTGGTCGTACGTAAGTGACATTTCGGATTTCGGGGAAACCCCTCATATTCTGTTTCTGTTGTGCTTTATAACACTGTGTGACAATGTGCCCGGCGTTTTAAACTTAAATAACTGTGGAGTTAAAATAAATAATAAATACAAAAATATATTCTATTTAAATGGAGAGTTCAAATGGAATGGAAGCGGGAACGGGAGTTGGTAGAAAGAGAATGATTACAGATTATTTTTGACAGGGTAGTAGTAAAGAAGCGGAAGATAAAAAAATTAAATGTAATGACAAAGGTAAAAGGAGCATCTTTTGGAATCATTTTGAGAAGTTGCAGACAGATAAATCTGAAAACGATAAAGCGATGTGTAATATCTGTAAAAGGAATATCTCTTTGGGTGGAAGAGGAAGACATGCGAATACTTCAAACCTAAAATCACATTTGGAAAAGTATCACGATGAAGAATTTCGCAATGTTATGAGAAAAGGTAAGTTGGTTTTATTTATTCATTATATTATTTTAACGCAGTGATAGTTATTATGGCCAACATATGGGAATTTTTTTTTATTAGGTAATTGCACAATCCAAATACAAATATTGCCGAAAGTTGGTGCATTTTTGATATTAGTTTTTGAGAGTTTTTGATGCAAAATATTTTAAGGAAAATTTGTTTTTATTTGTAAGGTATGCCTAAATAGTCTAAATACCAAAATATGGCCTCCTGAAAAAAAAAATACTTGTAAAAATAATTCTAACTTTCACTATTGCAAATGTTATATGTAATACTTTTGTATTTCAGTAAATAAGGGAGTATTGTTTTCAAACCTAATCTGAATAATTATCGAATATGCATCAATTTGAGGCAATACCTGGATCTTAGTTGTGCCATTATTAAAAAAAAAAAACATTATGCTGCACACTTAAATGTTCCCATATGCAGTGTGTCTATGCAATTTTTTTTTTCGGTTGAGATGCCCCGTATAGTGAAACACGCATAATTTTTTTTCTTTATTTCCAGATGTTGGGAGGCCCAACGAATCTACACAGAATTTGACAGCAGCAAAGGACAATTCTTCTCAATCTGATATTGTGGAATATTTGGCATCAAAAAATGTATGGGACATAAATAGCAATAAAGCAAAGGAGTATCACAAACTAATTGGAGAAATGATTGCAGTTGATAACCAGCCATTTTCAGTTGTTACTGATATGGGTTTTAAACACCTTATGGCAAAAGCTGTTCCTAAATATAAAATACCTTCAGAAAACTATTTCAAAGAAACTATTTTGCCTAATATTTATGAACAATGTAAAAGGACTCTGCAAAAGAATATTGAAGCAAGATCTGGAAAAATATCATTTACTACTGACATATGGACCAGTAACAGCAATAAAGCATTTATCTCTCTTACTGGACATTGGATTAGCAATGGAACGCGATATTCCTATGTTTTAAACACAAACAGTTTTCCGGGAACTCATAGTGGTGAAACCATTGCCAGGTGTTTAACAGAACTGCTTAATGGTTGGAATCTGGCTATAAATGATGCTCATGCCGTAATTGCTGATAACGCAGGCAATATGAAGAAAGCAATGCAAGAAGTAAATATAAACTACGAACCATGTTTTGTTCATACACTTCAACTAATTATTCATGATGGTATCAACAGTCAAAGAGCTATTAATGATGTAATCGCAAAATCTCGGAAAATTGTGGGACATTTCAGTCATTCTCAATTGGCATGTGAAAAACTTGAACAATTTCAAAACCAGTTGAATTTAAAAAAAAAGAAGTTAATTCAGGATATTCAGACGCGTTGGAATTCTACTTACTATATGCTTGAGCGTATGTTGGAACAAAAACAAGCAATCAGTTTATATATTTCCAACAATGATGGTCTTACCAACCTAACTTACTCTGAATGGGAATTGGTAAAAAGCATCCTCAATATTTTAAGGCCATTTGAAGAAATAACAAAAACCGCAAGTAAAGAACAATGTTGCATTTCTGAAGTGATTCCATTAGTCGTAACCTTAACAGAATATTTATCCAAAGAGGGACCTAACTTTGCTGGTGTAGGTACAATAAAGAACGAACTTCTAACAAGTTTAGAGAGACGACTTGGTGATATGTTATTTCAACCAGAAAATCTTTATGTTGCCACATTCTTAGACCCTAGGTTTAAGATGCATTTTTTCCCAAAAGATACTAAAGAACAAACATTATTTCGTATCAAAAATATAATAAAAAGGCACTATACAGTAGCTGAAGCGGATCCACAATCTTCGGAAGATGACGATAACGATAATATTCCCTTAACCCATTTACAAAATAAGCAAAATACATTTTGGGAAACTTTTGACAGTATTGCCTCTACTTTGGCTTCCGAGACCAGCACTATGAAACGGATGAAGCAAGGATGGGAAAATGAAATAATATTATATTTGGCATCTACAACTCTAATAAAAGATAAATCTCCTTTTGAATGGTGGGAGGCGGAAAAACAAAAGTTTCCCAGTTTGTACAAGGCAGCTTCAGTCTACCTTTCAGCACCTGCTGCCAGTGTGTCAAGTGAACAACTTTTTAGTGAATTAGGTAATATTTATGATCCTAAAAGAAATAGATTAAATGCAGATAGGGCTGAAATGTTGGTGTTTTTGCATCATAATATTAAAAAATTAAATTTTAAGTATTAAGCATAAATAATCATAATGTATTTAGTTAGTACCTGTTACATTAGGTATATTTTTAATATTATTTTTTGTTAGTAGTGTTAGGATTTGTTTTACTTTCTTAATAAAAATGTTACCTTTAGAATAAAAAAAAGTTATTTTGTTTTAAGTGTTTCATTTATATGCACTAAAAAGAGCGAAAAGCGCAAAAAAATTTTTGACGATATATCGGCAATTAGCTTGCCGATACGATACGATACCGATAATCGGCAACAGTTGCCGATATGCCGATATACCGATATCAATATCGGTATCGTTCTATCACTACAATTTTTCTTTTCTGTTGGCAGCATGTAATGGAAAATATTTTTCAAAATTCGGATGTACACTTTTATGAGGCCTCTTAATATTTCCTTTTTTAGTTTAAAACTAAATTTATCACGTTCAAACCAATCCAGATCGTTCTCGTGTTCTCAACATTCACGCGATGCTGGCGCTCTGGTGAATTCTAGCAGCTGTTACTCAGAACGCTCACGGCAGTGTTGCCACTGCTAGCTTTCATATTGTGATATTTTTTTTCAAAATTTATGAACGCTTCTATTTTACAAGATATGTTGTGTTGGCGACCACTGCTCTAAGGCAAAAAATAAGCGAAGTGAAAGTTGGTGAATGATGAATGACTTTCACGATAACTACGACACTGATCTGGAACATCTTAATAAATTCTATTGTAATATAGCGAATGATCTAACAAAAAATACAACATCTAACACCGACCCATTGTCTTATCTCAAAAGAATACCTAACAGTGGCTCTTTTTATTTCTTCGAGTCTAGTTGCGACGGTGAAATCTTTTGCAGAGGTACTCTTGGGGCTGTCTGATGGAGTTTTGGATGCACTTTTAGTCTCTATCAATGAGTCTTGGTCACAGGGCAAATTTCCTGCTTGTCTAAAGTCTGCATTGACTCGGTGAAGCCATCTAACCTTGGCCTGGTCTTTTTACTGCCTTCTTTATATAAAGTAATAGAAAAACTTGTCAAAAGAAGACTCTGGAACTATTTTCAGTCATTTAATCCTTGTAACTGTAAAACAATTTGGATTTCAGCCAGCGACTGGTACTCATGATACTATCTACAGCTTTCTTTTGGGGTGAATCGGGGCAACTCATCGGTATTCTGTGATCTATCCAAGGCTTTCGATTGAGTGGATCATGGAATACTGCTGTCTAAGCTCGAGAGATATGGCTTTCGAGATTTGGCTCACTCCTGGTTTAGGTCCTATCTTGAGGGTCGTTCTCACTCTCGTGTGGTGCACTCAGCAACAAGGTCCTCTGCACAAAGCTTTCAGGTCTAGGACCTACTCTAGATTATTGTCCTTGTTAGCTTAAACATCTCTGGAGATTTCACCCTTTTCATTCATGGCACGTCGTTATTGTGAAAAGACAGGGAGATTATGCAGCTAAAGCAGGCAGATGACCCGAAAATCATAAAAAAAAGTAGTTTGACTCCAACCGCCTTTGTTTGAACTGGAGTAAAAACCAACATTGGTGGGTTCAGGTGTGATGTAGCGGGATTAGTTTTTGACGGAGATGTCGTTCCTGAGGTATCTGTGAATAAGTTTCTTGGGATGTCAACTCATGGCCAATTACATTTTGAGCACATATTATCTTTGAATTGAGCTCCAGAGTCCTACTCCCCACCACAAGACGCGTCAGGCTTTCAATTTGCCTCTGCCATTGCCAAGAAGTGCCCTTGTAAAATAGTCACTGATTTATGAGGTTCGAAAGATTTTTAATCATTTACCAACTGATCTCAAAACGATTAATTCCCAGAAAACTTTTCATCCTGTACTTAAAAGATCACCTTTGAGAAAAGCATTTTATAATCTGGATGAATTCTATGGGGATGCACTTGAGAATGTGAATTTCTAATGCTATTGTGAATGTTTAGGTTACCTATTAGATATACATATATCTGTATATATATATATATATATATATATATATATATATATATATATATATATATATATATACGGTCCACGGTCCAATCCCAAGACCCGTGATTTCTTAATTGACCAGATCTGTGAAAGATTCCGTTCAACGTGTACAATTTGAATTAGAAATGAACATGGCACATAAAAAAAATTTAAAAAATATTTAAAATTTTAACACCCTGCATCTTAAAAACAAACAAACTTTTTTTAAAAATATTTCCATATTTAGAACCTGCAAATATTGAGACGAAATATCTGGACACCCTGTATATTGGGTGCAGCAAATAAGTAGAGCACCTTTATAACTTTTTTAAATAAAACTTAATTTTACATATTATTACTATGACAGCGTTGCCATATCTTTCTTTTTTTCCAAATTTCTGCTATTGTTATTTATTTATGTATTTATCATTATGACATTCTGACCACAAGTATATGACATTTATGCCATTCTAACACACAATACTATTTTAATTTTACAATCTAGAGTTTTGTGACTGGTACATGATTGAATGTCATAATGAATCAAAATAAGCAAACAAATATAGGCGGTCCCATGGAAAAAACAAAATTTAATAGTAGAAATTCGGAAATACAACAAGATATGGCAACGCTGTTATAGCAATAAAACTGAAAATGATGCTCTATTTAACCAACCAACATTTCATTTCAGTATACAAAGTGAGCCACGCATTTGTGGCACCCTGTCAAACTCAAACTGATTTAATTTTAAAGACTTATTAGTTCAACGTCTTACTTTGACAAATTCCAAGACCATAAATATGTCATATCAAATATCTACATTTCTGAGCAAGAGCGAACCACTACCAACCAGGTTTACATTGCTCTCTGCGGGTTCTCAAAACCGATAAATCACTTAAAACATACTCAAGGATGATTATTTTTAGAATAATTCTCAATATCTGTAGGTATAAACCTTGTTCAGAATGTCCGTCGCTTGCCCAGTTACCTTATCCTTGCTGTCTGAGTGGCACATATCAGACGCACACCTCCATATCTTCTAAAATTATCAGATTATCTGAGCTAGCTAGTTTGACGAGGGTTTTCTTAATCCTAAGGGCGGGAAGGCGAACGTTGGGGTTCTGGTGCCAACATTCCCGCATTAACTTGGCCATGCCGCTTAATACCTAGAAGCAAAGAGAGACTTTTTAGAAATCACAGTTCTGGGGATTAGACGTTATAAAATTGAAATTATTACTCATACTCAACAGGGCTCAATGAAAATGTTGCATTTTCAGACACCCCTCGTATCTCAACTATCAGATAACTTATCGAAAACGTGAAAATTGTTTCTTATATAACTTCTCCCGTAGAACTCAATTCCCCCTTCGAAATTAGTATACAGGATCAGGTCAAAAAGTTATCGGACTCTTGTAGTGTAGTGACACCCTGTATTAGTTGTTGGCATTAAAGTTACTTCATATTCATAATAAAAGCAGAATGAGCACGCTGACGCTGCATCGCGCTCTTGGTAACGGTGTCCTACATCACGCATTCAACCATATGGAGATATACGCTAGCTTTTAACCAAAGTGGTAGTAAGGGCAAGGGTGGACCTTGTCGGTCCAGCCCTTGGACTGTACATTATTCATATCAGTGTTCTTAATAGAATTATTGTTAATAACAACGAGTCTCATTCCGTCTACCAACAGGAAACTTTACACTCTACTAATAGCGTCGAATGCCGTCATATCGTGTTTTATATACTCCATTTTATATAGAGCCCCATCAAAAAAAAATCTAAAGTTAAGAGATCTGGAGATCGCGGAGGCCATCTAACAGGTCTGTTGGTTATAGTCGAATGCGGTCTTATCGTGCGGGTCCAAAGATCACCAACATTATGAATCAAATCAGAAAACACAGTGAATACCAAAATGTTGTGTGATTCTTTTATCGAGCTATTAAATCTCGATGGGCTACTTACAAATATACAGGGAGAAAGGAAATAAGTTTTTTTATTATATTACGCAATATTATTAAGATAGCCACTCAAACAGTTCACAGTTCATATTATCATGGTAGTTCATACTTTTGGATGTTGAAGAAAACAGTAAACTTGCACCTGGGAGAAATCCTGTTGAAGAACCTGTATGTAAAATGATGAACCGTTTTCCCGTCCCACATCTCTTTTTCTCTTGACACTTTTTACAGACTCGTCCTGCCAAGATTTCGAGCCAATTCCATTAGAAAATATCCAAGTCTCGTCTAAAAATAGCACTTTTCTAAATTCTGAATTAACATTTTCCGTGTATTTCTTTAAAAACTGGATACGCTGACTTGCTATATGTGGCAACTCGCATAAAATTCTTCGATTATAGTCCTTTTTATATCGAAAACCCAACATTTTTATTAATTTTGACAACGATTTTAGTCCAATTTCCAATATGCCTCGATTTTTTAAAACTTCTTTTAAAACTTGAAGGGTTATATTAGTTTTTGATGTGTATAAATCGTAAATTGCATTACGAACATCCACTTTTACATTGTGATTTAAGTCTTCAGTCTTTGGCTTTTTTCGTGTACATTTCTTAATCTTCTGTAGTAAATTATGCTTTTTTTCATGCACAATTTTCTGCACAGTCCTTATACTGATTCCCAGAGCTTTTGCTACTGTCTCCTGGATATTGGCCGGTGAATTTTCATGTTTGTAATATTTTATTAGATTTACGACCATTTTTTTTCGCTTGTGGATGCAAAAAATCCGAAAATTGTTTTCTATTACTCATTTTGTCACTGACTTGTAAATCTGACTTTGAAGTGACATCTCTCAAAGATTTTTGCAACTGCTGGTATTTATATGTTTATCCTCTTTTTTCATATGAAAATATCATAGGTCTATCTAATTCATCTTCCGGATTTTATGCGGAGGATATGATTACACGTAATAAAAGAAAAACAAACTTAAAAAGTTTGTCGCTGATAAATCGTATGTCCCGCACGATAACACTGTTTTTGACAATACCTATCCATCTTTGAGGAAAGTTATTATCAAGAAATTTCTTTAAGTGCCTAGAGTCGTGACTCGGAGCACCATCTTACTGTAGGTAAACAGCATTATACAGGGCTAATGGAATATTTTCGAGCAGTTCTGGAGTAACTTCCTCAAGGATTTCTACGTATCAATCTTTGTCAAAATTAATAAAAATGTTGGTTTTTCGATATAAAAAGGACTGTAATCGAAGATTTTTATGCGAGTTGCCACATATAGCAAGTCAGCGTATCCAGTTTTTAAAGAAATACACGGAAAATGTTAATTCAAAATTTAGAAAAGTGGTATTTTTAGACGAGACTTGGCAGGACAGTCTGTAAAAAGTGTCAAGAGAAAAAAGGGATGTGGGACGGGAAAACGATTCATCATTTTGCATGCAGGTTCTTCAACAGGATTTCTCCCAGGTGCAAGTTTACTGTTTTCTTCAACATCCAAAAGTATGGACTACCATGATAATATGAACTGCGAACTGTTAGAAAAGTGGTTAAAAAAATAACTGATTCCAAATTTAGATGCTCCATCTTTAATCATTCTGGACAATGTATCTTATCATTCAAGAATCTTAAATAAACAACCTACTTTATCCTGGAAGAAAAGTTATATTTATGACTGGCTAATAAAACCAAAACAAAATCCTTTACCCAATATGCTGAAACTAGAACTTCTTTTAATGGCAAAATCTATTAAAAAACCAACAATATATGTCGTAGATGAAATATTACGGGTAAATGGACATGAGGTTTTACGACTGCCGCCATACCATTGCCGGTTAAACGCAATAGAATTAATATGGGCTGGGGCAAAATCATATTATGAAAAACACGTGAACGATGGTCTTACATCAGATGACGTGCAAATTGTTTAACAAGATTCATTAAATTATATTAGGCCGGAGTACTGGAAGAAATCTGTGGAACATACGGAGAAATTAATATGGGATTGGTGGAATCGAGAACGAGTTCTAGATGTCGAAATAGCACCAATGATCATTGCGCCATTTGAGGACGACTCAGAAGATGAGGACTTTTTAAGTGATGATGATATTTTTTAGTCTATAATATTAAAAAATTTTTGAAGGATTATATTAGTCTTTGACGTGTATCAATCATAAATTGCATTATGAATATCCATTTTTGCACTGTAACTTAAGTCTTTTGCCTTTGGATTTTTTCGTGTACATTTCTTAATCTTCTTCGGAAGTAAATATGTTTTTTCTTATGCACAAGTTTCTGTATATTCCTTATACCGATAGCTTTTGCCACTGGCTCCTGTTTATTAGCCAGTGAATTTTAATTTAAAAATGTTTTTATTATATTTGACACCATTTTTTTGCTTACTTTTTTAGTACATTTGTAATTTTGTATGCGATAAATAAATAATTATAGAATACTTGTTCCAATTTTAAAGCGTGTATATAAATATATATATATTTTTTTATATATATATATATATATATATATATATATATATATATACGAATATATATATATATATATATATATATATATATATATATATATATATATATATATATATATATATATATATATATATATATATATATATATATATATATATATATATATATATATATATATATATATATATATATATATATATATATATATATATATATATATATATATATATATATATATATATATATATATATATATATATATATATATATATATATATATATATATATATATATATATATATATATATATATATATATATATATATATATATATACAGTGACCGTCTAAAGTCCGTTCCCCCCTACTAATTTTTGAGCCAACTCGTATACCGCAACGAAATTTGGAGGGCTTAAATAGGAGATGAAAAGTTATTTTTTTATGAAAAAATGATAGCTAAAAGTTATAAAATGGCGGCTACGCGCCATCTTGACTTAATATTTTAAATACAACACCCCGCATATTATTCCATTTTCAAAATCTGCTCATTATTCTTAACATTTTTCTCTAATACACTTTATTCCTAAATGTAATTGTTTTCGAAATAATGACGTTTGAAAATTGAAAATCCTGTTTAAAATGAAGTAATGGTTTCAGTCACTTTCGATAAAAAATTCTGCTAACTAAATTTTTTAATTAATTTGTAGTTAAATCTTTTAATGAATTCGACTAATAAGAGGCGTAAAGACAGTATTTTAAGGATAAACAGTACCACTTACCGAAAAATCTTGAAGGTTACGAATTTGTTCTGTAAATTCACAAGGAAAACAAATTAGTTGGTAAAAAAATATTTTATTTATTTTTGAATAACACTTATTTAACCCCAACAATAATTATTTTATCAAGTGTTCGATGTGGCCCCCTCCTAAATCTTGACAATAAAGTGCCCTATTATGAATAGCTTCTCTCACGTTGATGAAAGTCTGTTCATCTATTTCTTCACATGCTTCTCTTATTCTGCGTTCCAACTCAACTCAACAAAACAACAGAATTGTTTGACATTCAGTGGCGTAGATTTTTAACTTCAGATATCCCCAAAGGAAAAAATCTAGAGGGATAAGATCCGGAGATCTTGGTGGCCATTCTGTACTTCCCCTGCGGCCTATCCATCGCCCAGGAAAGTTTGTATCGAGAAACTCTCTAGCCATGCCATAGAAATGGGGAGGTGCTCCGTCCTGCTGAAATATGATTTCACGATTTTCAAACTCTTCCTGATTGTTTAATACAATTTGTCTTATTCGAGGTTCAATTTCAGTTTCTAAAAGATTTCTGTAAAGATCTCCTATAAGATTGCCTCTGATGAAAATCGGTCCAACAACGTGGTTGCCCAAAATCCCCGCCCAAACATTAACTTTTTCAGGAAACTGGGTATGCCCTTCTCTAAAAATATGCGGATTAGTATCGCTCCAGTATCGTACGTTCTGTTTGTTGACTTTTCCATTAAGGAAAAACGAGCATTCATCTGAGAAACATACACGTTTTAGGAAGGATCGTTCTCCTTCAATTTTTCTTGTTAACCACTCACAAAATTCAACCCTCCGGTCTGGATCATCCTCCGTGAGAGCATGCAGGATTTTCATTTTATAGGGATAAAATTTTTCATTTTTTAGGACTCTTTGGACACTTTTCGAACTTACTTCGCAGGATTCAGCAACTGCAGACGTCGACTGAGTAGGATTAATTACCATTTCAGCAACAATTTCAATTTTTTTTTCTTCTGAAAGAGGTGGTCTTCCTGATCTTGGAGCATTTTCATCGTACCAGTTGCTTGGAGCTTATTTAAAAGTTTGCGCAAATATGACCGCGAAATAGGGTTTTCGGGAAATCTATCGTTAAACATACGGACTGCTAGATGAAAATTTCTGCAACCTCGGGGTATAGAGAATATCCTATACAGCTTGTAGATTGTGCAAAAGTTTTTTTTTGTTTTTCCCAAGAAGTTCCCTGAAATCCACACAAATTTTGCATTCTATTTACAAAAATAAACCCTAAAAATGGGTGGCGAAATATAAATGATGACCCTGTACACACCTACTTCCCTTTTTCTACTTTGCAGAGCAATTTACTGCCGTTAACTAAACAAAGTAAAAGCTACGCAAAAACGAATGAATAACGTTCGAGGTACTGACCTTACTAAGCATATTTTGACAGATTATCATGAATGCCTTACCGGATCGCTGGTCCACCTGTTGGGCACGCTGGGTCTCTGCTGGTCCACGCACACCACCTTCCTCATGTCCTCGAAACTGGGATCGCTCGGCACCACGTCGAAAAAGGGAGGTTTGTACTCCTCCACGATGCCGTTACTCAAGGCCCTCCTGCAGATTTCCCAGAGGACCAGCCCGAAGGCGTAGATGTCCGATCGTCTGAATGAGTCGAAGTAGTCCATACGAATCCTTGGAAAAAATTATTTTCGATACATTTTAACATTAATTGTACTATTTTTTATTGATACAAAATTTAAATAACAATTTTCATGTTTGTTCGTTTATATTTATTTAGTTGACTACATTTATATGAGCAAAATAGAATGCAGTTTGTCAAAAAGAGAGCTAAACATATAAAATAATAGTAAATCCAAATGTGGACGAAATGATATAAGTTCCAAGGTTTGTAAACTATGCTAGGTGTGCTCATTCATTCATACTCGGCAACGCTCTTTACGGCGTGATGTCACGCCGGAGACGCCTTGCCTCTTAATCAGTGGCGTTTCGGTTGTTAGCTGAAAATACAAACTTTGGCAATGAAACCTTAAAAATACAGGCAAAGTTAGGAAAATATGGAGCCATTATAAAATAAATATAATACAATGAATAAATAAATGACATCACATATCAAATACTTACGTTTCGTCTAAAACTTCAGGGGCCATGTACCTCTTCGTACCGACTCTGGTATTGGCACCGATATCCAACTTGTCGGTGGTCTGGGTGTGAGTCACGGCCAAGCCGAAATCGGCAATGCAACAGGTGCCATTATTTTTGACGAGGATGTTTTTCGTTTTGATATCTCTGTGAGCTATCGCTGGTTTTCCCTTTAACAATAAGAGATAAAAGGGCTGCAGAAATTATAACAAAAACAGGAACTGGACTATATATATATATATATATATATATATATATATATATATATATATATATATATATATATATATATATATATATATATATATATATATACAGGGTGAGTCGGGAGGATCGCCCCAAACTCCAGGAGTGTGTTTTATGAAAGATACTGATTTAAAAAAACTCATATGTTCTTATTCGATTTTCATTTGTTTTCAACTTACAACAAAAATAAGATTTCAAGCATAATTCCATACATACAACATAATAATTATAGGGTGCTTAGAAATCAAAATAAGTTAATGTTCCATTTACTGGTACTATACCTGTCAGTGTCATTTTTGAATTCGTACCTGTCAGTGTCATTTTTGAATTCGAGCTGTTGAACATATTCCAAAATGCCGAATTTTTACTCACACTTAGAGTATGCGAATATGATATATGTTTATGGTTTTTGCAATGGGAATGCTACAGCTGCTGCTGAAGAATACCGTCAACGATTCCCATTTCAACGTCATCCTGATAAGAAAGTATTTATGAGAGTTTTCAACAAACTATGCGAAAGAGGAACACTTCCCAGTGCCAACACAACTTCTGAAAGAGCTACTCAACAAACTTTAGAAGAAGTAGAAAATATTCTGGACCTAGTAGAAGAAGCAGCCATTCTGCGTGAACTGATGGTTGCATAGTTGGACATTCCACAAAAAAGAGTGATAAATACGCTCCACGAGCAAGGTTTGTATCCTTACCACTTACAAAAAATCCAACACCTACAGCCAGAAGATTTTGCCAAACGTATGGAGTTTTGTCGGTGGATAGACAATAATCGTCATCTTATATCGCGCATACTTTTCACGGAAGAAGCAACATTTACTCGTGACGGTATTAATAATAGTCGCAATTGCCATGTCTGGTCAGAGGAAAATCCGCATGCAACAGTCGAGAGCAACTTTCAGCATAGGTTCTCGGTAAACGTATGGTGTGGTATGATAGATAGTTATGTCATTGGCCCTTTTATTTTGGAAAATCGCCTCACAGGGGACTACTATTGTGAATGTCTCGAAAATGAATTACAAGGACTACTGGAGGATGTTCCCCTAAACATCAGAAGGCAAATGTACTTCCAGCATGATGGAGCTCCAGCACATTTCGCACATCAAGTCAGGCAACACTTAGACGGGAGGTTTCCAAGGCGTTGGATTGGTCGCGGTGGTACTATTATTTGGCCTCCAAGATCTCCTGACCTCACTCCACTCGATTTCTGTTTATGGGGCTGGTTAAAAAATGAAGTGTACAAAGTGAGAGTGGACACTCGAGAAGCATTTATTTAGCGTATTAGAAATATTGCAGATGAAATTAAAGAAAGGCATGAGGCAATTAGAAGAGCAACAGGTGCCCTACGTAGACGAAGCCGAAAATGTTTAGAGCTCAATGGGGGCATTTTTGGACATTTAATATGATGAAATCTAATGATTGAAACGTTAATTTGTTAGATCTTGTTTATATTCTAATTTATGCTGTAAGTTGAAAACAAATGAGATCGAATAAGAACATATGAGTTTTTTTAAATCAGTATCTTTCATAGAACACACTCCTGGAGTTTGGGGCGATCCTCCCGACTCACCCTGTATATATATATATATATATATATATATATATATATATATATATATATATATATATATAATTTTTTTTTGGCCCTTCTGAGACGTACACTACAGTATAAATAACGTCAAAAGAGTATCAAGTCAAATAACCCTGCGAAAAACAGGTAAATAAAAAATACGATTTCATGCCCAAAAGTAACGTAATACATACATATAACAAAATTACACAGAATCTACGTGCACAAGGACAGACAAAAAACATCACAAAACCAATCCGCTTAACTGCCTTTTTAGCTGCAAAGGGCCGAGTTTAAAAAGCCAACCAACAAATGCCCTAAGCCCATAATTTGTATGGTGGTATCTTTCTAAAAATAGTTGAGATTGTCTTGTTCTCCTAATAGGAACCAAAAACGAGACCGACTCTAGCAATATGTCAATCCCTCCATTGACCAATTTATGTAGAAAAATAAGAAGTGCTTTCTTTCTTCGAAACTTTTGGGTTTGCAGGCCACAAAGAAGAGCTCTTGTATTATATGTCAGACCTTGATATGGAACTTTAAATTTATATAGAGGTTGTAACATTTTAAATTCGTCACTACATTTTAATGCATAAAAATCCGTAAATATGGTGCTGTAAGTCTCCTATCGATGTAGTAAGGTGTTCGCGGTCTCTGCTTAGCGAAATCTTCCGCTTCATATTGAGGCAATTCACTAGTCTTCGTGTAGATGGCGCCTTAGATTTGTTCAATTAGTAATTTTACTTTCTTCTCCTTTAAATATTTTTTCTTTCCTGTGATCCAGCTCAGGCATTGGCTGATCTATTGTCCAGATTTGGTCAGTTTGTCATTGTCATCCCCCTACTGCTGTCTTGACCTGGTGGTGAGGTAGGTTAAGCTCCTTGTCTCTCTGGAAGGGGAAGGTTAAGTGTGAAAGTTTGTCGGCGAATTGATCCTGTTTTAATCCAGGCCATCTTTTGGGATTTACGTCGGCAACTTAGTTAAAAAGGCTCCTATGTGTATTTAATTACGTTGTACCTTAATATTTTTGGTTGAGGAACCTTTTATTACTCTCTTGTGAGGATTTAACTGCACTTGACCACCTACCATATCTTTTTGATGGGACAAACTTTATGAAATGACTAATAAGAAACCCTTTACCATCAAATAAGGTAAGATAACCCAATTTTATATTCACTAAAATGTGATATATTTTCCCTGTCTATATTTTATTGTATTTTGCCATATTATTTTTTATAGGTTATGTTCTAACCTTTAGCTTAGATATAGTTTCTCGGCTATCACTAAGGTCTTTTTGTTTATATATAAAAAAGGGGTTATTTTTTTTGTTACTTAGTTCTCTTATTAAAAAGTAAATACAAGGCCACAGAGTTATTTTACTTATCGAAATTAAGAGCTATGGGGACACTCTTGATTGCCCTTTGATTTGTGTAGCAAACAATGTATTCAATAGTATTTTCATTTTCTTAAGTTATGTGCTGAATGTATATACACCTTATGTTTGTTATAATTATTAAGTTTATTTCTGCAATACAAAAAAGTCTATTTGTAACCTCCATAAGCCAATTGTTATTTAAGTTTGCATAAAGTAAAGAGTAGTAAATACATTGGGGAGAATTTGTTTTCTTTAATAAGTGTGTTTCAATACAACTATTACAGGTGTATGTGATAATTAGGAAAGAGGCCTATATATCTATAAAAATCGCTTTAATTTTCATATTTCGTTGAAGACCGAAACAACCTTATAAGATATAAATACATGCTATCTGCTTTAACCAATTTGGCAAAATTGAACAATATTGTATCAGTGATTTACATTTTCTGTCTGTAACATCTTATATTAGCTTACTTATACTGGAGTAATGACATTTTGTATTGATATTTACAAGATTTTAAGGGTGGATTCTTGTTACTATTCACTATAAGGGCTGTAAAGTACCTATATTAGTATTAATTAATAGATATGTTGCTTATATTTTGTATATTATAATGTTAAGAGGTTGTAGTTGATAATATTATGTATCGTAATAGACATGTATGAGCCTAATATTTTGAATTTCTTTAAATAGCATGACTTAAGATTTTTTGTAATTTGGGTAAATTGGTTTAAATGAAGTCAAGCTGGGAAATATTGATAGATTTTTGATTGGAATTATTTTCTTTATTTGATATACTGGATGTTGAGTTGTTAAACAGACCTATATACTTTTATTTGGGGTGTAAATCTTAGACGTTTGTACTATTCTAGGGTTTCTTTTATTCTTCTTCTCCCTCCTCTTCTACTTCTTGTTCCTGTTCTCCTAACCAGGGTTTCAACCTGGATGTGTCATTGTAAGTGGAGCAGAAGTCTGTTACCTAGTACTTAAGTGTGTACGTACCCAGTTTTCCTGCTAGAAATGTCTTCGATGACACTTACATCATAGACTGCTGATCTAAGTCACCGATGCTGATAGACACTTAGATAAGTATCTTAATTTTAACATCCCTTGTGCTGAATTGACTTTATTGTTTATTGCTGATCAACTTTATTAATTTTTCTATTTCTTTTGAGTGTAGAGTATACTTTTTGATATAAAGTTCTAACTACTGCTGGTGTGCATAAACCATGATTATTGGTGTTGTCATTAAGATTATTTTTACTTTATAACTCATGCTGATACTCAAATATCACATTATAAGTTTAGGACACAATAATCTATAGGTTTTTGCCATCATTTGACCGTATAGTAGGCTTTAAGATACAGTGTATGTTGTAAAGTGTGATCACATCTAGAAATTTTAACTTATAAGATCTAGTTAGTTTATACAAGGTATATAATAAGTGTTATAGACAGGTAACACTACTGGAATATGTGATGATATTTATGATTTATTGTATTTACTTGCTTTAGAAAGGTGTTTTGATATAAAACAATGGTGTCAATTTGTAGGGTAATATTGGTGATTGGATTTGAAACTTAGTTATATAAATTTTTCTTGTTTTTTGCTTGCTCTTAAGATTCACATAATACTCTTTTCTTTTATTCTATTATTGTTAATTGTATTTGAATTAATGAAGTTAATTAATTGCTTGATTATTTTGCATCTATTGATAAATTTTTACTGTTAGATCAAATTGTTCGGTAAATTAAAACAACTTAAAGATTTTCTTTATAAACATTTATAGATTTTGGAGTCTTATTACTTTTACCTGTCATTAGCTGATTGAAAATTTCTTTTCTCATCCGTATTACTTAATTTTCAGGTTTTATTGAACATTTAGTTTATTGTTTTGTGATTCTTTAGCTATTTTCATAAAACATTTTACACAGTTGATCTAATATTTGGATAGTGATCTTTATTTGAATATACTTTAGATTTTTCTCTCAGCATATGAGGTATGAAAACTGATTAACATAGGATCATTACACAGGCAATTGTCATTTTTTTAAAAAAACTTCAATTAAGGCCAATTTCTTTCATATATATAAATAACCTACAGGAGATACACATTTCTGGAAATATTTTGGGGAGCACTGAACTTGTTAATAAATGTTATTTGTTGAATATGCTTTTTTTTGTTTTTTTTTTACTATTAACTTTAATTAATTTTATCTTAGTGGTCTTGAAGAGTGGTACTCATAACATCTAGAGCGGTTAACAGTCAACTGGTACAGAACTGTTGGCGCCCTTATAAATAGAAAACGAACCAATCTCCCTGAGCAGTCGGTGATTTGCACACTAACTTTACTGCCTCTCTTTCAATCAACCACTTAGTGTAGATTTATATTATCTTAAAACAAATACATACTATCTGCTATCAAACAGAGAAAGAGTGTGGCAAGGTATTTTGCAAATCTATTTTGTACTTTTTCGATTCTGTCAATGTGACACTGATATAAAGGACTCCATATTGCAGAACAGTATTCCAAAACGCTAACCAATAAGCTATAAAAACATCCAATTACTTTGGTATAAGTCGCATGCTTTGTATGTCGTGTTATAAAGCGCAGCAATCTAAAACCTTAAGTACAATGCTATCAATATGCAGATTAAAAATTAAATTTTCATCAAAAATAACACCTAGATCGGAGAAGGAAGTAACAACTTCAAGATGTACATCATCTATGAGGTAGGTGGAGTGTATGGGAGTAATACCTTTATGGAAATGAAGCACTTTACATTTAGAAATGTTAAGATGCAGATAACTGGTGTAGCACCACTTGACAAGCCTTTCAATATCAGACTGCAGTGGATTAGACTCGAAGAAAGCCGGTGAAAAGAATTTTAAGTCATCTGCATATAAAAGACATTTAGACGTTTTAAAACAAGACGCTTCATCGTTTATAAAGAGTAAAAATAAAATTGGTCCAATATGTAAACCCTGTGGAACACCCGACGTTACAACAACCAACCTTCCTGGAAGCTGAACCAGACAAGTTGACCTGCTGACGACGATTAAACAAATATGATCTGATCCACTCCAGATAGTTTCGACAAAAACCAATTTGCTGCAATTCCCATAATAGAAGTTGATGGCAAACACTGTCAAAAGCCTTAGATATGTCAGTGTAAATGACATCAATCTGCGGGCCAGCCTCAATCGATGTCATTAAGTAATTCTGAAATATTGCAAGATTTGTAGTGGTTGAGCGACCCCGATAGAAACAACGTTGCATAATGTAGTGTTTTAATGATTCAAAGATATCATCGGTGATAATTGCCTTAAATAGGTTTGGTATGTGTGAAAGCAAAGAAGTACCTCTATAATTCTTTATATCGCCTTTACCACCAGATTTAAAGATTGGCAAGAGAGTAGAAAACTTCCAAATTTCAGGAAAGGAACCTTGATCGAAGAATCTCTGAAAGATTATTCACAGAGGCTGAGACAATGATCGACAACATCTTACCAACAGAATAGTGGGGATTCCATCTGGACCAGCCTTCTTTGAGAGATCAAGGCCCTTTATTTTATAGCAAATTTCTGCCTCGGCAAAAGAATACGTTGAGAGTAATTTTCCCGAAAAATTTATGCAATCAAATTGGGGTTGTGAGAATAGCAGGACTGAAAGTTAGTATTGGAATAGAATGTTTATACAATTTTCCTTGTTATTTTATTAACAGTGTTCAGCTATTTACAGGGTTCTGAGCAATTTTGACTGACTTTTCCAGGTTTTCCCTGACAATTTCACGGACATTCCAGGTTATATTTTGAGAATTTATATTTCTTACAAAAAAGCCAACAAAACTAATGAAACTAAACTTAAATGTAATTGTATAAGACATATAAAATATTAAAAAATACTATAGTGCCAGAGCAAGCAGGATTACTTTAATTGGAAGAAGTAGACATTTTTAAAAGGAAATTCTGTTCTATTTAAAATGAAGTTATACAAAGCTTTTACAAATAAAATATTAATATATACTTGCGACATGTCATTACTAAAAACTAAATTTAAAAGGATTATTGAAAAAATAGAAAATAAGTATTTTAAATTTTTCATCTCAGTTCTGATATTTCCAGTTACAAGGATGCTGCTTCCTTTCCCAGCTTTTTTTTTGTTTTCTACATGATAAAGTTCACTTTCGGCTCTTTTTTTTTTCGAGATAAATTTCTTTTTCTTTCTCTTTTCCGAGATTTTGGTCTTCAAGGGCATCTTAATAAATTTTGTAAGCATTTTTAACACATACCCTCATTTTGTCGGAAATATTAACATTTAATGCACTATCTATTTGCTAAATTGCGTCATATAACTTGTCTTTGGCAGATAATGGACTCCTCCAACAGATTTTCAACTAAAATATTTTTATTTACGGAAAACCCCGACTCAACGATGGCATTTCTATGAGAAACGATCAAAATTAACTTAATAACAAGCTACAATTTTCGAAGTCACTCATTAACTAGCATATTTGAAAGCTCATTTCACAAACAAAAAATTAAAAATAAAAGTAAAAAACCTTGGCTTACTAAAGGGCTCAAGGTTTCAGCTGCAAATATGCGTTCACTGCATGCAATTAGAAAGCATGCTGATGATGTGCATTTTAATGAATACTTTAATAAATATCGATCATTATACCGTAGGCTTATCAGGAGCTTTAAAGATTTGTACTATGCTGAACGTGTTGAAAGATCTAGCAATAGGCAGAGAGAGAGCTGGTCAATTGTGGGTGATATACGTGGGAAGAGAAACCAAAATTCTCATGGCGAACCTCTACAGTTGTCTGCTGATCAGATAAACAATTATTATTGTTCTGTTGCAGGGGGCCTGCACAACTGCTTCCTACCGTAGATTCTTTGCAACACTTAACTTTAAACGAGGTAAAAAATTCATTATTTTTTTTTCCAACTGACTTAGTGGAACTTAAAAAAACCTTTAATGAAATTAAAAACAAAACTGCCGCAGGTGAGGATGGATTGTCTGCCAGGTTATTTCTGAACCTTCCTGAGGCGGCATTAAATGTCTTGGTTTCTGCCATTAACAAGTCATGGGAGAGTGGCGAATTTCCCTCTTGTTCGAAAAAAGCAAAGGTAATCCCTCTATTTAAAGGTGGCGACCCTAACCAACCATCAAATTACCGACCAATATCGCTTCTTTCAACACTCTCAAAAATCATTGAAAAATTAGTTAAAAAACGTATAATGTCATTTCTTGAGAGCAATAATTTACTGGATCGCAAACAATTTGGATTCCAGTGCAATAAGAGTACAAATGATGCCATGTTTGCATTGTTGGAGGGAGTTTATAAAAACATAAATGAAGGGGAGGTGGCTGCGGCGGTATTTTGTGACTTATCAAAAGCTTTTGTGTGTGTGAGTCATGATATACTGCTGCGCAAACTTCATTGTTATGGTTTTAGGGGTTGTGCTCTGGAATGGCTGGAATCCTACTTGAGGGGAAGGAGTCAAAGAGTATTTGTGGTTAACACATCATCAGAGAGCCGATTAAATGAATGGGGTGTGCCTCAGGGTTCGGTACTTGGACCAGTGCTTTTTCTCCTGTACTTGAATGATCTATCATCTATTGATATTAAAGGAAAATTTACATTGTTTGCCGACGATACTACCATCTTGTGGCACTCCAAAAATGTTGAGACATTGGGAGATATTATCAACTCAGACTTGATAAAGGTGTCAAACTGGTTTGATTCAAACCTATTGTTGCTAAATCTGAGTAAGACCCATGTAATTAGTTTTAAGTGTAGTGTCGAGGGTTTGGTAATTGGTGATTTCCCACTGGAGAAATGTTCTGACACGAAATTTCTTGGTGTCGTTATAGATAGCAAACTGCGCTTCGACAAACATATAATGCAGTTGAGTAAAAAAATAGCTTCTGGTTGTTATGCAATTAAAGTTATTACGAACGAACTTGGACCTAAAATAGGACAAACAGCTTATCACGCTCTGATAGAATCACATCTGAGATATGGCATTGCATTTTGGGGTGTCTCCAATCAGAACCTACTAAATCTCATATTTGTCTTGCAAAAATGAGCTGTAAGATACCTTTGTGGAGCAAAGTCTCGAGATTCTTGCAGACTACTATTTGTGCAAAAGAAAATTCTAACTTTAACTTCACTTTTTATACTTGAGACTGTTTGTTTGATCTTTAAATATCGTGATGTGTTTGGGATCACTTACTCCCAGCACTACACTCGCCAGCATCATAACCTCCTATTGCCGATACCATCGAGCACTCTTATAAAAAAGTCAGTTATTTATGATGGCTTAAAGATTTTTAATCACCTGCCTGTGGGGTTGAAAAACCTACAATCTTCAGTAAAGTTTAGAAACAAAAAAAAACTTTTGTTACAAAGGGCTTATTATAACCTCGAAGAATTCTTTTCCAGCTCATTTTGATATATCGATTAATCCTTGTTATACATAAATTATATTCAGTAGCCTATTTTTATTTTGTGTGTATATTATAAATAACTGTTTTATCATAGGTGTATCACATCGTTTTTGTATAACGTTGTATAAATTGATTTTATGATTATTAACTTCTATGTAAAAAATTTAATTTATGACTATTACTTATTGATTAGGTTAATTTAAAGCTTTGTCAATGAGAATCTCTTTCTTATGATAATAAAGCATATTTTGACTTGACTTGTCCCAAGAAATTATAGAAAAATGTATCCAATCGAGTAGTTTGATTATATGTTTTACAAAAATTTATAAAATCGGTATCTATCTATTAGAAGCTGGCTGTATTGTTGACGACTTTTTTCAGCAATTTCTGTGGAAATTATTTCTTTTTTGTACAAACACTTTAACATATTTTGGACTCTTAGATGTGAAACTCCTAGATCAAGCATGATGGTTGGTTTCAAGCATGTTACATATCTAATAAACTTATATTTAAGACAACAACGTTCTATTAACTTCTTTATTAAAAATGTCTGACATTCCAACAAAAAATAAGTTTATCCTTTTCAGGAACACCTAGGTCTTTTAATGCTTTCTTAGTGGCAAAACCAACATCAGTCATACTAGTTGGTAAAAGAATATCTTAATTATCAAAATTTAATTTTAAAATTTGTTCGAGACCTTTATCCATAACTTGTGCTTTTAAGATATTTTTGAAAAATTCGTAATCATAGGTTTATCGCTCTGAATTTTTTTTTAAATGGATCTAAAATGACGGCGATTTGTGAAAGAAATGTGAGTCTTGGTCTTAAAAATATATCTTTTTAAGCCTTTTCTGTCTTAGTAACTGAAACATTTGATGGAAACTTAGTGGTTTTATCTTCCATCCAAATTTTAAGGGGGGATAAAATGTCCAAGGCCCCTTCACAGACTCGAACATTTTCTACCCACCTAATTTTACAACATTTATAGGGAAATTTGTCACAACTTCAATTTGTAAGAGCTGTACAACTAGCTCCCTTGGCAGGTGAATCTTTTAAAACATAATATGCTACCACTAGAAAGTCACAATACTTTTTTTCTAGTCGTCCGAGTTACTGTTATTTAATTGAAGTTAGATTAAATTAAAGTATAGAGTAAACTTTATCTCGTTCAGTCACATTATGTAGTGTTTCTCGGAAAAGGTACTTTGCAGAAGCTCTGGGGAAAGGTGGGAATTCAACATTACAATATTATCTGGAGTGTGCTTACCTGAGAAGATCAATAGCAAAAGCACTGGAATAACTTAAGCTTAAAAACAATTAAAAATCAAATTAAATCTGTTTTGTTGTTCTAAGAAAAACAAATCCCTGTTTTTTTTTTTTGGAAATCACCACGAAAAGAAAACATTTTATATTACCTGAGACATAGAAAAGACATTGAAAGGAGAAATAATCCTTACCTGAGTCCCGAAAATTTCCGTGTGCAAATGGACCAGTCCGTTGGCAATCGACACGCAGATTCGCATCATTTGTTGGTGAGTCAACGTGGTGTGATTCAGGTAGTCGTACAGGCTGCCCAGCGAATGGTAGTGAGTTATGAGCCACAGCTGGGTGCACGAGTTCCTGGACGTCATGTCCGAACCTATGTAGCCGAGGATATTCTCGTGACGTAACAAAATGGTGCTAAAAACGAAACAGTTTTACATTTGATGGGACGTTTACTATAATATTATTACAGAATCTCTATTTAAACCTGTAAAAATTTAGGCAAAAACATACTTTTTATATTTTAAAAAGTTGGTAGATACAAAAACTGATTATCCCATGTTGTAGCCATGAATTTCTCCCTTTCAAATTCATGTTTAAATAATTTTTTTTTTATAGAATTATTAGAATTTTCAAATTCTTCTCGTAACAGATGTCAGTAGAGAAATTAACTATAGTTTCCAATTGATTCATCTCAGAAAAAATCATCGGAGCCATTTTTAGGACGTTTTCATCTATATTCTTACATCATTTGAGCTTCAAGCTACAAAAATTGACCTGCTTACTAGTCTATTAGCAAGTTGCTAAAAGGCAATCCTTCAGATGTGACGAAGGAAAAGCTTCATATTAATTATCTAGACTATACAGTGTGTCCCAAATTCGCTTCTCTATATAGGGATCTCGGCTCCTATTATACCTACAGCAAAAGTTAAATGGGGAAAGTTTTAGAGGAAACTTATTGCATTCGATCTCTGGCTTCAGATTTACGATCGATCAATAAGTTTGGGAAATATCGGCGAAAAACCGAAAATTTCGTTTTTCGCCAGTATATCCAGAACGGTAAATTTGACAGCTGTCAAAGACAAATAAGATGGCGTATACGACACGTCTTCATTGTTTTTTGTTAACCCGCAACCCGCCTCAAAATTCATTTTTCTTATGGCCGCCATATTGGCTTTTTGGATTTTTGGAAAGAGCCTAAAATTTCCAGTCTAGTTATATCTCACAAGTGCATTAAAGATTTTAGGGTCATCAAAGTATGACACTTCGTAAATTAGGTTTTAATGTTTTTAAAGGAGGCCATGATTTATTTGTCACAAGATTATATTAATAAGCAAGTAAAGTATTGAACGCATTGAATTTTCAATACAACATGAACGTAAATAACGACTTAAAAAATCTAAATGAGCTTTAACTACTTTGTAAGTGGGTAACATTAATTTACGAATCTGCAAAAGGACGTCCATTTGCAACGAAACATTTTTGACAATTGGTAACTGTTTTTCGTACAACCCTGGTAAGTGTATTTCGGTTAATATTTCTAAATATGTCCAGAACTCTTTGTCTCAGGATTTCTATGGTCACGTGGGGATCAAATTCATAGATTTCATTCTTCGTGTGACCCCACAGGTAGAAATCCAAGGGCGACAGGTCAGGGGATCTAGGAGGCCAAGATATTGGACCATTTAAAGAAATTATTCTTTAGTCAAACTGCTCTATTAAGAAGTTCCTGACTTGACTGGTATTTTGAGCCGGACTTCCGTCTTGGTGAAACCAAGTACTTCTTAATTCATCTTCCGTTAGAATAGCTCGTAAGGCTGGTACAACCTGGTTTCGCAAAAGCTCTAGGTATCTCTGCCCGTTTAGGTTGTAGTCAAACAAAAATGGTCCAATAAGTCGATTTCCTGAAATGATTAATAATTTATAAATAGGTGCCCAACAGTCAAGGCTGGCAGGGTCGTCCGGGTGGTACTATAAACTATTAATTACAAAGGGAAAATTATCTTTATTAAAAAGTAGATATTTTCTTTCCAAAAATAATTATCGAAACATCCCGTAATGAATGAGCTTGTATACAGTTGAAACCTATTCAGCTTTATTATGAAAAAGAAAAACATATTTGGTTAGCGGGAAGTAATAGCCGTAATAAATTATTTTGTTGGTATTGCATATTAATTTTGGAAATACTAAATCAATTTATTTCAGTGATATAATAATCTTAAAGAAGTACACTGTGCCTTAATAAAACATAAAATTTCAAAAGAACAAACCCCCTGCGCTTTAAAATTTAAATTATTCGGAAATACAGCTGAACGCCTTTCTATAAATCATAATGAAAACCTAAAAATAATTCGACATTTGATTAATATGGTAATTTTTTCATAACGCAAGAACTAGGCTTTCCGGGTAATAATAAACCATTAAATTCAGACAGTCAAAATAATTTTAGAGATTAGGTAAATCTGCAGAAAATTTAGATAAATTTATAAAACCCAATTCTATTTTTATGGGTTCTTCGAAACTACAATACAAAATGATTGAATAAAAATGTTATACAATATCAAAAAAGTAAGTTGACTGACTAGAGTAGAACGTTTTACTTTTTTTTTATTAGATTATACTCTTTTAGTATCATTAAAGAACTAAACGAAAAAAAAAATTATTATTTGACCATCATTTGGTGCCTATTTAAAAAAGATTGGTTAGATTAACTTACCAATGATCCCACACCAAACGTTACTTCCAAATCTGATCTGTAGACGTCTCTCTGCCACTTCTTGAGGATTTTGCACAGCCCAATGATGACGGTTGTGCCTATTAAAAGACTCCACAATTCGTGAACCTGCTCTCATCGGACCACAAGACATGATTTACAAAATCAGGATTTTCATTACATCTCCTAGTATACCACTCACAGAACTGTAGTCGTCTTGGAAAATCAGTTTCCTTAAGTCCTTGTACTATTATGGGTTTGTATAGATGGTACTTATTCTTTTTTAAAACTCTCTGTACTATTGATTTTGGCACATTAGTGTCCTGTTCTACACCAATGCACTAGGGTTTTCGTTGATAGCTTGTAAAATATTTCTGTCTCGATTTTCATTGTTATTATTGTATCCGCTTCTAGGTTGTTCGAAGGCACCATGGTTAATTAAATTAACTACGATTTTCCTGAATTGGGTTTTATGAGGCTGCCGTCGTTCGGGGTACATCTCCAAATACCTTGCTGAGGTAACGTCGGCGTTTCTGTATGATTGAAAGTACAGAGCTAACATGTCAACCTTTTCTTCATTTGAAGGTTTTGACAATTTATGTGTCAGATTTATGATTTTATTGGGATAAAAGAGTACCTACTACTTATTAAAACACAGCTTTGATACTTTCAACTATTTAACTTAACGTCAAAGTCAAAATCCATGTTACAGATAAATCATGGCCTCCTTAGAAAAGCATTGAGAGCTAACATTACTTTAAATCATGGCCTCCTTAGAAAAAACTGAAACTAACTTTATGAAGTGTAATATTTCGATGACACTAAAATCTTTAACGCACATGTGAAATATCACTAGACTGGAAACTTTAGGCTCTTTCCAAAAATCAAAAAATCCAATATGGCGGTCATAAGAAAAATGAAAGTTCAGGCGGGTTGCGGGTTAACAAAAAACAATGAAGACGTGTCGTATACGCCATCTTATTTGTCTTAAAAATGTGTCGCAATAATGTCAAATTTTGACAGCTGTCAAATTTACCGTTCTGGATATACTGGCGAAAAACGAAATCCGCCATTTTCGGTTTTTCCCCTATTCAGGATTCAGCAAATATGCCAAACATTTTAGAAAATAGTTGTGCCCCCACTGTGTTGCTAAATAAGATAGAAATAGTTGATGTCATGGAAGCTGTTAAAGATCTAAAAGATGGTAAAGCAATTGGTCCTGATAAAATTCCAACATTCATATTTAAGGGGTGTATGAAAACGTTATGTTACCCATTGTGGTTTCTATTTAACTTAAGTCTCAAAACTAAGACATTTCCTAGTTACTGAAAACAAGCTAAAATTTGTCCAGTCCATAAAAAAGGTAATAAATCAGATATAAGTAATTATAGACAAATTGCTGTATTGTCAGCACCAGCCAAATTGTTTGAAATAATAATTTTTAAAGCTATATACCCTATAGTAAAGAATAGTTTAACAATATACCAACATGGTTTCGTAAAAAATAAATCTACTACAAGCAATCTATTGGCAATAACACAAAATATTTCTGATGTTTTAAATTGTCATAGCCAAATGGATGTTATCTATATGGATTTTGAGAAGGCTTTTGATAGAGTGTCTTTTTCAATTTTGCTCTCCAAGTTAGGGAAGGAATTTGGTTTTCATGGCAGTCTGGTGGGACTATTAGAATCATATCTGTGTGTTCGTAGGTATAATGTTAATATCAAAGGTTATACCTCAGAAGACTTTATTCCTGCTTCTGGTATTCCACAGGGTTCTAACTTAGGACCATTGCTGTTCCTAAATAGTATATATCAAGTGGTTCAAAATGCTTCGTGTTTAATATTCGCAGATGACCTTAAAATTTATTATGAGATTAAAACTATTAATGACTGTTTAACCCTTCAGAAAGATATAGATAATGTTGTTCAATGGTTTTTGGATAATAAACTCTACTTTAATAAAGTTAAATGTGTACTACTTACCTATACGAGAAAACTAAATCCAATTACATTTACATATTCTATTGAAAATGTCTCCCTTAAAAAAGTGGATGAAATGAAAGTTAATAAAGCCTGTAAGATGTATGGATTTATAGTGCGAAGTACAGATGCTTCGATACATATACTTCAAGGAGACGGGAGTATCTGGTCGCGGTATGTCCTCACTGTCACTCTGTGAAAGATATTCTCAAGTGTCCCTTTATAAGCGCAGGCAAAAATTTTGTTTGCTATATTTACACAAAACAATAAACGGACTTAATGATGATACCTCATTTCTCTCATCCCTACATTCTAATGTTCCAGCTTATGGCATGAGAAATGTGAACACTTTTTACATACCAAATGTAGCTCACAATAACCGACAGCTAGGATCCCCTTTATATAATATATGCAACCTATATAACAGAATAGAAAAGGATGTTAATATTTTTAACATTAGTTATAGATCCCTAAGAAATAAGTTAGATCATGTTCTTTAGTTATATTTAATTTTTAGTTATTAAGTTTGATATTGTACTTTGTAATAGGATGAATTCTTGTAAGGAATCTGTTAAGTGCAATAAATAAATAAATAAATAAATATTTCCAAAAACAACTGACCGATCGTAAATCTGAAGCCCGATATCGAATGCAATAAGTTTCCTCTAAAACTCTCCCCATTTAACCTTTGCTGTAGGTATAATAGGAGCCGAGATCCCTGTATAGAGAAGCGAATCTGGGACACGCTGTATGTATGCAAAATAACTCACCTGTAAATTTCCGTTTCCCTATTCCAGCTCGCCTCATCTCTGGAAAAGAATATTTTGACCGCCACGCTCTCCCCATGCCAGACGCCCCTCCACACCTCGCCATACCTGCCCTTCCCGATGCACTCCACGAGCGAGATCTGTTTGGCCATCGTGCGCTGTATGAGCAGAGGCAGGCCGGAGCCGCTCCCTGACGTCATGGAGTGCTCCAAGTACTCCCGCAGCGTGCTGTCGCCCGCGGCTGTTGCTCGGAGCAGTTCGTCGGTGACGTAGTACTGTTCCGAGTCCAAACTGAATTAAAAAGAAAACATATTTATTTACTTTTAATTTATTTATTCAGTAATGTACGGGGTGGCCAACTAAGAATGGACGCCGGCCATAACTCGCTAACCGTTAATCATATAACTTGGGGGAAAAAAAATTATTAGCTAAATCGACCAAGAGAAATCGCTGGAAAATATTTTGAAGTTCCGCATATGGCCGCTAGGGGGCGCAACTGTTATGGTCAATCAGAAAAAGGGCTGTTTCTTAAAAAATATTCATGTAAAGGTATATTATAAATACTGCCATCGTAAAGAGTAGAAAAATTGTGATTTTTTTGTTAAGGATATTTTGCTCTATCTCGTAAAATGTAGTGGTGGGGGAAGGTCAAACATGTTTTTATTTAAATGTCAATAACTCCGTTATAAGTCAACGGAATTGAACAAACTAGGTCTCGTTTAAAAGAGCCCATCTTAACTAATAATCTGATGTAAAAAAAAATCCGATTTGATTTCGCCGTGGTAACTAGAGGGCGCTGATTGACATCACAACAATTATTACGCATTATTTTGAAAATTTTAAATAGCACGCTATATCTCTTTTAACACAATTTAATAGAGGAGGGAATTCTCAATAAGTCAGTGCAAATTTCAGCTTCCTAACTTTTTTCAAACCGGAAATATAAATAAAACAAATATTAGGGCGCTGGGTACGCAACATCTCCCTAATCTGTATGGACATAGCCTACATCACAATAATTCAGTAATAATACCACAGATAATATTCAACGCAAATCGCTAAAAATTATACTAATGTTCTGAAATAACCACCAGGTGGCGCAGTAGACGTTAATAAGCATAGTTTTACTCGCAATTTTACTTTTCTCTATATTTTTTTGTAGTTTACTCTATTTTCAGTAAGTTAGATATTATAAGGTAATAAATAAGAAAAATCCTAATATATTCGACCGTTGCAAATCTCCGTCTTTCTTAAAATCGACAATTTATGCACAAGAATAACAATAAACTAAAAACATAGATAAATAATAATTCCTTAGCAATTTTCTGCTACATCAAGCAAAAAAAATAGTAGGCTGTGAAAACAAAATTGAAAGTAATACGTCAAAAAATAAACAATAGTTTCTTGTCAGTGCCTTTTAGTTGCTATTTATCGTTCTTGAATTTCCTAATAGTATTGCTATCATTTCGCGTTTTTGTCCGAGATTTTCGTGTTTTTTGAGTTTTTCTAGTTGCTGTTGTTCATGTTATTGTTGTAGTTCGTATTTTTCTTGTTCAAGATTTGTTATTGTTCGTGTTGCGTTGTGTTAAGAACAAAATGATTTATACAAATCAAGAACTATTCGACATGATAGGTGTTTATTTTGAATGTTTGAGAAATGCTACGGTTGCTGCAAGAGTATATCCGCAGAGACGCCACCCAAGTAAAAAGGTTTTTCTTCGAGTGATCCAACGTTTGCGAACCACTGGAAACGTGCATATTCCCGTATACCGCAGACAACGCAGAGGACGCACCGAAGAGAATGTAATTAATGTGCTAGCGTATATCGAGTTTAATCCTCAACTAAGTACTCGAATTATTGCGCTAGACCTAGGAGTAACGCGAACCACTGTTCAAAATATACTCAAAGAGCACAGGTAAGCAACGACATTGCAAATATAAACTGGACATATTTTTTAACAAAAGTCACGTGATTCTGATGTCACATATGTCTTTAAGCCTAGAAAACCAATAATTTCCTGGAACATCAATTAAATATCTTCATCTTGTTTTAGGTTACATCCATATCACTTAGTGCTGCATCAGGAATTGACTGCTGCAGATTTTGATCACAGACTAAACCATTGTCACTGGCTTTTGGGTGTAATGAGGGAAGATCGGCAATTTCTGAGTCGAATATTGTGGACCGATGAGGCTACCTTCCAGAGCGATGGACGTGTCAATCTTCACAATACACATTATTGGTCCAGAACAAATCCACATTGGATGCGCGAAGTCCAGCACCAAGGCCGTTGGTCTGTAAATTGTTGGGCAGGGATTTTAGGCGGACGAATTATCGGACCATTTTTTTTCGATAATCCATTGAATGGTGAGAGATATCTAAGATTTTTAAAGGAGGAATTGCCGATTTTGTTGGAGGACGTACCTCTGAACGTCCGACAACGATTGGTATACCAGCACGATGGTTGTCCAGCGCACTTCGCCGTCAACGTTCGGGAATTTTTAGATGCCCACTATCCTGGCCGATGGATAGGGCGAGGCGGCACCCTTCCATGGCCAGCTAGGTCACCCGACCTAACGTGTTTAGATTTTTATTTATGGGGGGTCGAGTGAAAGATTTAGTTTTTGCCACCAGACCCACTACACGGGAAAATATGATTCAGCGAATAAGAGACTGTATAAATACTATTTCAGGTGCTGAACTGGAGTCTGCAGTTTTATCCACGCGAGATAGGATGCATAAGTGCATCGAAAACGATGGCCGACAATTTGAACATTTAGTGCGGCATTAATTGAATTATATTTTTATTATCGTTTCTTTCACACGTTCCATTTAAATGGCTTTCATTTCCCATTATAATGAAAATTTAATATTGCACTTATTGACTCCTACTGCGCCACCTGGTGGTTATTTCAGAACATTAGTATAATTTTTAGCGATTTGCGTTGAATATTATCTGTGGTATTATTACTGAATTATTGTGATGTAGGCTATGTCCATACAGATTAGGGAGATGTTGCGTACCCAGCGCCCTAATATTTGTTTTATTTATATTTCCGGTTTGAAAAAAGTTAGGAAGCTGAAATTTGCACTGACTTATTGAGAATTTCCTCCTCTATTAAATTGTGTTAAAAGAGATATAGCGTGCTATTTAAAATTTTCAAAATAATGCGTAATAATTGTTGTGATGTCAATCAGCGCCCTCTAGTTACCACGGCGAAATCAAATCGGATTTTTTTTTACATCAGATTATTAGTTAAGATGGGCTCTTTTAAACGAGACCTAGTTTGTTCAATTCCGTTGACTTATAACGGAGTTATTGACATTTAAATAAAAACATGTTTGACCTTCCCCCACCACTACATTTTACGAGATAGAGCAAAATATCTTTAACAAAAAAATCACAATTTTTCTACTCTTTACGATGGCAGTATTTATAATATACCTTTACATGAATATTTTTTAAGAAACAGGCCTTTTTCTGATTGACCATAACAGTTGCGCCCCCTAGCGGCCATATGCGGAACTTCAAAATATTTTCCAGCGATTTCTCTTAGTCGATTTAGCTAATAATTTTTTTTCCCCCAAGTTATATGATTAACGGTTAGCGAGCTATGGCCGGCGTCCATTCTTAGTTGGCCACCCGGTACAATTAACAATGGTCTCTGGCCTTAACTTGGTAACGGTTGACCACACAATTGTAAAAAAATATTTATGGGTAAATCGCCCACGAAAAATCGCTGAAAATTATTTCAAAGTTCGAAAAATGGCCGCTAGGGAGCGAATCGAATCGAATCACTCAAAAATGGAATTGCCGATTTTCTCTTGAATTATCCTAATTATGGTTTGCCGAAAATATAACCGTGGTATTCTTCAGGCAATTATGCAACTTTTTGCTATTTTTAATTTTTTTTTCTGTGCAATAAAAACTGTTTTGGATCATCTGATTACATTGAGCTTGGTGTCAGAAAAAAGCACCTTTTTGCTCTTCACGTAGATCTATTAACTGTATCATATATTTCTTTTGACTGAGCACTGGCTAAAAGAACATGAACCTATTTTTATTGAGAATTACGTAGAGTTAAGCCGTTTTAGCCGAAAACAATTTTTGCATGGCGGTACAGTCATTTTAATTAAAAATAAAGTACTAAAAAGTCTTAACTTTGTTGAGATAAAAACATTTAATCATTTATTACCAGAAAAAGATTTTGAATTTTCCTTAATACACTGCAAAAAGAAGAATATGTATATTATTTGTCTTTACTAATCACCATCTGGTGACATTCAAGAGTTTATATTTAGGTTTGAGATTCTCTTATGTGCATTACCCCTAAATTCTTAAAAACTTTTATCATTGAAATAGGTAAAATTTCAATGATAAAAGTTCTAATGATACACAATCGCTCTGTTGTCTACTGTCATCTTTTAATCTAGTTATGCATGTACCTTCTCCAACCAGCATTTCAAAGCAAAGTGCATCCCTAATTGATTACATGGAGCAGGCCTATTTAGAGTCATTCCTGGAAAGACAATATGTGGTTCATTTTGACCAATCAAATAACATTAACTGGATCTCGGATAGGTTAAGGGATATGAGGGAGCATTTGAACCTACTTGGTGAAATTAGTAGGCAATATACTCATTTAACTCACAAACATCATTATAAGGAGTATAACTAACTAAGTAAGCTAACAACAACAAAAAAATTGAAGCAAGTTTATAGCAAACCCCTTCCTGCTGACTCCCTGATCAAACCCTCTACTGTAAATAACGAGGTTCATCAAATTAACAGTTTAAATTCCAACCGTAAACAACAAAAAAATGGAAATAAGGACCCTCAAAAATACTCTGGTGGTCCAAGGACTGAACATGGGACATCCAAAGTCCTAGGCGATGATGATATAAGGGCTGTTGTGAAAACCAAACAATGTACTGTATTCGCATCCTTATTCTCTCTCAATACTACCGAAAATAAATTAGAAAATTATCTTATTAACAAACTTAACAGTGAGAACATAAAATGTGAGGAAATAAACAAAGGTAATTCAAACAAAACCTATAAGTCTTTTAAAGTAACAGCCAATTTTGAACTAAAAAATGAACTTTTCAACTCAGATACATGGCCAAAAGATATAGTAATCAGACCTTACAATTTTTTTCGTTATTCCAGAAATAGACATTAGATTGAAATCAGTTTTACACATTAATATCCAATGTATTCGTAACAAAATACATGAACTTGAAATATTTCTTATTGATAATCCACACATTAATATAATACTTATCACTGAACACTGGCTTAACACTCGAGAAAAATCGTGCTTCCCTATTCTGGGGTTTGAACTTGTCAGCTGCTTTTGCCGTGAGAATGCCAAAAATGGTGGTGCTTGCATCTATGCTAGAGGGATGCTAAATAATGTCGAGGTGGGTGAACTGGTAGCTTTCTCTGTAGAAAGAACTTGTGAGGTGGCTGCTTGTTATTCAAAAAGTATCAATCTTCTGTCTGTGGCAATTTACAGATCGCCAAACTCAAATTTAGATATATTTTCCTCCACTCTGCAAACAGTGCTTGAACATGGCAGTAGATTGAAGCACAAACATAACATATTGGTGGGGGGTGACTTTAATGTGGACCTTCTTGGAGATAACAGGGAAAAGAATATGCTTCTTGAACTTTTTAACTCCTTTGGTCTTACCCAAACCATATATTCCCACACTAGGCATCAGGGTAATCGGTTCAGTGGTTTGGATAATATATTTGTTAGCTTTGTCATTTCAGGTCCAGGACTCACCCTGGACTTAGGTATGTCAGACCATCTGGCTCAACTTGTGCAGCTTAACTTTGATCATCCGGATGACTCTGCATGCAGTGATATTGTTTATAGAAGGGTTTACAGTGCAAGCAGTGTAGTTGCTTTATGATGATGTTTATACTGCTGACTCTGCTGTAAAAAAACTAGGTTGTTTCTTGACTACCTTCACCTATTATTATAATTTACACTTCTTCCCCAAGCAGGTTAAAAATCAAAACCCTGATGCGTCTGCCTGGGTCACTCCGGAAATTAAAAGATCCAAAGACTTAAAGTTATTTTTCTATGAATATTATAAACAATATCCTACCGAAATTAATAAAAATGTATATACAGAATATAGTAAAATATATCGTAAGCAACTTCTGAAAGCTAAAGAAACATTTTACAGTAGTAAAATACATCAATCTGAAAATAAAAGTAAGTGCATATGGGGTATAATTAACTATGAGACTGGTCATACAAAATCAAAAATATTACCTGACAATGTAAGCCCTGATCAGTTTAACTCTTTTTTTGTTAACAATGCTGAAAACATTCTACAATCCTTAACAGTGACTCCTGCTGATCCCATTGTGGTATTGAACAGTAAAAATCATAAGCAACAACACTCTGTTTTTATAAGGCCAGTAACCCCAGATGATATTAAGATCATAATACAAAAATTAAAGAACAAAAAAACCGAGGATATCTACTCAGTTAACTCCCTTGTTGTTAGGGCATGCAGTCGGTATATCACTGAACCCCTTGCTGACACAATAAATGCCTGCTTGCTTGAAGGGCGTTTCCCAGATGCATTGAAGGTGGCTAGGGTCGTTCCTATATACAAAAAAGGGGATTACAATGATATGAGTAACTATAGGCAAATATCAATTCTACCCATTTTCTCTAAAATTTTCGAAGTCATTATGTGTGAGAGTGTATTTTCTTTCTTTGATCAACATAGCATTTTTTCAGATGGTCAATATGGTTTCCGTGGGGGCCTGTCTACATCTGATGCAATGTGTAGGCTGTCAGAGTATGTGTGGGAATCTTTTGAAGCGGGTCTTGATAGTGAATGCTTGTTGACAGACCTCACCTCTGCCTTCGACTGTGTCGACCACAGCATTCTGCTCAGTAAAATGGAGCACTATGGTGTTAGAGGGATAACTCTGGACCTATTTAAGTCTTACCTTAGTAATCAACACCAGCAAGTTTTCATCAACGGTAAGCTGAGCTCATCCTTACAAATAAAGAGAGGTGTACCTCAGGGGTCTATACTAGGACCCCTACTTTTTCTTATCTTCATTAATGACCTCCCAGGTTCAATAACATACAGTCAGTGTTTGACCTTGCTCTACGCAGATGATGCCAGTTTTATTATAAGATGTAATAGAGATCATATTCTGTCTGATGTATCTCGGAGGATGTTTGATGAGGCTAGATTGTGGTTTGCTACAAATAAGCTCCTATTAAATGAGTCTAAAACATTAGACATGAAGTTCAGATTAACCGGTGGTAGAGCTGATGTGTCTCTGAAGTTTTTGGGTTTGCAGCTGGATCCTGCTTTATCTTGGAATGAACATATTAATACTCTCTGTAATAGACTCTCTTCTTGCCTATATGCACTGCGTAGGGTACGTTTTACAGCTGGTCATCATGCTGCTTTGATAGCTTACCATGGCTTATTCCACGCAAGAATGAGCTATGGAATACTGGCTTGGGGTGATGCAGCGCACACTAACCTGCTGAGAGTATTTATGAAGCAAAAACAAGCCATCAGAATAATTTTTAACATGAAATCCACAGAGAGTTGTAAACCTCTTTTTCTTCGACACTCTATACTGACTCTCTTTGGTCAGATAGTTCTTGAGAATATATGTTACCTAAAAAAGTACATTCATCAACACACCACTCATTCAGACATTCATGACCATGATACCCGACACAAGGGAAATATTTTAAAACCACAGAACAGGCTTCATAGGAATAACACTGTTGGCATAGATCTATACAATCTATTGCCTCTTGCTTTCAGGCAACTGAATTCATTACGGTTCAGAACTCAATTAAAAAAATATTTAACAGCCATTGCTCCTTATTCAGTGACTGATTTTCAAAGTGCCATAAGAGAGAATAAGGAGATCAACTTACTATTAGTGTAGATTTAATGGTATTTTAATTCAATGTTTTGTAGTTGATACTTGTATGTTTTAAGTCTAATATGTATTATTATGTTAAGTATTTCTTTTATGTAACGTATTTTATTTTATTGAATTCCTTTTTGACCTACCTATGAAAATGTATTTTTTCTTCAGACTAATAAACTTAAATAAATATAAAAAAGTGTATAAGTCAGAGATCTGTAAGGCTAAGATAGCTGCTAATGATAATCTGATTCGTTCCTCAAATAACAGCTGTAAAGAGATGTGGCGAATTATAAATAACAATAGGGATAATGCTGCAAGCAATATTCATCCGAGTAGTCTTAGTGCGGATGATTTTAATAACTATTTTTTAAACATAGCTCAAAAACTTGTAAGTGGAATTCCATTATCGGAAAAGGACCCATCGGATAATTTAAAAAACCAAATAGTATCAAGTCACTTTTTCTTTCACGAAGTCAGTTTTGATGATGTTTGAGAAGTTATAGATAATATTAAGAATAAGAATAGCCGTGATGTGTTTGGTTTAAATGTAAAGCTTATTAAAACTGTAAAAAATTTGATTCTGATACCACTTACGAAATTAATTAACCAAAGCCTTCATGAAGGCACCTTTCCAGATGTTCTAAAAAATGCTGTGGTGATTCCACTATTTAGAAAGGGTGATCATGACTTGCCTGTGAATTATCGACCTATATCTTTGACTGCATGCATGACAAAACAAATCAGCTTTTATTTTGAAAACAACTATTTATTTAGCAAAAGTCAATTTGGTTTTAGAGAGGGCAAAAGCACAGTTCTGGGTATTCTTGACTTAGTTTCGGATATCACAGATGCATTCCACAATATGCAATACAGCACAGTATTATTTTGTGACCTTAGTAAGGCCTTTGACTGTGTGGACCATGGGATCCTCCTACAGAAGCTGAAGGCATATGGCTTTTGCCCTAATAGTGTTGGACTGATTCAGTCATATTTGGAGAGAAGGTGTCAGGCTGTGCAGTATTCGGGGGTGGCATCGGCAAAGCGTGAATTGACTACAGGGGTACCTCAGGGCTCCATTTTGGGCCCAGTACTATTCTTGATATACATTAATGATCTTCCACTTGTGGATCAGAAACCCAAATTTACTCTTTTTGCTGATGACACAACTGTGACTGTATGTGCTGATACAAATGAGGCTTCAATGGCGGATTCCATGGTGGCACGGGAGAGGGCTGAACGTTGGTTTAATAGCAACAGGCTGGTGTTGAATAAAGAAAAGACATCGAGAATGGTGTTTTCTAGAGAGATCTGGGAGATGCGAACTTCAATATCTTGGACGCAAAATTTCTTGGGTTCCATATTGATCCTCGCTTGAGGTGGGATATTCACATCAGCACTGTTGCCCTCGCACTATCCAGGAGCCTGTATCTGCTTCGAAGTTTGGCTCATAGAGTCTCTTATAGTGTACTAAGAACAGCTTATTATGCAACCTTCCACTCTCATCTTTCATATGCGATACTTGCTTGGGGGCATGCAGCTAATTCATCTCGACTATTTGGTTTGCAGCGAAAGGTAGTTAGGGTGCTGAGTGGATTGGACTATAGAGAAGACTGCTTTTTGAAGTTGTGAAATACTTACTGTTCCTTCCTTGTACATACTTGAGAATCTATTGTATGTTAAGAAACACTCAGACCTGTTTGTAACTCACCAGGAACTACATCAGTATGAGACAAGGCATCGCAGTGATGTTGTGCCTATCTACTGGAGATTAAAGAGGTGTCAGGGAGGTCCGAACTATTGGGCAATAAAATTTTTTTAATGTTCTCCCCATGGAGATTAAAACTTTACCTTTTTTAAATTTTAAAAGAACCGCCAAGAAAGTTTTAACACAAAACTGTTTTTTTCTTTTAATGAGTACCTGTCCTTTGATTTTAATATCTTGTAATATTTGCATTTTAATTGTATGAATGTTTCATTGTTAATTGTATTAGTATTAATATGTTTTTTACTATATATTTTTTAATGTTCAATATTTAAAAAAAAAAAAATTTTTTTTAATTTATCTAGATGTGACTTGTGTATATTGCATTTGTAATTGTAACATGAATAAAGAATATGAATATGAATGTGCTCAAACATTGATTGTCATAACATCTTGTGTAAGGTTGAGAATCCGGGACTCTCAGATCATGAAGCAGTTCTGGCTACAATTGTTATTGATCTTAGGTTTGAAAAACGCAAGTCAAAATTTGGGAGAATCTACAGTAAGAAAAATTATTGTCATTTTTCTGAGCTTGGTGTAAGGACTGACTGGCGTTTCCCAACTAACTGTAATGATCAATTTATTTATTTTAATAATTTGCTACTTGGAAATTTTGAAACTTGCTCTCCCTTAAAGAAACTAAAAATTAAAAAGAATAATAAACCATGGCTAACCAAGGGCCTTAAAACATCATCAAACAATCTAAGAGCACTTCACTACATAAGAAAGTACATTAAAGATCTGTCCTATCTCTCTGTTCAAGGACATCAAACAAAATTGAATGTTCTGTGGAGAATGCTGGCTTGTCCGATCATGAAGCAGTTGTTTGAAGGTATAGGTTGGAAAATGGCTCTGAGTGGAACTCCAATGTTGTAGGCATAAATCCTTTGTTTTTGTTTCACAATACTATTTTTAATAGTGCTTTTCCTATGATAAACATTAGATCAAAATCTATAAAACTGTGGATTAGCAAGGGACTTAAGATTTCAACAAGAAATATGTCTACATACCATGAGGAAATATATTATTAATAATAATTTTTTGTATCACATTTCAACTAATACAGAAATATAGAAAATTAGTTAAACTGGCCAAACATTTGTATTATCGCAACAGAATTGGACAAACAAGAAATAAGCAGAATGCTGATGATTTTAATATCTACTATTGTTCTATCGCTCAAAGTCTTTCTAATAACATTGTTCATCCTACAATCAATCCTTTATCTCTTCTGAATCATATCAATTTTCCAGATACCTTCTATTTTGAACCTGTGGACACTGAGGAGTTAAAGAGGGTGTTTTCTGACATACAGAACAAGAATGGTACTAGATGGACAGAATCTACCTTAGAGTCCCTTACAGAAGCCATTAATTTTTCTATTTTCAGTGGTGATTTTCCAAGCCTTCTAAAGATGACTACTGTTGTTCCCTTATTTAAGACCGGTGACAGTAGTTTGCCTTCTGATTACAAGCCAATTTAATTATTACCCACCTTGTCCAAAATCATAGAAAAAAATCATAAAAAATGTATACTCAGTTGTTTTGAAAAACATAAATTACTCTCATTATCGCAGTTTGGGCTCCAGGGTTCAAAAAATACTAATAATGCCATGTTCCACATATTTGAAGACCTGTACGGAGCCTCAATGATGGAGAGGCTACTTCAGCAGTGTTCTGTGATTTAATTAAGGCATTTGACTGTGACAAATCACAGAGTACTGTTGAACAAACTTGAAGGCTACAGTTTTAGGGGAACAATAATTCTGAAATGGTTCAAATCATACCTACCCAGCCCATCCATTTTCTGAATTTAAATTCAGCTAGGCAAGATATCTCAGCTGGAATACCCCAGGGCTCAGTTCTTGGCCCTTTATTGTTTCTTATCTATGTAAATGATTTACACCTCAGCTATTTCTTATGGGCGCTGTACTTCTTGTGCTGATGATACCACAATACTTTGGCACCACAGTGATGTAAACATATTGAATAAGATGGTATCTTCTGACCTAATAACCAATAAAAACTGGTGTGATGCGAACTACCTTACTCTTAACACCTCCAAAACGAATATATTAAACATCAAATGTGCGCTTAATGATATTCTAATAGCTGGTCAAGCAATTAATAGTCTTAATAACAATAAATTTCTGGGGTTGGAAATAGATTCAAGATTGAAGTTTGACAATCATATAACTGCTTTGTGGGCCAAATTGTCCTCTGGTTTGTTGTTTGTTTGCTGCTCAGAACGTTAGAATTGAAGTAAACTATACTGTCGCACGCAATGTATATTTTTCAATACTTGAATCTCTCTTTTGCCTTAAACTGCGTAACTCACGCAAGGCAGCTTTTGTTTCTGAAAAGATACTCATGCCTAAAAAATTTTCTACACATATTCATTCCACACCATCCGTAATGACCCGTAGTTCTTATAATATCAGATTACCAGTCCCTTTCTCGGCATTAACAAAAAATTCTATATTTTACAATAGCAAATTGTGTATGCAGCCTTTGTTTGCTTTTATTTTATTTATAGGTATTTCCAATGCATTAACAATATCTTCTCTATATTACTGACTAATTTATTTATTTATTTTTATTTATTTATTAATAGACGGGATCAACCCCATTACAAAAAAAAAGAATACAATTTTAGATAAACTAAACTAGTAATACCTAACCAACAACAGTCTTAAAATAAGTAAGGTATTTATAACAGCATCAAATAAACAGTATTTAAGCACCTACATTAACATAAAAACTAGACCAATTACATATTATACAAAATTATCAGATATTTCCCTGATAAGATTTTTAAAGTGAGATAAGGGAATGCCCAAAATTTCGATATCTTTAGAATTAATTAGATTTAGTGTTCTCTCGACAGGCGAATGCATAGCATAGTTGGTGCCATGATGAGGCGAAGAAAACAGTCGGTTAACCCTCAGATTACGTGATGAAACACTGAATGAAATCCTACCAATAAGTTCAGGACAAATTATGTGCCCATTTAAAAGTTTAAACACAAACAATAAATCACTCTGTGTCCGCCTATCACGCAAACTTTTAATATTTAATACATTCATTGCATCATCATATACATGATCATCAGGAATTCTCATATTAAGTTTATACAGACAAATCGAATGAATTTATTCTGTACTCTTTCCAGAGCCAGAGACTTGTTCATGTAATAGGGAGACCAGATTATTGATCCATAGTCCAATAAAGAGACAACCAGTGACATGTATAACCTTTTACAGGTTTCTAAAGACAGCTCCTTACAATTACGCAGAACAAAGCCAAGGACTCTAGAAGATTTGAGTACGATAGTATTAATTTGGTAATCAAAACTCAATTGCTCATCAAAGTAAATACCCAAATCTTTTATAACTTCAGTGTACTCAAGGTCAATGCTATCTATACTGTAAGACGAATCTAGTTTTTTATTTCTTTTGTAAAAACTAATGAAGTTACATTTTCCCACATTTAAGGATAATCCATTACTAACACACCACTCATTCAGCCTATTCAGGTCTCCCTGCAATAGAATCATATCTTCTTTTGAACTAATTTCCCTGTAAAATTTTAAATCGTCGGCGAATAACAAGAATTTACTGTTTTTAAAACACATTTCAATGTCATTTATAAAAATACTAAATAGTAAAGGTGAACAATGACCTCCCTGAGTAGAGGGAACACTAATACTCCTTGACCTTGAACTACCTAGACGCACCTGCTGAGTTCTTCCAGACAGGAAACTAGCAAACCAAGACACCACAGAATCAGAGAAGCCAAAGAGCCCCAATTTCCTTAGCAAAATACTCAGGATGACCCTGTCAAATGCCTTGGAGAAGTCCGTGTACACAACATCCACCTGTTGACCTCTCTCCATAGCATTCAACAGATCAGTCTGGAACACTAACAAGCTGGTCACAATAGACTTACCAAGACTAAAACCATGCTGTTCACTTATCAACAATTCCTTACTATAAAAATAGATATGGTCATAAATAATGCTGTCTAAAAGTTTTGGAATTGCAGACTGTATACACACGCTCCTATAATTAGATATTATATTATTGTCCCCTGATTTAAATATAGGTAACACAAAGCTATGTTTCCATTGCGTCGGAAATATTGATAAATCCAAGGATCTCTTGAACAAAATAAAAAGAGGGTAGGTAAGTGTACACACACAGTTCTTCAAAAAATAGTTGGGTACACCATCAGGACCTGAACTAACCTTGGGTGGCAGTCAGGAGATTTTATCAAAAACCAGTTCAAGCGACAGCAGAGGATTAGGAATGGTCATATTCTCATTAGCCTGACGAAAAGGCATATTATTAAAGGAATTATTAACCTGACTATACACTGTCTCAAAAAACTGGGCAAACCCTTCTGCAATACTTTCACAGCCCAAAAACTCCTGTTCATCATGGTACATCAAATTGGGAATACTATGTATCGCTCTTTTATCATTGAACTTACACCAGAAGCTCTTAGGATTAGTAAAAAGTAAATGATCTAAATTTAAAATATAATTTTGATAGCAAATATCCGTAAGGGCCTTGCACCTAGCTCTGAGATTGGAAAAGAGCTCATAGTCGACTATACCATGACTGGACTGATAAGCTTTATGGGCAATTTTCTTTGGTGGTGAATATAAGATCCAAATAAACTAGCCTATCATTTGGTATTAAAATTTGTTGAAAAAAGTTAAGGTAAGCATAAGATTGACACAGGAATAAACCATTTGAGTTAAGAGGGCATCTAACAACCGCTCCAGAATCATCATTCTCCCAGTAAGTACTAGGTACATTAAAGTCACCAAAAATATAAAAATTACAATCTTCATGGTGCTGCCTGAGAATCTCAACACTCTGACAGTGTTTTTCATAGGAAACCATATTTGAACCTGGGGGAATATATACCCCGCCAACCACAAAGCTGCTACAACCTACTTTACACATTAAAAATAATTGTTCAATTGAGTCATATTCCACTTTAAGTTTTTTAGCGCTAATATAATTTTTAATATAAATTAGTACACCTCCTCCACGGGTCTTAATGCTTGTAGCATGGGATCTATCACACCGGAACAGGCTAAAAGATGGCACAGCCAAAACATAAAATTTTATTACGCAGATCCTTAATTTTTGTTCTCAAACCACCTACATTGAAACAAAAAACCTGTAATGGGGCTAGTTGACGTTTTTTCTCTGGTTACTAGAGTTGGGGGTATTTGAGATGTAGGGCACATTTCAAGCTTTGTCGACAACAATTGTTGTTTATAGACAATAAAACATATTTTGAGTTTGAATACGAATTCTCTCAAAAAAATCAAATGGTATGACTCTTTTGTTATAAATGGAATAGAATAATGAATTAAAAAATAATCCAGGTCCATATTTTAATTAAAAAAGTTGATGATGGTCTCCCCAATCCGAAACGTCGGATTGAAAAACTAACCTCACCAATTTGTAGAGGAGAAAATGTGACAACGATGATGGGAAAATTATTTTCATCTGTCATTTCAACCAAGCTTACAATTTTAGAGAAACAAAAAAAAATATCTTAGCAAAAAATCTTAAATGGGACTAGGCAAAAAAATTAAAAGAAATTCTATCAAAAAAAATGTAATCATGCTTTATCAAGCACTTATAGAACCATTAATAAGGTACGGAATGTTAGTTGGGGGAGGTGCATATATGACCACCATTAAACCTTTAAAAGTTGTCCAGAATACAATTGAGATCATACTCAACCAGACTACCCTCTTGTGATGAGATTTACAATATTGATTACCTGTACACATATTCATGAAAACCATATAAAACAAATACCTTTATGTCACACATACCACACACGCACAAGAAGACTGTGTGTATACAGGGTGGTCCATCCCAGCTCCCTTCTTCTGTAGCTCACTTATCATTTGACTCATGAATTTTAAATTTTACACAACTCATATGTATATTAGGGCGCATTTTTTAAAAATATTTTTGATTATACAGGGTGACCCAAAAAAGTGTGACGGCACAATGACATATTTTTTAAATTAGATGACCAATATTTTTTTGCATATTTAGATGGCTTCCATAGTTGTTTACATCATCCTAAAATTTTATTGGATTCGATCGGTAAATAACCGCTTAAAAAAATTAAATATGAAAAAAAGTGAATTTACACCAATGGTTAAAAAAAATTATAAAAATTCAAATATTGCCTCGACATAAGAATCAAACTGGGAGTTCATTAAATAAGGTCTGACAATCTTGGTGACCAAATTTAAACGATCTAAATTAAACAGGGTCCACAAAATTAAGTGTCAAAATTACCAAATTTCAAAGTGCATTTTCTTTCTTATTCTAAATGTCAACCCTATAATTTTTTCATTGCAATCGATGCTTAATTGAAAAAAAAACTTTTTTGTAAATACATCTTTATTAAAATTTCTCACGTATTAGAAGATATTCGCCAAAAACTTGTAAAGCGTCCTATTTTAGCAGCCATTTTAATGAAAAGTAATCCAAGGTGGCTTAGAAAAGGCCTGCAAAAGTTATTAGATAGATTTATTCAGAAGGGAGATGTCGAATACTGAAAACCTAGTAGAAATAGGCCAGTTCAAACTGATGAAAAGGAACTGGATGTGCTACTTCATATCACACTTCAATTAGCCAAAGGGTAGTCGCCGATATAGCGAATGTTAGCAAAACCACCGTTCAACATGTTTTAAAAAGAAATCATTTTCATGCCTACCATATTCAGCTTCACCAAGAGCTTTATAAGGAATCATGAGCATCTGATAGCGTTTTGTAATTGGGTACAATCCAAAATCAGAGCAAATTTTGAATTCTTCGAAAAAGGGCTCTTCTCAGACGAGGCTACCTTCCATAAAAATGGATTTGTGAATCGCCACAATTTTCATTACTACTCCGATCATAATCCAGGACATTTTGTGCAGATCGATCGACAGCACAGATGGTCTATTAATATGTGGGGGGGAATCATAGGAGATTTTATCATCAGTCCTTATTTTTTCGATGGGAATTTAAATGGGGACATGTATTTAAATTTCTTACAACATGAGCTGCTCAGTTTAGCTCCAGCACATTATTCTTTACCGGTCAGGCACCATCTTGAGGTGGATCGGAAGAGGAGGACCAATAAGATGGCCACCTCGTTCACCCGACCTCACTAAGCTTGATTTCTTCTTATGGGGCTATATTAAAGAAATCGTTTACCAGGAGCCCCCAACAACACCTGAGAACATGAAGCTGGGAATTCAAGACACATTTCGACAGGAAACACCCGATATTTTAAGGAGAGTGGCAGCATCTTTTCATACTCGTCTTCGTTTGTGTTTGGAAGAAAACGGAAGACACATTGAACATAAGTTCTAGTGAAAAAATTAGATTAAATATAGTTGAATTTAGTACAGTGTAAGTCTCAAATGTGATACTTAAATAGTAAATTTTTAATTTTAATGTCAAGATAAATGATAAATTATAATAAAATTCAATATAAAAAGAAATAAATAAAAAAATAATGGCGAATATCTTTTAATATGTTAGAAATTTTAATAGATATATTTACAAAAAAGTTTTATTTTTCAATTACGCATCGATTGCAATGAAAAAATAATAGGGTTGACATTAAAATAAGAAAGAAAATGCACTTTGAAGTTTGGTAATTTTGTAGACCCTGTATAATTTAGATCGTTTAAATTTGGTCAGAGAGATTGTTAAACCTTATTTAATGAACTCTCAGTTTGATTCTTATGTCAAGGCAATATTTGAATTTTTATAATTTTTTTTAACTAGTGGTGTAAATTCACTTTTTTTCATATTTAATTTTTTTAAGCCATTATTTACCGATCGAATCCAATAAAATTTTAGGATGATCTAAACAACTATGGAAGCCATTTAAATATGCAAGAAAATATAGGTCATCTAATTTAAAAAATATGTCACTGTGTCGTCACACTTTTTTGGGTCACCCTGTACAATCAAAAATAATTTTAGAAAATGCGCCGTAACATACATATGTGTTGTGCAAAATATCCAATTCATGAGTCAAATGATATAGAAGAAGGGAGCTGAGATGGACCACCCTGTATATATATATATATATATATATATATATATATATATATATATATATATATGTAGTTACTGTTGCCTCAAAGGGTTTTGAAATTGCAACAAAATGCTGAAACCACAATAATTGCTAACATCCGATTTAACACCAGCCTTGAAAATTCAAGAATTTCCATACATATAAGAAATAATAAATTTATTTCATTTATTGAAATTAAGTTTATTGTGGAAGCCGACATTTGAGTGGAACTTTTATCTTACTATTACTACCTTAGGTAAAAGTTTTGATAATAAAACATCTAGTATTATAAGAGAGACACTTACCGACTTTCATTGCACAATCTGTTACGGTGCATCTTCCTCAAGAAGTACAAGACAAGCAACCCCATCGATCCCAATACTACTGCCGGTCCTAAAATGGCTGCAACCATTTTCAGACCAAAAATGAAGGATTCAGAATAAGGGCTGTACTCTTCCTTGAAAACGGGAGGTAGGTCGGGGAAGGTGCCATTATTGCAAAAATCACCTGAAAAGGCAAATTTTTGGCAAATAAGAAAAACAGTTTACCATTTTTTTAAAAAACATATAATGTTGGCGACATTTTGTAAAAGTTAGGCATTATATCCATATTTATGAGAGGATATAGCTTCTTTGCCATTACAGCCATAATAACAAAATTTGTCCCAAAAGAACAGCTTACTAGAAGCTCTAAATACAGTAAATATTTTCTAGAAAATTCTTTCTCATTAACAAAGATAAAAAAATTTCAATCTATTTTTCACAAAATATAAGTTATTAATTATTTTTAAAAGTGTTGCTATACAGGATTATTCACGCAACCCATTCATTAAGAGTTTTTGATGATGCCATTTAGATAAAAATTTCAAATTTTGGGATTAAGGTAAGGACAAGGGGTACTTCTTTTTTGAAATATTTTCAACTTCCTGTCACTTCCAGTTTAACCGGAAATTGGTATCAACTTGCTTATTTTAAATAGAACACCCTGTATTTTATGATATTTTTAGATTCTACGGAGAATTTTAATTCTATTTCATGTAGCATGTCCTAAACCTAGGTTCAAGCGTTCCTAAGATACTTGACCTTGGACCAAAAATGAGCTTTCGAGGTACCAAATTTTAAAATCTCATATTTTTGTAAGTTTTGAAGATATAATCTTCATATTTTGCAGACGATCGGTAAATAATCCTAGGTTTCTATTTTTTTTATTGAATTTGTTTATTTTTATACAGGGTGTCCTAAATTCATTGGCAAACATTCACATTTTCAAAGCCGCTAAAGTCCGTTTTTTATAACTTTATGCACTATCAAATGTAGAATTTAATTTTCTATCGAACTGTATTAAGGTTCCTTATACCTATTCGTAACCATTTTCGAAATAATCAGGTTTTTATTAAACTATCATATGTATTTGCTAAATGATTACACCTTCCCATAGTAAGCCATGGAAAAACAATTGTTGTGCTTTTCTATTCAACATGACAGCTGATTTGAAACTTTTAAATTAAAATAAAATAACACTCAAAAGCTGATATTCTCAATTTATTTTATATTCGCGGAGAATGTTACAAAATATCGGAGAGAACGTGCCATGTTTTTAATGAAAAACATCCTCATTTATCACCAATGAACAAGAGAAAATTGAAGAGGATTGAATCGAAATTTTTTCGTTTCGGAAAAGTTAAAGCTATAAAAAATGTAATAAATTGTTTACATTATTTTTAACCATATCTACTAAGTTCGAGACTGTTCTAAACTTGTTTTAGTGAACTTAAAAATTATAGCAATCTAACAATCAACAATAAATAAATAAAATAATAAAATTTAATTATAACAAATGTTCTATATGATGTCCGTTCATTTGAAGACACATTTCAATTCTTCTTTGTACAGTTGCTGTGGCCCGTTGAATTTGTCCGTTTTCTAATTTGGCGAAAGCTGTTCGTATCCTGTCCAGTAAATCTTGTTGGTAATTTACTGGGGAAGCATAGACTTTACCTTTGATAAATCCTCAAAAATAAAAGTCTAGAGGTGTTAAATCAGGCGATCGCGGGGGCCATCTCCAAGGGCCATTGGGACCAATCCAGCGATCTTCAAAAATTCGAGATAATTAGAGATAAACTGCAGCGGAATTATGTGCTGGTGCCCCATCTAATTGATACCAATAATTTTGCAGCTCACCAATAGGAATTTCTTCTATAAATTCAGAAACCGTCCCTTGTAGAATATCCAAATACTTATCCCTGTTTAAATTGTCTTCATAAATACAGTACCGCACCTGATCATTTAATACTATACCGAAAACATTGAAGCTAAACCTCTCTTGAGAACGCGTTTCGCGTAAAGCGTGCGGATTTTCTGCTGTCTAGAAATGTTCGTTTCTTCTATTTGTTATTCCTTCTCTAGAAAATTTCGCTTCATCGCTCCAAAATAATTTTGAAATGAATTGAGTGAGGGTCCTCTTGAATTTTCGAAAACATGAATTCGCAAAATTCTACTCGTCGAACGTCATCACCAGGTCTCAAGGCTTGCACGTTTTGGAAGGAATAAGGGTGCATAGTGCATTGGAGAGATGAAGAAGAAATTCCCAAATCGTTTTCTGCAGACTGTATTGAACTTTGCGGGTTTGCGTGGAAATAAGCTAATGTGTTTATTACGTTATCCTCGGCATTTGTCACTGGTTTTGGAACATTTTTTGTAACTTTAACCTTGCCAAAACGCAAAAAGTTCGTTTCAATCCTCTTGAATTTTGACTTGTTCATTGGCGGCAAATCAGGATAGCATTCATTAAACACACGTTCTCTCCAACATTCTCCATGAATATAAAATAGATTGAGAATATCAGCGTTTGAGTATTCTTCCATTTCGATTTAGAAGATTTAGTTTATCACTGACAGCTTTTGATAAATAACGCATACTAATCATCTGTCATATTGGATCTCAATTGTTTTTCCATGGCTCACCATTGGAACATTTAAGCAAATACATAAGATATTTTTATAACACCCAATTATTTCGAAAATGGTTACGAATAGGTATAGGGAACCTTAATACAGTTCGATAAAAAATGAAATTCTACATTTGATAGTGCATAAAGTTATAGGGTGTCCCATTTAAAAAAACGGACTTTAGCGGCTTTGAAAATGTGAATGTTTGCCGCTGAATTTAAGACACCCTGTATAAAAATAGACAAATTCAATAAAACAAATAGAAACCTAAGATTATTTACCCATCGTCTGCAAAATATGAAGATTATATCTTTAAAATTTACAAAAATATGAGATTTTAAAATTTGGTACCCCGAAGGCTCATTTTTGGTTCAAGGTCAAGTATCTTAAGAATGCTTGAACCTAGGTATAGGACATGCTACATAAAATAGCATTAAAATTCTCCGTAGAATCCAAAAATATCATAAAATACACGGTGTTCCTTTTAAAATAAGCAAGTTCATACTAACTTCCGGTTAAACCGGAAGAGACAGGAAGTTGATAATATTTCAAAAAAATAGTACCCCTTGACCTTACCTTAATCACAAAATTTGAAATTTTTATCTAAATAGTATCATCAAAAACTTTTAATGAATGGGTTGCGTGAATAACCCTGTATTCTTTTATTTATTTGTTTGAATTGAGCAATTTTTACAAAATTTGTAATTTTTTGATATTTCATATTGATGAAAGGAAATGGTTCCATCCAGATTTTTTACTGCTTCTTATACGTAAGGAGTTATTTTTTAAGTTTCTAGTCTCATAGAATTGATCTGTCTCTTTCTTTAAATAGTATGCCTTTGCACCTATGTAGAGCTTGTGTGAGGGGGCCAAGTTTTTTAATAATCTTAGCAACCAAGAATGTTGTCTGATATTTAAAACACACTATCCAAGAACTTGGCAACATTGTGGGGCCTCTTCCCTCATCAAACTATAGGGTTTAAAAAGTAACATTTGTTTTCAAGATGACAGCATAAGAACTAAGACGAAAAAGCATGAATATTAGTGCTTTTTAGTTTCTCTCTATTTAAAGAAAAATGGAAACAGAATTTTTTTTATTATTTTTAACAGTTTCAAACAAAAAAATGGTCAATTTTCATTTAAAAAAAAAACTGGAAATTGGTGTTAGGACATATATGAATTATAAGAATTAATAATACAAGAATTATAAGATTTAATGATTTCACTTCAGATTCGAGATAAGGATTACGGAACTAGATCTACCCATTTTATACCAAAAATCATCAAAATCAGTGATGGTGCAAAAAAGTAAATTATTACCTTTCATTTTTGTAAAGTTTTAAAGTTAGGGGTATTACTTATATAAAAAAAATATAAATAATACATTACCTTCACAACAATCAACTCGATACTGTCCACTGGCATGTCTTTTGTGTTGTGCAGTAAAAGATGGGGTCTTGCACATAAATATCAACTGCTCAGATTTCGTTGTGCAACCCCTGGAAACACTTTCATCTCCTAAAAAAGATTGAACATTTTTTATAAACTTAGTGGAAAGACTGATGCATAAATATTTTATTTTCTTAACACTTACCTGTGCTTTCCCTAACTCTAGACTTCCAACACTGCACAGCATTATGGCAAATTGTTATATGGTCACACTCAGGAGGGTCGCATGAATAACATTTGAAGCCCTTGGGCTGAGCATACTGTAACATGTTTATATTTTCTTGTCGATCCAAAAAATCACTAGGTGGGGGCTCTCCCGGATAATTTTCATTGTAGTCTTCGTCTTCTTCAGAGTCCTCTTTTAACGCTGGCTTTTCTTGAATGGCAGCTAAGTAGTTTAAAAATTTATTTACAATTTATAGTACATTGGGGAAGACACAAAAATTATCAAAAAATGTTAATATGTAAGGATGTATTAGAACTTATCCATTAAAACACATTTTATTGGATCAACTGCAGCTACTAATTGTATTCATAATTTCTATACAAAAGTTGATTTAACTAGAACATTTTTAACTATAAAATGTATTGCTAGCAGAACGTCTTTGGACGGAGTAATATACCAAAAATTTAGGAAACTTTCCTGACATATAAATATGAAGTAAATAAGGTGAGCAAAATATCAACAATACAAAAAACCATATGAAAGTACCTGAGGCATAATAAAAAATTAAAAATATAAACAAACAATTTACAACTCTTGAAGCAGCCATTTTTAATTTAACTTGTCCTGAATTAGCACGGATGCCAACATTTCCAAGCAGTATGGATAATTTTTAAATTATTGGGATGCTTCAGAACTAAAGGAAACTAGAGCTCCTGAAAAAAAAAGATGAAATGTAACTGAGTAAATAGCTAAATATATTTTAATTTTTTTAGTTGTAGGGTAGCATTTTAATTCTTTATTTCTTGCTCTAAGAACCCCAACGCTAACATCAAATTATTTTGTAGAGTCAATGTTGCCAATACAAGATTTGTACGCTTTCGAACGCTTGATACACAATGGAACTCCCGCAAATGTTTAACGTTAAAACTAACCTACAGAAACGGACCTTTAAAAGGACATACACATTTGTGGTACAAAAATGGACAATAAATTGTCGTTGAATTTAAATGTTACCTTAAAAAATCATGATTCTTCGCATTAGACCGTGTCAAAATTCAATCACTTTCCAAAATTTACCATTTATAACATATATTTCAAAAAGATATCTAACAAAACATGCAAAACACATAAAGAAAAATAAAGTTTCACGTAAATGGACAAAACAAATCACGTACTATTGTGTTTGTATTATGTTACTTTGGTATGCTTAAGATACATTGTCAGGTTAAAGATAAGGCTTAGATGTTGTAGGGCTCTAAACCGTATGCTAAATAAAAAATCATAACTTTAATTGTTTTACTTTGGACGCGCTCTTAATATGGCCACTAAGCGTCCATTACAATTTCTGGTATTGTAGCTCGTTACACATCACTAACTTTGACGATTTTAGGTATTTTTAAGTAGAATTTGACGCCCTAAACACGCATCCGAAGCCGTTTATTTAATAATTGTTTTCGTTTTTCAATTATCTAGCTGTATGAAAATTCACTGGCTCTGTATAAAACTACTTTAAACAATTATTAAGTAATTTTGTTTCTTTTTTGCTTTTTTTTTATTTGAAAAATTAGGTAAACTCAAAAAATAGTTATACTTCAAGCTTTTTGGACTACTATTTCTCCATTGGCATTTTTACATCATGAAAAATTACGATATATAACTCTAAAGAGAAACGTATGAATTGATGCAAATTAATTATGTGAATTTTAAAAGAGAATACAAAGATCTTAAAGTCAACTTTAAATGATTCTCAACAAGGATAATACTGTGGCGAGACATGTTGTATTATCTATCTTCAGGGATTTTATGATTTAACTGTTTCCTAGCTTGCAGACAATGTCAACTGTCAAATATTCCCGCCGTTTGTCGGAAAAAGTTGTTGTATGTTTTTGTTCTTTGGTTTTTGTGTTTTAAGTGCCGGCGTTAAATAATTATAATAAATTCCGAAAATGGCTAGAAAAGAAGAGATCCGCGACCAGTTTCTGTTGTTCAACATCAAACCCAGTGAAGAAGTTCTTTCAAAATGTAAGTAAATTATTTTTTCTAATGTCCGCTTTCACTCATCTGATTTTGTGTTTTTTTCAAAGGTTTAGAAATCTGTTTAAAGCATAACATCAGTGGAGAAGATCTGGTAGATCAATGGTTCGCCTATACGACTTCAGTGTTAAGGGGCGCAGCTCCATCCGTCGAATTCTTAGAACAAATGGAGAGAAAAACATTTGTCAAAAACAAACATCACGATTCTAGGAAGCCTCTTAATACGGAAGAGTATCATCCACAGTATCCTTTTGCATTAATTTTCGATTTATTTATTTTGAATTATTTGTTAAAACATTTTCCTTAACGTACAAAGATCTATCGCAGGGACATCATCGGCCGCAGACATTATAAGCACGCCCAAGGTAAGTCTGGCCAAACAGAAATCGCCGTTTTTTTATTCCCCAAACTTTTTCCACCATTTTTTCTCGAATTTTGTTTCGCTCGAACGCCTCTATTTCGCACCCGCACCGATATCTCTTTGTAGCTCGTTCCGCGTGCGAAAGACAAAGAGGGAACGTCCCACGCGCGTCGTTGCTAGGCACTTGCGCAAATGACTTTGAAGTTTTCTCAGAACTTTTCAAGGCTATTCGGTCCTTCAGCGGCCATTGTTGTATCGGTTCAAGACGCTTGGCTTTTGTTTGTGCGGGGTCCGACCAAGATTTCCACCGATTTTATCGGAGTTTCCCGGAAAATCGATACCGGCTCTTTTTCAACCTGTTGCGTCGTTGATTGCACACGTTTTGTATATATCGCGTCCTGTTTTTTTTTTATTTGTACGGTTTAGGCACCAAACTAGTGTAAACAACCTCTGTCGCGATTTTTTTAATTTAGGGGAAATTATTAATTTGTAATTGACGGCGGAATTTGTGTATCTTAAACGATTTTTGCATTTTTGTAATCCATTTGGTATGCTAGCATTCTCGATGCTATATAAAACTAAAATTTGGTTTTTTTTTAATTCTATTCTGTGAGTGTTTGGGTAGGTATTTGGGGTACTTCTATACTACCTGAACACCCCAAACTGAGGGTCTGGCTGAAAAGTAGCAATTAGAACCTTATTAACCAACTTTTAAAATTGCTCTCTCTCCAAGAAACATGTTAAAATCCTATAGTTTTATCAATCTCCCAGAAAATAATTTGCTTCAAATCAATATTTCTTTGAGAAATTGTCTTCAGTAATATAATATTTTGAATCTAACTTTATGAGCTTCTACATAAACATCACTTTAAACCTTCCTTTCCTTGATAATTCTATAGATCATTTCTTTCTTTGCTAAATATGAGGAAAACGATACAATCTGTTAAACCTGTAATAATAACTAGAACCCTTACAGATCATTACCCCATTTTGCTCAACATAGAACTAAATAAAAACGATAACTTAGTGGCAATAGAGGGCAGTTTGGGATGATGTTCTGGGTTGCGATAATGTTAATGGGTGTACTGATATTTTTGTGGGGAGATTCATAGAATATATAAATAAAGCAACAAAAATTTATAAAATCAATAATAAAAATAGGAGATTAAAGCCTTGGATCAAGTGTGGACTCTTAACATCCATATGTAAAAGAGATGAATTAAAAAAATATTGTACTAAACACATAAATGATATTGAAGCTTTAAATAGATACAAACAATATAGGACTAATCTTTCAAAATCAATAAAAAAAACTAAATATGAATATTATAAAACAAAAATTCAGCAAAACTGTAAAGATGAAAAAAAACTATGGCAGGTTATAAAGGAGGCTACTGGTGATCAGGCCAATTTCTCCAATATCAAACGCATAGTGGATAGTAACAACGTTGAAATTACAAATAAGTTTGACATTGCAAATGAGTTCAACATTCATTTTAGTACCATAGGTAAAAGATTAGCCAGAGATATTAAAACCACACACAGAGGTGGTAAACGAAGGGATCTCACTAACCGAAATTCATTTTATTTTACCTCGGTAACAGAAAATGAAATAATTTTACAAATTAAATAAAATAATATTAAGGGTGGGGATGACAACATTACCTCAGAGATGATCAAAAACAATCACATATTTCTACTTAAACCCTTAATACATATAATGAACCATGTTTTTAGCAAGGGCATCTTCCCAAGTGCGCTTAAAAGAGCCATCATAGTTTCCTTGTTTAAGCAGAGTGATAAGAAAAAAAGGTCATCTAGTCAGAAAGAATTTTCACAAGGGAAGTTAAAAAACTGTTAGTTGAGAATGTATATGAGATACCTGAATTTTTCAATGAGGGATTTTAGTATTTTGAGTTGTATTGGTGTATTGCTCTCTGCTTCGCTATTCAGAGTAAGTCATTAATAATATAAGTTTGTTTTTGTTTGTCTTAATACCTTTGTTTACTTTTAATACACTTATGAATTTGTAGTTTTTATTTTATTTAACTTTTATTCTAAACTTAGGTGAAGACGACTGACTTGTTGTTCATTTTCTATTATTTAATGAAGTTTCACTGTGCATGTATGACAGTCTTATTATTTTTTTTGTCAACTCGGTGGGTACAATTGTATATATTATATACTTTTTTGACTAAGTTTGAAATCTTAATATTTTAGAAATTCTTATACTGAGACATTTACACCCATATTCACTAAAGAGGTTTAAATTTAGACCAGGTTTAACTTGACAGTTGTAAGTTTAAGATGACATTTTTAACAATCGAACAAATCATTTTTCTAAATGTCACAATTAGAGAATGACAGTCACATAAGCGAAACATAAGTGGCGATTTTATATATATTAATAGAGATCAGTACATTATTGCGGACCAGAGGTACGTGACCCGTCATCACCCAACTTAATAAAAAAATCGATAATATATGAAGGTATAAGGCTTTATAATCACCTGCGAGATGTTGTAAAAGGTTCGCCTACACTTAAAGTGTTTAAAAAAGTGTTCGTCTATTGCTAATTGACAAAGCTTATTACCAATTGGATGAATATTATGGAGATGAGTTATAGTTTGCTGATGGTTTATGTTACATTCTTGGTTGACTATTTAGTTGACTTAATACTGTTTATTTCATTTTTGTTTTTTTTTTACTATTCAACTAAACGATGTATGTATGTATGTGTATATGTAATTACGGTTTTTTTTTATTATTTATTATTGCTAGTCCTAATATGTATATATATATATATATATATATATATATATATATATATATATTTGATCTTTTTATAATTTTTTGTCTTTTTTTAACTTTGTATAAATTTCTTTCCTTCATTTTTATATTTTCTTGTGTATATATTTTTTTTGTGTTTTTTTTAACTTTGTAAATAGGAACGTCATTCTTTATACAATAAAGCTTATTGACTATGACAATTTAAGAGTTTTAAGTATAGTGTGGGACACAAAAGAAAACTGGGCGGAGTCAATTAATAATAATAATAATCTTCTTTATTGCCAACAAAATCACAAATGGGTGACAAAGCAACGTCAGGGGAGAGTATACATTACAATAATATAGATTCTATAGATAAATAAGCATAATACAATAAATATTAGGCATAGTTGCATGTAATTATAATTTAAGGTGTTAATAAAAATTATAACAGTACATGTATACATAACTTAAAATTAAAAATTAAAAATGTTTACCAATAAATCAAAAATTCATACAAGAATATTTAAAATTTCACATATACATATATAAAACAATAAAAACACACCTTTTAAGAACAGACCTAGGTAAAATTGAAAGAATAGAAACATTTTTCTTTGGCGTAAGTTATAACTGATTTTTTAAAATAATGGTGATCTTGTATGGACTTAATATCATTGGGTAGCGATCGATAGGCCTTTATAGCCATGTAATAAGAGCCTTTCTCATAAAAAGTCGAGACATGGACAGGAATCACCAACTCATTTCTGTTTCGTGTTGGTTTAGGAAGGTCAGCTAAGAAATCTCTTTAAACCAGTGGTGCCCCGTCGTTCTTTAAATAATATGGCACTCGTTTTTGACTATACCCAGAGATAGATTAAAAAATGTAACTATGCTTAATTAACCTTTATATTTATCTGCTTTCTTTCATGTACCGCACTTCTATATCTCTTTTGTGTTGCAAAAACGACGAACTTTCGAATTTTAAAATGATTTAGTTTTGATTTTTCTTGATCGATTTACCTATAAATATATTTTTTCTTGAGTTCTGTCATTAACGGTTCCCGGGCTACTGCCTACGTCCACTATTATTGGACCACCCAGTATAATGTAACACGATTTACAAGTCCAGATTTTACAAGGGCACCCAGCATCAGATCCAGTGACCGAGAATCATCAAAATTTTAATTTTTGCAGTTCCATTTTGGGCTACTTGGGTATGCCAAAAGTGGCCGTCTGTCTCTGTTTGTCATATTACTTTATACAGGGGCTGTCATTGTGAAGTACTATACAGGACGTTTCCTAATTGCGTGCTGATGTTAAAGGGGATGTTTTTATGTCCTAAGATTCTTAACTTTTGAGATACAGGATGGTAAAGTTTAAAAAGAAAACATTTTTTTTTTCATCCCAATTCTGATGCTATTGTAGATAACTGCATGAAATTTGATACACGACTTCCATGCATTAAGGAGCATACGGATTTACCCAGATTAATTACATATGCATGCCCATGGTAGAAATTTCAAAAATTGATTGTTAATAAAAAATGCCCATTTCACACAGTTATTTATCTATAATAGCATCAGAATTAGTATTTAAAAAACATGTTTTTTTTAAAACCGTCTATCTCCAAAGTTAAGACTTTTAGGTTCTATAAAACTTTTTTCTTAAAAAGGTCCAAGAATCATCCCCCTTTAACATTAGCACGAAATTAGGAAACGTCCTGTATAGTACTTCACAATGACACCCTCTGTACAAAGTAATATGACAGACAGCCACTTTTGGCATACCCGAGTAGCCCAAAGCCATACTGCATAAGTTAAAATTTTGATAAATCTTGTTCACTGGAATCAGTGCTGGCTCCCTTACTATAATTACATTGACGTGTTAATTTTGGAAAAATATGAGTTCTGTAGTTTTTCAAATATTAATTGCAATATTGAATATTTTTTGACACCCGGTATTGAACAGAAAATTAATTATTTTGAAGCAGTTTATTGATAGCTACTTTATGAACAATTTTACAAAATATATTAAATAAAACTAAGCCATTTTTGAGGTTGACGGCTGTGATTCTAATGGTTCGATTCCTTCTTCCTCTGAAAATGATGAGGTTTCATCGTCACTACTTGAAGATCCCAGTGTGATAACTAAATCATCAATAACCGTTTCAATTTTGCCATCTACTTCTCAGTATTTATCTTCAATAGAATGAACATGTTTAACATACAATTTCCAATTTTGATCAATCGCTTCTAATGTTATTGTATTTAAATCTTTTAATTGAAAGTTCGCTGGTGTTGCGCTCTCGAATATATTTTTTTTATTCCTGCCCATGCAACTTCAATAGGGTTGAGGTCGCACATGTATGGAGGCAGCCTTAAAGGGTATGACTGAAGTTGCGTAAAAGACCATCAATTTTATACTTTTTTCTTTAAGCTTGTTGGCTGATATTATTTCATATAATTGATATTTTCTCCATGTTGGATCACATACAAGATTGTTCGATTTAAGCCACGATATCATTTTAGTTTTAGTTGGCACTTTATCTTCTATGTGAGAAGATGATAAGATGCATTACCATTTTCCCTGATCGTTGGAAATATGCCAAAATTTGTCCAGTACTCAAAACAGGTGATCGGGGATGTGTTGAGAACTACCGTCCTATTTCCATCTTATCCAACTTTTCTAAGGCCTTTAAAGTCTGTATCTATTAAAAACTCTTCCATCAAGTCAAATATCTTATCTCCCCAAACCAGCATGGCTTTTTCCATTCGAGATCAACTGTCACGAACTTGACGTCATTTCTTCAAACAGCCTACCAAGCCATTAATCAAAGACAACAGCTAGACGTCATATATACGGATTTTTCGAAGGCTTTTGATAAGTTGGATCACGGTCTCATAGCACAAAAACTGCTCAAAATGGGGTTTCATGAAAATCTAGTCAATTTTTTTATCTCCTATCTGGCAAATAGGATCCAGTTTGTAGACTACAATGGCTTCAAATCAAATGAATATATCGCCACAAGTGGTGCCCCTCAGGCTCCTTTTATATTTTCCATTTTTATTAATGACATCACTGAGGATCTTGCTGGCGGCTGTCTACTTTTTGCCGACAACATGAAGCTCTTTCGTACTGTCTGTAATCAGGATGACTGTATGGTAATTAAGCAAGACCTTGATAGGGTTCATGATTGGTGCATATTAAACAATCTTCCCCAAAATATCCAAAAATGTAAGAAAATGACGATCTCTATAATTCATCAAGAGTTCCACCATAACTACACTCTTGGTAACGCATTGCTTCCCAATTGTGATTCGGTTCGTGACTTGGGCGTTACAGTTGACAAGCGACTTTCTTTCAGTCTGCATATAGATGAGACTGTCCGATCGGCTCTGAAGTCCTTGGGATTTTTGATGAGGAGTACATCGGAATTCTCACAGTTGTCTAGTCGCATTGCTATCTACAATTCCCTGGTTAAATCCAGGCTACTTTACGCGGCCATTGTGTGGGTTCCTACCTACAATGTCCATGTTAATAGGCTTGAATGTGTCCAGCGAAAATTCCTCAAGTACCTGGCCTTCAAAAGAGATGGTGTCTATCCTGAAAGAGGTTTTGATCATGATCTACTTCTTCATCGATTCCAATTTTTATCTCTTAGGAATACCACTATTTGTGCAAGTCTGCATTCCTTTATAAATTATGTAACATGATTGATTCCTCTGAACTGTTGTCTCAGCTTTGCTTCTTGGTACCTCAAACTAACACTCGTAGACACCAAATATTTTAGCAACCCTTAGGTCGTACTAACGTTGCAAAAAAGGCGCCTCTGTATAGAGCCTGTTTGTACTTTAATTCAATAACTTTAGTTAATGAAACTGATATGTTTAACTTAAGTCTAAGTAGTTTTAAGAAAAGCATACTCTCGAGTGTCAATGCACTCTAATTCTATTTTGTTATATATTAATTGTCATTTCTTTCTTAGTGTAAATATGTGTACCATCAACTTGAATCTTATAAATTATTTATGTGTATAAAATTTAAATTTTATCTTGCATTACATACTTAAATAGTTTCTATTATGTGCTAATTTAATCTATAATTGTCTTTGTATTGGGATTGTTCCTGTTAAACAATAAATACTTTTGAATTACCACGACTGATTTGGGAATGTTAGGTAGAAGCTTCTCGAGCAACTACTTTTCAAAATTATCTCTATTCATCTGTCCATAATAGTCTCCAGTTGATAGTCCTGAGGACAACAAATCCGGCTTCTTAACCAGCATATACTTATATATACTTATATTTTATTAACAAAACTTTCATAACATTAAACAGTAATTATAGTACACAACATGAAATAAATTTATAAATATTCAGAAAGTTTTCTAATAGAATGCACCTAGATGTGGAACATCTGTATGTTCATAAGGAATAAGTATATTAATATAAACATAGTCCTGAATATATTTAATTGCATCACACATTGCATGAACTGGAATAAAGAGACTACTGAAGCGGATTCACTGAACAACACCTGTAACACTTTCACTTTGCCAGCATTTGTTCACTGTCATATCATTATCTACCCAGGTTTCGTCCAGATACACAATATTGCATCCTTCTTGCCTATATTGCCTTACATTTGATAGATATTTCACCCGCCAGTGAAAAATATTTGGTCTCTCAATGAGCAATTTTCGTTTATTTTGGCACTTGCGCCAAACAAAATTATTTGATTGTAAAAACCGATTTAAAGTTTTATACCCGTACGGAAAATCTATTTTGTTCTTTACAGCACGAAGTAGGGGTTTGTAGGTCGGAAGCTTCTTCAAGTTTATATAAAAATCCTCTATTGTTCGTCGAATTACTTGAAAATCACCATCGTCAATTTTATCTTTGTATGATAATTGGGGTCTTTTTTTAGGAGATTTTGAAGGTGAAGTAGAACATGAGCGATCATTATGTTCTCTTTGAATTTTTCTTACACTACTTTCCGAAACACCAGTGTAAAATGCAGCGCGTTCTGTTCGATTTTGAATTCGAATAGTCAAAACTATTATTTTCAGCTTCTCTAGTACAGGCCTCTATAACGCTCGCAATAACTTCACGTGCACCGCTTCGAATTATTTTTCCTCTTTTGCTCACCATCGTTACTTCGAAATAATAATGAAATGAAATATTGTGAGTAGTTAACAATATAAAATAAGTATCACAATTTGTACAATAATCACATAATAGATAAAAAAGAGAAAAAAATATTTATATATACAATAGCTGGCAACAAAAAGTGAAAATTACATCTAAAAACACATTAAAAACAGGCAGGTGCAAATCCAAAACATTTCTATCTACAAACTTCAACCTCTCATTAACAAGCCCAGTCTCCTTTTAAAGGTCCCAACTGGCGTCACGGCTTTAGGGCAGCTGGCAATTGGTTAAACTCATTCAACCCTTTGTAACACAAAGAAGTCATTGTTGATGTTTTTGTAGCCCTTATTGGGTAAAAGTGGTTATTACTACATGTAGCATATGAATGAATTTCCCCTCTTAAAATAACAAACTGATCAAAGTAAGTTGGCATTAGACCTTTACTGAGCTTAAAAATAAATACCATGGTAAAAAAATAGAATCTTTGTTTATTTGAAAACCAATTTAAAGCTGTTAACATCATGTTAATGATGATTCAAATTCAACACAACACATTTATATAGAAATGAAAACAAATGCTCGAAATGTATAGGCGCCACTGGAAATGGCTTGAACCTTCTAGCGGCAAGTGCATGGAGACTCTAGGCACATCCCAATTACAAGTGGACCAGTGCCAAATTTACTAAATCCTCGATTCATTTTCCGTACCGCTTAGCTGGCGCACTTTATAGGTGAAGCGGCAAACTATTACAACAAATAAAACAACATAAAATTTATTTGTGTACCCAAATTTTACTTTTCCGGTTGACTATGAACCTTTATTTTAAGGACCGCCCGGTTTTCTTTCATGTTCCGCACTTTACCATGGCAACTAGACCTAGTCTAACTCTTAAACCTTTTTAGAGAATACTGGGTTTAAATTTTATCTTGTATTTATGCATATACTAGAGAGAATTCATAAATATTTTAAGTCTTAGGATATAAATAGCTTGTAAACAAACTGCATACATTTATAATCAATTATTATTGGTTTTTATGATTTCTTGTTAAAAATACATCTTAAAAAATAGGGACATTTTACACATATTTTATAAATTTATTGTTGCTATGGGTTTTAAGATGTGTAGATCAACAATCCTTTAGAAAATAAATACATTGTAAACATACTTCATAAATATGTTATTAATAATGGGTTTACCTGGATAAACATTCAGAATCTTGTTCACAAAACCTATTAGCCATATATTTAATTACATTAGTGAATAGATAAGAAAAAAAAAGCATCTGAAGTTACAATGTCTGTGTCAATGGGAGAGTTTAAAGCATCCTGATAACGAATTCAGCAACCAAAATTGTCCACCAATGGATCAGTTATTTTTATTGTATTCCAAAATTTTTATATATAAATTCAAACTAAGAAAAAATGAAGATATTCTATGGATAACAGGTTTTATTTGCAAAAATACACGTGAAAATACATTTATAGTAAGTCTTTTGTAGATAACCTTTTGCAAATTCTGACTTTCATTTATATTCCTGATTGGTTTCTCATAAGAAACCAACAATAATCCTCATTTCATTGCTGGATCCCAACAACAGGGTTCTTAGCAACGTGGAAAACCTGGAAAAGTCAGGTATTTTAGAAATCCGACTAAAAATCAGGAAAGTCGGGGAATTTTATACTAAACCTGGAAAAGTAGTAAAATTAATCAGCATTGCTTGACTATATTTACTATATATATTTATTATATATATATATATATATATATATATATATTTTATCTCCCCTTAAAATTTGGATGGACATTTTCGCTGTATGTTGTGTAACGGAAGATAAAGCTACTAAGCTTCCACCAAATGTTTGTTATTAAATCAAAAAACGAATTAATCAAAAAAAAAAAGTTATAGATAAAGATCTTCAACAAATTTTAAAATTATATTTTGATGATAAAAGATATTCTTTTACCAACTAATAAGACTGATGTTCATTTTGCCAGTAAAAAAAGCATTAAAAGACCTAAATGTTCCTGAAAAGGGCAAACTTATTTTTTGTCCGAATGTCATTTTTGATAAATCATGTAAAGAAGTTAATAGAACGTTGTTGTCTTAAATATAAGTTTATTAAATATGTAACATGCTTAAAACCAATCATCATGCTTGATCACGGAGTTTCACATAAAGAATCCAAAATATGTTTAAGAATTTGTTTGAAAAAGAAATAATGTCTGCAGAAATTGCAAAAAAGTGGTCAACGCATCTAATAAATACTAAATTTATAGATGTGCAAAACCAAACAAAATTTGGGACAAAATGACTACTTTAAAAATTGTGGCATGTTATTAAGTTAATTTTGATCCTTTCTCAGGGAAACACCACCGTTGAGTCGGGGTTTTCCATAAGTAAAAATATTTTAGTTGAAAATCTGTTGGAGGAGTCCATTATCTGCCAAAGACAAGTATATGACGCAATTTGTCAAATAGATGGTGCAATAAATGTTAATATTCCGCACAAAATGAGGGTGTGTGTTAAAAACGCTTACAAAACTTATCAATATACCCTTGATAACCAAAATCGACGAAAAGAAAAAGAAATTGATCTCGAAAAAAAAAAGAGCCGGAAGTGAACTTTATCATTTAGAAAATAAAAAGAAAAAACTAGAAAAGGAAGCAGCATCCGTGGGACTGGAAATATCGGAACTGAGACGAAAAATTTAATTCTTAATAATGACATTTCCCAAGTATTTATTAATTTTTTGTTTGTAAATACTTTGTATAACTGCATTTTTTTTACTTAATTTTAAATAGAACAGAATATACTTTTAAAAATGTCCAGTTAAATTAACCGTGCTTGCTCTGTTACTATAGCATTTCTTTTAATATTTTATGTTTCTTATACAATTATATTTAAGTTTTGTTGGCTGTTTTATAGGAAATATAAGTTCTCAAAATATAACCTGGAATTTCCGTGAAATTGTCAGGGAAAACCTGGAAAAGTCAGGGAATTTGAAAATTCAAAATTGCTAAGAAGCCGGATCAAGCTTCTCTTCTTTCATTAATAGATTTTCCTGTATGTTTTTGCTATAATTAGACCACGTTGTCTTCATTTTATTTGAATAGTTGTTTCCCTCCATTTCACTTCTTTTCGAGTCACTTTCAAACGTGTTTTTATTATTAAATTTTCATCATGACATGATTCATTACAACATTTCAATGCTACGTAGACAAATATGCCAGATTAATCCGATTTGTACAGAAACTTGCTTTTTTTTCGGAAACCCTACTATTTACATATAAGAATATGATATCATTGATCATTGAAAGGGATTTTGATTGTCTTCAGATTATCTAATAATATACAAGGTGTTCCATTAAAAAAAATGCACTTCTTGCAATTTTTAAATCTAGCAGTAAAGTTACGAATTTTAAGGGTTAGTCATCTAATTTTTTCGTTATTTCCTGCTACCCATTACGTTGCTTTTTGTGACTTGTCATATTTTTGATGCAGTGTATGTTGATGTTTCGATATGAGTAAAGAAGGACACTATGACGCCATCTATTAACGAATAGTTTTAATATGTTTGATGAAGCTTGTTCTCTTCTTAATGTGTAGTTTAATATCAATTTTGCCAAATTTGTGACTTGATTTTGCCAACTTTGTGACTTATTACTATCTTCCCTCATGCTCTTCAATTGTTTTATTAATATGTAGGGGATCAAGTTCTCTCGGACACGATTTTGCTGAAACAAATGAATGTTTTCTAATGGGTTTGGGTCTGGTCCACGTTGTTTTTGTATTCGTGACTAGATCCACACTCATTAAAAAGTGTTCATATAATCGTCAATGAAGAAGGAACCAGTCAATTGAAGGTGGAGCACGATCGGCGACGTTTTCAATCTCTGTGTCGGCGATTTTGGGTTTGGTCCACGTAATTTTATATCGTGACTAGATCCATACTCGTCTATAGGGGTATCCACTTCCCCAGTTGGAGAGTTTGGATGCGTATCGAGTTAGAAGAATTACAGCTGGAGTAGTTTAGTGTTGTGTAATTTATATATATCACTGTAACATTGTTTAGTCCTTTTTATAGAATTGTCACTATGTATAATCGAATGCAGTCTTATCGTGCGGGTCCAAAGGTCACCAACATTATGAATCAAATCAGAAAACACAGTGAATACCAAAATGTTGTGTCATTCTTTTATCGAGCTATTAAATCTCGATGGGCTATTTACAAATATGCAGGGAGAAAGCAAATAGTTTTTTTAATTATATTATGCGATATTATTAAGATAACCACTTAATAGTATTTTGTATATTAAATGCCGAGGAACTAAATAAGAAAATTCGCTAAATATATATTTGGTTAAAATGTTTTGGTTGGTAAAAACAAAAGTACACAAAATAGCAAGCGCTTTAATAAAGTCGGAAAGCGGTTCGATTCAGTGGAACAATCAGGATATGGTCTATTTATACAGCCACTTAACGAAAGAGATTTTTTATCAATCACCAAAAATTATGAGCCCCGCTTGACCTAAAAAATTAACCGCTTATACAGTGTCGTTTATTTAAATGCGGGCCACCCCTGTCCAAAGAAGACTTATTTTTTTTGTATTGTGATAACAAAAAAAATTTCTTTTGCAAAAATATTATACACTTTTGTTAAAAACACAATATAATTAGTTATTACTTCCTTGGTGATAGTTTTCAATTCCGTCTGTCTGTAGGTATGTCTGTCCGTCAGTCTGTCTGTTCGCGGCATAGCTAAAAAACTATATATATATATATATATATATATATATATATATATATATATATATATATATATATATATATATATATATATATATATATATATATATATATATATATATATTATATATATATATATATATATATATATATATATATATATATATATATATATATATATACAGGGTTATGATAAATTAAGGAATATATTCATTATCTTGGAAATTAAAAACGCTCGAACCCGTCGATTTAGATTTATTTTTACGCATATTTAGAAATTATTTTAAATTATACGGGGTCACTCACAAAAGTTGTACAACTGTCATCTTTGATTTTTTTCAATACAACTCCTTATTTTTTTCTGCTGATTTGAATTCTCTATGAAAGTCTAGACATTTTTGGTATAACATAACCTATACTGAAAATCAACAGTTATCGAAATATGTTTATCTAAATAAAACATAAAACACATATCAGGAAATTAAATAAGAAAACTACTTTATTAAATTTTGAAAACGTACACCATTTACAGCTCTACAATGCCCTAGATGATGGAAAAACTCTTGTTGCACATTAGTAACTGTATCACATTGAATATTTCTTATAACAGTTCGAATACGATCCTTAAGAATTTCAATAGTATGTGCCTTATTTTTATACACTTCGTTTTTCACATACCCCCAAAGAAAAAAGTCTAACGGGCTTAAGTCCGGCGATCTTGCCGGCCACTCTATTGTCCCACGTCGCCCAATCCATCGTCTCGGAAAGGTTTCATTTAAGTATCTCCTGACATCACCTGCAAAATGGGGTGGTGCCCCATCCTGTTGATACCATAACAGTTCACTGGGAAGATCCGGATCGTTTACATTAGGATGTAGGGTAGCTAATGCTGGTATAAGATTCTCTTCCAAAAATTGAAGATACATTTGCCCCGTTAGTGCGGAATCAAAGAAATATGGACCTAAAACTTTATTGCCTACAATACCTGCCCATACATTAACACTTTGACGATACTGTGTATGACTTTCCCTGTTCCAGTTAGGATTTTCTTATGCCCAGTTTCTAAAATTTTGTTTATTTACTTCTCCATTGAGACAAAATGTTGCCTCATCTGTGAAACAAATTGTTTTGATAAATAATGGATCATGATTACACATGCAAAACTCGTTTCTGCGATCTGAATCATCATTTATTAATTCTTGAACGAATTTCACTTTATAAGGATACAAATTTTCTTTTTTCAAAAATTTGGAAACTGTTGTTTGATGTATATCATTATCATAGGCTGCGTCAGTAGTTGAGGAATGTGGATTATCTTGAAAAGTTAAGAGAACGTCTAGTTTCTTTTCATCTGAGATCCTAGGGCGACCTTTTACAAAGCGGTCCGTAACACTACCAGTATCCGTCCATTTCCTTTCTATTTTGCTCACTGCAGACTGAGTAATAGGTTGCCTATGAGGATATCTGCTGTTAAACAGCTGACAAACTTCTTTTCGTGTCCTAGTCTTATCACCAGTACCAAGCATTAATATAATTTCAATTCTTTCTTTCTCTGTTAAACGCATAGTCAATATTTGAAGTCAAAATGGCAGATCGTAAATAAATTATATGACTTGTCAACACAGTGACAGTGACAAAGTCATTTTTCTTTGGGATTACGCCACAGACATAGGTAGGGTATACAAATGTCCGATAGGTTATTAAAAACACAGGTTTTATTTAGATAAGAATATTTCGATAACTGTTGATTTTCAGTATAGGTTATGTTATACCAAAAATGTCTAGAATTTCATAGAGAATTCAAATCAGAAAAAAATTTGTTGTTGTATTGAAAAAATCAAAGATGACAGTTGTATAACTTTTGTGAGTGACCCTGTATAGTTTAAAATAATCTCTAAATATGCCTAAAAATACATCTAAATCGACGGATTCGAGCGTTTTTCTATTACCTTTTTAATTTCCAAAATAATGAATTTATTCCTTAATTTATCATAACTCTGTATATATATATATATATATATATATATATATATATATATATATATATATATATATATATATAGGGTGTCCCAATAGTGAGTTCTCGGTTGATATCTTGATAACGGATAGCGATATAAAAAAAAAGTTCAAATGCAAAAGTTGTAGAACAATACGGGCTACATAACCTAAAATTATTTTCATTTATGCAGGGTGTCTCAAAAATCTGTATTGTATATTTTTGCATATTTAGATTCTGCTCGTGATTCTACACATTTTTTGTATAACATATCCTATGTCTAAATCTGATATCCGCCATTTTGTAAAAAATTATGAATTGCAGTGCCTTTTTTCAAACGACGCGGGCCGTTGGCATTTTGATATAGGATTATAATTTTTGGCAGGAACATTAAAAAAAGTATGGGTTGACTTTCAACGTAAACAAAATTTGTCGGCGTTGTACAGGGTGTTCCAGCGAGGACTGAACAGGGACCTATTTTCGACCTTCCTTGTATTTTGGAAAAATTCAAAATAGCCAATCGATGTATTTTTTCTTGTAGAATCCAAAAATGTCATCGAAAAAATATTTGAACCAGAAACAAAAGAGTTACGCTATGCATCAGGTGTTTTTTAAATGGAATGTATCGTTTTTTATACGATTTTTGGAAAGAGAGATTTTTTTTATGTCCGTTCTGATTAAAAGATTTGATTTTGCGATAGCTGTTTATATTACATTTTAATGTTTTACAAACTAAAATTTTAGCTTCACCTGCTTAAAATATACGATAGGTTGGTATAGGTGATCAAGGTAAAATGACGTTTGAATGCTTTGTCAATAAAAATTGACATTATTTTAATTATTGTCGAAGTCTTCACCTAAAAAATATATATTTGACTCTGATCGAAATGAAATACTCTTTGGACGAGAGACTACAGATTGTTATGCTATTTTACAAGTGCCAAGAAAATGCAAGAGAAGCAAGAAGAAGATTTATTGCAAATTTTCATAGAAATATATCCATCAATACAATTCTAAGGATAAAAAACCTATTTGAGGAAAATAAAACTTTACATGATAGAAAAAGAAATATACAAAGAAGAAGAAATCGAGACCAGAATCCAACCAAATCTATTTCGGATGCAGTTCGGGAAGTTCAGTACGGTGGCGGTGTAAGGCGCAGAAGAGTTACCCGAGGGACTGTTCACAGGACTGAAAATTCATAAATTTAGGCCTTTTCGTATCCTTCCACTTCAGCACCTAACACCGGCACAAAAAGAACTTCGCTTCCAATTTGTTTCTCAAATGGTAATTCGGCAAGAAAACGAAGACCCTGATTTATTCAAAAATATTGTGTGGACCGACGAAGCTACTTTGACAACATCGGGAGTATTCAACAGACATAATAGTCACCACTGGACCGTTGAAAATCCAAAAAAGTTCCAGACTATTAAATTTCAAGGGAGGGATTCTATTCATGTTTGGTGTGGGATAAAAAACAATAAAATTTTTGGGACCAATATTTTTTAACGGGACTTTAAATGGGCACAGATATTATGAGTTTTTAGAAAACGAAATTGAAAATTTTTTGGAAGACCTACCATTGGCAGAATATCAGAATTTAATTGGGCAACATGATGGGGCGCCTCCTCATGCCGTGCATGATGTGGTTTAATTTTTAAATCGGCGCCATAACGAATGGATAGGGCGAAATGGAACATATGCTTGGCCGCCCAATAGCCACGACCTCTCAGTTTTGAATACATTTCTTTGGGGCCATTTGAAGAACGTCGTATACAGACAACGAAACGAAAATATTCAAGAGATCATGGGAAAAATTGTCGATGAAATAAACCTCCTTAACCAGGAAAATCATATTGTAACAGCAAGTTTGGAAAGGCTACAAGGGGGTTATCGATGTTGTTTCGAGAAAAACGGCGGTCACATTGAAAACTTATGTTATTAGTAGTTTTATTTTATTATTTAATAATTATTTTTTATTGAATTTCTTTTTCTATCATGTAAAGTTTTATTTTCCTCAAATAGGTTTTTTATCCTCAGAATTGTATTGATGGATATATTTCTATGAAAATTTGCAATAAATCTTCTTCTTGCTTCTCTTGTATTTTCTTGGCACTTGTAAAATAGCATAACAATCTGTAGTCTCTCGTCCAAAGAGTATTTCATTTCGATCAGAGTCAAATATATATTTTTTAGGTGAAGACTTCGACAATAATTAAAATAATGTCAATTTTTATTGACAAAGCATTCAAACGTCATTTTACCTTGATCACCTATACCAACCTATCGTATATTTTAAACAGGTGAAGCTAAAATTTTAGTTTGTAAAACATTAAAATGTAATATAAACAGCTATCGCAAAATCAAATCTTTTAATCAGAATGGACATAAAAAAAATCACTCTTTCCAAAAATCGTATAAAAAACGATACATTCCATTTAAAAAACACCTGATGCATAGCGTAACTCTTTTGTTTCTGGTTCAAATATTCGATGACATTTTTGGATTCTACAAGAAAAAATACATCGATTGGCTATTTTGAATTTTTCCAAAATACAAGGAAGGTCGAAAATAGGTCCCTGTTCAGTCCTTGCCGGAACACCCTGTACATGGGGTCCTAGATAAGTAGGAGAAATTAAAAACATCATATCTTCATTTTTTTAAATGGAAAACATAGTATTTTAATATTTTAGACTATTCGTGACCCAAAACCCTATCTTTCGTTATAAATATGTCCTATACCTATTTGTCATAGTTTCCGAACTTTTGACCTTTTTGTATTTATTATTTGGTGTTCAATGGCAATCGCCTTAGAATTTGCTTTATTATCGAATTTATAGAATTTTCCGAGGAATCCAAACATTTGTATTTCGACTTTTTCTCTGTTATTAAAAATAAAGGAATTAATTATGTATTTAATTAATGTACATTAATACACAGTAAAAAATGCAAAATTAAAAATTCAGTCTACTATTTTTCTTTATGTAAAAAGGCAAATAAATATTTTAATTAAAGAGACACAACAGAAAAAGAAGTCCTACAATCACTTGATTAAATGTTCAATATGACCACCATTTCTTTCAACACACACTTGTAGCCGATTCACAAAGGAATTGTTAACTATATTCAGCATCGCGGTATTGATATTTGTACATGCATTTCTAACTCTCATTTTCATATTCTCTATGGTAGTGGGTGGCGTTTGGTAAACTTGCTCATTAACAAAACCCCACAAGAAAAAATCTAGTTTTGTGAGGTCCGGAGACCTTGCCGGCCATGATACTGGATCTCCCCTACCAATCCATTTATTTTCATAATTCGCGTCTAAAAATTGCCTCACCTGCCTGTTAAAATGTGCCGGAGCGCCATCTAGTTGGAACCACATCCGCCTCACTAGATTCAAAGGTAATTCGTCAATCCACTCCTGCAAACTGGTTTTGCAGTAAATTTAGGAAAGTGTCTCCATTAACTCTATTTTCGAAAAAAATAAGGTCCAATGATACGGTTACCGATTATACCAGCCCATACATTAAGAGACCATCTATGCTGGTGATCCAAGAGGATAATGAATCTGGGGTTTTCAGAACTATAATAGTGGAAATTATGTCGGTTGACGTATCCATTTTTATGAAATGTCGCTTCGTCAGTAAATAAAATGTTATCGAAAAAAATCATGTTCTTCTCTATTTTTTGCTAATGCACAAGTACAAAATTCAAGTCTTCGATTGAAATCGTCTTGATCCAGCTCTTGTACCAGTTGAATATGGTATGGGTGAAATTTATGTTTTCTAATTATTCTATTTGCCGTAGATTTAGCAACACCTCTCTCCTTTTCTAACTGCCTACATGAAATATGGGGATTTTCAATTAAAGTTTGCATAACAAGATATTCAGTTTCTTCATTTGCGGCTCTTTTCTGCCTTTGCAATTTTTGTTCGTAATCGACACATCCAGTTCTTTCAAATCGTTCTTTGAGTCTGACAAATGATACCTCATGAGGATGATGTTCGGCATTGCTAAACCGTTGCGCATAAACTCTACTTGCTAAAAAACAATTTTGATCACTTGCGCCCAAAACATAAATCATGTTAATCAATTCTTCTCTAGAAAAATTCATTTTGAATCAATTTGAACACCGTTACTACACAAATACAAGAGTTTGACATTTCGCCATGACGACATTTTCCCCGTTTTCATTTGTTTTTGCTTTAGGATTGTCTAAGGCATCTTCGTACATTAAGTTCTAACTAAATGTTGACACTGCCTACGCTTTTATAATAGCCAAAATAGTAAATATTTAAGAACAGTTGGTAAAATATCTGTTTTATCTTCTATAAGTCTTTAGGTCGCGATTCTTAGTACAACATTATCAGCTGAATTTTTAATTTTGCGTCACTTGTAGTGTATTATAATTAGAAAATTCGATAATAAAGCAAATTATAAGGCGATTGTTATTGAAAACCAAATAATAAATACAAAAATGTCATCTCGGAAACTATGACAAATAGGTATAGGACATATTTATAACGAAAGATAGGGTTTTGGGTTACGAATAGTGTAAAATATTAAAATACTATACATTCCATTTAAAAAAATGAAGATATGATGTTTTTAATTTTTTTAATTTCTCCTACTTATCTAGGACCCCCTGTACAACGCCGACAAATTTTGTTCACGTTGAAAGTCAACCCATACTTTTGTTAATGTTCCTGCCAAAAATCATAATCCTATATCAAAAAGCCAACGGCCCACGTCGTTTGAAAAAAGGCACTGCAATTCATAATTTATTACAAAATGGCGGATATTAGAAAAATTATCAGATTTAGACATAGGACATGTTATACAAAAAATGTGTACCATCACGAGCAGAATCTAAATATGCAAAAATATACAGGGTGTCCCATAAGAAAAAACACAACTTTGCTTCGCGACAGATTTTTGAGACACCCTGTATAAATGAAAATAATTTTAGGTTATGTAGCCCGTATTGTTCTACAACTTTTGTATTTGAACTTTTTTTATATCGCTATCCGTTATCAAGATATCAATCGAGAACTCACTATTGGGACACCCTGTATATACATACACACGATTTTAGTCCAGTTTCAAATATGCCTCGATTTTTTAAAGCTTCTTTTAAAACTTTAAGGATTATATTAGTTTTTGATGCGTATAAATCGTAAATTGTATTACAAACATCCATTTTTACATTGTCACTTGAGTCTTCTGTCTTTTGCCTTTTTTGTGTACATTTTTTAATCTTCTTCGGTAGTAAATTTACATGCACAATTTACATTACAATAGTACATTTTTTCCATGCACAATTTTCTGCACAGTCCTTATACCGATTCCCAGAGCTTTTGCTACTGTCTCGTGGATATTGGCGGGTGAATTTTCATTTTCGTAATATTTTATTAGATTTAATACCATTTTATTTCGCTTGTGGATGCAAAAAACCCGAAAATTGTTTTCTATTACTCATTTTGTCACTAACTTGTCAATCTGACCTTGAAGTGACATCGCTCAAAGATTTTTGCAACTGCTGGTATTTATATGTTTATCCTCTTTTTTCATAAGAAAATATCATAGCTTTATCTAATTCATCTTCCGGATTTTATGCGGAGGATACGATTACACGTAATAAAAGAAGAAAAACAAACTTTTGAGAGTTTGTCGTTGATAAGTCGTATGACCCGCACGATAACACTGCTTTTGACTATAACAAGTTTTTTTATGGCGAAACTAGCACTTATTGTTGATGACTATACCCGGAAGAAAAGCTGAGGTCAGTTTATAAATGCCATTTTTTTAAATATTGACATATTTATTAACTTAGTATAAAAATGTAGCCCCTATAGCAAATACCACACTGTATTTTAATTGAAATTAAAAATAAATGCCAGAAAAACGAAATTCGAAAAACTTAGAGGTTAAAATGTCCTTTGGGTGCAGTTGGTTTAACTACATGTTTAGAGACAAGAGTCTGTTTATTTTTTACAGTTTCGCAGAGTAAGCGAATCTTTATCGCATTTATGTACCTATTTGTTACAAGTTCAAAACGCAGATCTAGTCGATTTATTATCGTATTAAATATAAGCCATTTTTGCCATACACGTGGCGTTCTGAGCCGACTTAAAAACATAAAATTGGTAAATTTCCTTTACTCAGAACTTCCCTCGTTGTGATTATTTCCTTTAATTGAATTATTCCAAATTAGTTCACTACACAGTCATAGGCGTCCTCCGAACCATTTCCAGGGGGAGGGGGCAAAAAAAAAACTCATCGATAATCCATTTGGTATATATACAGGGTGGCCCAAAAGGTCCTACCAATAATTTAGGAATACATAGATTTGATTAAAATATCGCGATTTAGCCATATTTGCCTTAGTCTAAAAAATAATATTAAGAAAGATACAGGGTGATTAAGTTAAAATTTTATTTTCGATTTTTTAAAAAACTATCCTTGGTTTTTGAGATATTAAAGTGAAAATTGGTGATGACGGATTTTTTATAGCCAGTAATAATACGCCTTCAATTTTATGTGTCCCTAAATTATTAGTAGAGCCTTTTGGGCCACCCAGTATTTTATATATATATATATATATATATATATATATATATATATATATATATATATATATATATATATATATATATTTATATATATATTTATATATATATATATATATATATATATATATATATATATATATATATATATATATATATATATATATATATATATTTATATATATACAGGGTGATTCATGAGGAAATGTCAATACTTCAAGTACATATTCAGGACCAAAAAATAAACATAAAAGTCTATATAAATAAGTGTCCGCAAGGCCTTAGTTCTCAAGATACAGGGTGTTAAAGTTTTTATTTAATTTTCCTAGTTTTTAAATAAAATCTATGATAATGTAAATAATGGAGTGAAAATTGATATACGGGGGTTTTTTGGTATGACAAATTCGAATCTAATATTAGTATTGCTCTTACTTGTAGGGGGCGCCACCTACATGTCTTTCTACTTCTTCGAATAATCACAACTTTTTGGTACAGTCTTGTATTACATTTTTGAGTAAAACAAATTATGCCCTTGCCATTTCTGCGTCAAAAAGGTATACCTGTTAAAAGTGGATTTGAGCAACCGTTTTCGAGATATTTGGATTTAAAACAATTTCGGCCCATGTAATTTTTTATCGCAAAATTTTAAAAGTTTGTTATTTTGTCCAAATTTAAACGCATCTTCGCACAAAAGCTTTGAAATGAAAGACACACACATTTTTTTGAGGTGTGTATTCAGTGCCTCAGACATAAACTAAACAAAAGGTATTTAATTTTTATTAAAATTATTATTATTAAGTTGTTTTTAATAAAATCTAGGTTACTTTTTATAATTTTCAAAAATTCCACCATTTGCTTCTAAGCACAGGTCAGCTCCATGGTGTATAGCTCGGGTTGCTCTGTGGATACATTCGGGCGCATTTCCTAGTGTTTGTGCTGCGTTTGTTATACCAGTGATTTGAACCATCCCCAAAGACAATAATCCAAAGGATTAAGGTCTGGCGATCTAGGTGGCCAATTAAACGGACCTCCCCGACCAATCCATCGGTTTGGAAAGTTTTGGTTTAAAAAATCTCTTACAAGTATACTGTAGTGTGCACGGGGCTCCATCATGCTGCAAATACATGTTTTGTCTTACATTAAGGAGAACATCTTCTAATAGATTTCGCAAGTGATTTTCAAGAAAGTTTAAATATTTTACTCCTGTAAGACTACCGTCGATTATAAATGGACCAATTAAATGACCATTTAACATTCCACACCACACATTAATGCTAAATTTATGTTGGAAATTGTGTTCTATTGTAGCGTGAGGATTTTCATAGGACCACCGGTGTTCATTGTGAAGATTATTTATACCATCACGCGTGAACTGTGCTTCATCAGTGAACAAAACATACCTATACAACCTTCGATCTTCATTAATCCAGTTACAGAATTGCATTCTCAACTCAAAATCACCCTCCTGCAAATGTGGAACCCGTTGTAAATGAAATGGGTATAAACATTTAATGTGAAGATTTCTCCAAGCAGACGATTGTGTAATTTTTGTTAAGTATCTGCAATCCGCCTAGTGCTTATTCTTGGATCATTTTCGACGGCATTGAGTATTGCCTCTTCTACTTCAACGTTGGGTCCCAATTCCCTTTCAGATACAATTTTCGCACTTGGAAACATCCCAGATTCTCCAGCAATAGTGAAAACTTGTTGAAAAACTTCTATCTGGCACCCTTCTATCTGGAAAACGACGCTGGTACTCCGCGACTGCTTGAATTGCTTATGATTTTTATTGTTTATGAGCAAAACAATTGACAAACACAGCACTTGGGAAAGTTTCTCGAATTTTAACTTGCAGACCCCCTAATTGTTCTGCCATCACTGCAGCTCCATCATAACTTTGAGCAACAAATTTTTTTCTCTCCATTAATTTCTTTAGTAACGTTATAAACTACGGTATATAATGCATCTGCTGTACGATTTTCGGACACATTCTTAAAACCTAAAAATCGCTCTTGAATACTTCTGTCTGTTTTAACGTAGCGTATTACTATATATCAGGGGTGCTCAAACTTGAACTGCTGGCGATTTACCTCAATATTTTTAGATTACTTACGATCGACTCTGAGAGGCTGCATGTATGTGTGATGCAGGGTTTTTTACATAAACGATACATACACCCTACCACCTACCTACCTAGGTAGGGTCTACCGTAGCATATATAGATATTAGCTTTCCGCACAATATACATTATTTTAGTCAAGGTTTAAGTTCGGTTTAGTTAGGTTCTTCTCTACAATATCAATGAAAAAACTCATAGTTATTCAAAATTGCGAGTTTATTGGTTATTACAAAACTAAAGAGTTACACATGGTGTTAAACTTAACTAAGGAGTGACTTTGGATGTTGAAGCGTGGCACTGCATGTCCTTTGGATGTTGAAGCGTGGCACTGCATGTCCTCAGCATACTTTTCATAAGATGGTACGTAACCACAGAGAGCTAATCGCAAGCATGATGACATATGATCGTCCGTTAGTCGATTGCGATATTTTGACTTACCTATCTTCATTTCAGAAAATGCAGAGTCGCACAAGTAAGTTGACCCAAACATTGCTGTCAGTTGAAGGGCGATTTGCCTTAGATTCGGATATTTATCTTCAGATATAAAACACCAGAAATTTGTATCAGATGCTGTAGCTTTGAGATGTATATGATATAATCTGCACCAACTCATTTTCAACAGAACATGAGTTCATATTAAACTGACTTGCTATTTCAGTAGCTAATCCCTCATTGTTTTTACATGATAAAGGATAACCCATAAATGATGCTACATTTGCCAATTTACTACATTCATAAAAACGCATTTCGAATTGTCCCAAAATATTTGATAATTCAGCCTCATATGTATCATAATTCAACTGAGGAATTCTTGCTTTCAAAGACGGAAACTGTTTCAGATCCTTTCTTTTCAGTTGATCTATCATAAGTTGCAATTTACTTTTGAATGCGTTTACTGCGCTAATCATCTCAATAACAGTTTTTGCTTTACCTTGAAGCTCTATGTTAATGGTGTTTAAGTGTATTGTGATGTCAGTCAAAAATGCCAAATCAGTCAGCCATTTTTCGTTTTTCAACATCTGAGTGTCATCACCTCTTTCGTCTAGAAAAGCTGTTATTTCGGGCAATAATTCTTGAAACCTTTCTAGGAATTTTCCGCGACTCAACCACCTGACGTCCGTGTGAAGAACTAAATCAGTGTGTTCAGCTGACTCCCTATCTTCCAACTGCAACTTAAAGAGCCACAGTTGCAAGCTACGTGCACGGATGGAATTCACAATTTTTGTTGCAATGCCCATAATTTCCTCCGTGTTTAAAACTTTTGAACACAAAACTTGTTGATGTATAATGCAATGGATTGAAAATAATGAAGGGAAATCTTCATTAGCTCGACACAATGCCACAAAACCGTTTTTGTTTGCAGTCATTGCTGGTGCTCCATGGGTTGTAATGCACAATAATTTATATATTGGTAGCTTGTAGTTTTTTTACAAAATTGAAAAAAACGTCATATATATCTTCGCCTTCAGAGGAATGATTGTCAAAATTATTCCTTAGCCAACATGTCATTGAATACCATCCGAATAAAAATACACAGCTGGGCAGTGTCTGTCATATCGCTGGATTCGTCGAACTGTAAAGAAAAGTATGTACGTTCCATGATATCATTTTTTAGTTTATCTGCCATGTCCTGACTCATGACTTCAATACGCCTTGTGACAGTAGGACGAGATAACTGAAGTTCTCTAATAGCAGACATGATTTCTGTTTTATTTTTAAAATCTCCAAATAAAGTCTCACCCGCTTCAATAAATGCTTCCTTCACAGCCGATCTATCTTCGAATGGTTTCTTGTGTTTCGCCAATATATGGGATTTTTGTCCGCGCCTCGCCAACCTGCCTAATTCTTTTTAGAATAATGGTTGCAACAGCGGAAATTAAATCATTCTGGATTCAATTCGGCGTTCCGCGAAAAACGCTAGACTGCTCTAAATGATTTTTTAAGCAATCATCATATTTAGCCATTAAACTAAGTAAATCTTGAAAATTTCTTCTGTTTCAAGAAATCCTTGTTTCGTCATGACCTCTAAATCCCAATTCGTGCAGTCTGAGAAAACAAGCAACATCGATAAGTCTTCTTCATATTTGCCTATTTGTGTGACTAATTTCCAACTGTTTATTAAGGGCGTGTTCAATTCTGGTTTTACCGAAGTCTTTTTCTTTTATGATGAACTGCAAATGCGCTTTGGACAGCTTTATGGAAATTGTTTAAATCGGAAAAACCAGTTTTATTCCAGAGACCTTTTTCATTTTCAAAAACCAACAAAATAATTTACTTATATTTTCACACCCTGTTAGCCATTTAAATTGTTCATATTGTTTTTCCGGATAAAAATGTCTAATACAGTTTTTCATTTTTGTGGTTAAATTTTTCATAGGCGGTTTTGCCCTGCCTTTGGAAATTATTAGAAGCGAAGTTCAATGTTGAAAATCCCTTTATTATTAAGACACACACCACACATTCACACACACTCTTCTTACTAAATTCTCCAACATTTTCAATGTTATTACCGACAGCCGAAGTTGACGGTATTTGCATATCCACGTCCGTATTATTGTCTTCCATATCGCACCATACACGACACGACGTACGTATCACACAACACACGGATAGCCGTTCAAACAAAGAACCTACCCCAAGGATAGCTTCCGCCACCACTTAAAGCACGCGACTGAAATGCAAAAATTGCAATCAGCCGGTGGAAAGTTCAATAACCTCTGGCTCGATTCACAGGAAATCAAGCATACAGGACTTGGCTGCAGAGAAGCTAGCGGCCCGCATAGGTTCTATTCGATATTCTATTGTGGCTGCGTCGGAGTCAAGGCCGCATTTATTATGGGCTTGATAATTAAAATAATATTTTAGCATTTTTAATATAAACTAAATTAACGGTTTCCTATTTCAAAAATTACATTTTAGATGTTTTGTAATTTTTTTTGGGGAAGCACTGCTTCTCTTGCTTCCATGGACTGCACGCCCCTGACTCGTACAGCTGACAGTTAAGGATAAACTATGAGGGCCTCTCTATTTACTTATGCGTCTATGCTATGAAATCCATATTCATAACACATTGAGATCTTTTCAGAACTTGTAACCACACAATTGATAGAATCTGCTAACATTAAAATTAAATAGCCTCGCGGCAATATCTTCGTAATATTTCAATCACGGATATACGAACAATTCTATATATTCGGCGGGATTAAAAGATCCACTTAACATGAGATACTACTGCCATTGTTATTTTTTATGACTCTTTGGGCCTATGCTCTTTTATTTGTTATAGAGAAACCAAGTGCCGGTGTCGAAAATACAGACTCCCGTTCAGGCCAGGAGACTACAGGACGAGCCCATGGATGTTACAGTCAGTAGTCCACGGTAAGTATATCCCAATTTTGACTAGATAACCTCAAAACTTAGGGATTACGCGAAAATACATAGAAAGTCAGGGGATAACAGTAACTCGGAAGACTAGAAAATCGGCTTAAGTAGTGAGACTTTCTAGTGTATTATGTTTTAAAAGATTTACGTGCCAAGAGAGTTAGTTTTACGGCTGTTACAAATTGAAATTGTGACAAATTCCCCTATATATTTTGTAAAATTAGATGGGTTGAAAATGTTCGAGTCTGTGAAAGGGCTTCGGAAATTGTATCTCTCCTTAAAATTGGAATGGATGGAAGATTATTTAAACCACTAGCTTCCATCAGATGTTTCAATTACTAAGACAAAAAAAGGCTTTAAAAGATACTTTTTTAAAACCAATACTCACATGTTTTCACACATTGCCGCTATTTTTGAATCATTTAAAAAAAATCAAAGCCATAAAGCTATGGTTCCTTTTTTGTACGATGATTTATTACAAATACTAAACGATTTAATCAAAAATATCTTAAAAATACAAGTTATGGATAAAGGTGTCGAACAAATTTTAAAATTAAATTTTGCTAATAAAGATTCTTTCACCAACTAATCAGGCTGATGTTGGTTTTGCCACTAAAAAAGCATTAAAAGACCTAAATGTTCCTGAAAAGGATAAACTTATATTTTGTCGGAATGTCAGACATTTTTGATAAATCAAATAAAGACGTTAATAGAACGTTGTTGTCTTATATACAAGGTGTTTCAAAAAGGTCTGCCAAAATTTCTAGGACATATAGTACATCAAAAAATAAGTGTAGTTTACTCTATAAACCTATGTCCGAAAATGCACCCCTAGGGAGTTACAGCCCCTCGAAGATGACACGCGAAAATAGTTTTTTGGCATTTTCTTTAAAACTATTAAAGAGAAGTTAATGAAATGTTGCATAGGGGCCTACTTTTTAATGAGAAATTTAACCAATTTGTCAGATTTGTCATATTTATTCAGGGGCGTAACTTACGAGGGGGCTGAAATGCCCTAATGACCATATTTTTTTTGTGGGTTGTATTTTCTAAAAAATACATCAAAAATATCAAATTCTGATTAATTTTACATAAAAAGGTACTCTTGTTAAAATGTTTTAAAGTCGATAGTTTTCGAGTAATTTACAGTTAAATGTTGAAGTGTTTTCCCAAGCTTTTCAAATTGCTTGTACAAGATATCTTAGAAACCCTTTTAAGTAGGCCGTGGTATGATTTAAACAAATGAGCGCATTCTTAGAAAATAAAACTCAAAGTATTCCTAGATAAAAGTTTATTGAATAAAATTTTTAAAAAATAAATAACACTAGTGAACTATACCAAAATTATAACAGATGCTCAAAATGTCCTCCGTTTTCTTGAATGCATAAATTTATTCTTCGGTTTAAATTATTTATTAAATTTAAGCTTTGACCATTATTTTGAAGAAGTGTACATTCATGAATTATTTTGTCTCTCAATTCTTCAACCGTGTTAATTTCATTTTCATATACTTTTGCCTTTAAATCTCCCCAAACATTAAAGTCCAGTGTATTCATGTCGGGAGACCTAGCAGGCCAGTGAATTGGAGCATCTGCACCGCGTCCGATCCATTTGTTTGGAAAATGATTATTTAACCACTGTCGCGCTCTTCTACTAAAATGTGGGGGTGCGCCATCATGCATAAAAACAATGTCCCTTCTAAGATTTAACAGTACATTTTCTAATATTTCAAATAGATTATTTTCTAAAAAATCAGCATACATATCTCCGTTTAAATTACCATTAAAAATATGAAACCCTATAAATTTATTTCCCAAAGTAGCTGCCCAAACATTGATTTTAAATTCATGTTGATAGTGAGACACTCTAGTGACTCTTGGATTTTCTTCAGCCCAGAAATGCGAGTTATGATAATTAAAAACGCCCGCCCTTGTGAAGGTTGCTTCGTCCGTAAATAAGATTTTATTGAAAAAATTTGGATCAATACGTTCTCGTTCAAGCAGTACTTCACAAAAATCGGCCCTTAATGGCCTATCCTCTGGTTGTAAATGTTGCACTTGTCTAAAGTGGTAGGGGTGGAGTTGCTGTTCTTTTAGAACTCTGAACGCACTTGAATGGGAAGTATTCGTTCTTAACGCCAATCTGCGTGAACTAATTGTAGGCTCACGAAAAACGGTTTCTAAAACTTGTTCCTCAACTTCTACCGTTCGCGCATTTCTGGGACGTCCATTATCTGTGTTTTTTATTGTAAGTGAACCATTTTCTCGTAACCTCTGCTCTATTGCCAAAAATGTTCTGCGATTCGGTACATTTCTACCAGGATATTTTTCTGAATATCTTCTAACTGCTAAGTTTGAATTTCCGAAACACTCACCCAAGGTTAAAATCATATCAACTTGTTCGGAAAATGTATAATTTGCCATTTTTTAAAAGTAAATGAAGTAATTAATAAATAACAGAATTCCATCAAAAGTCAACTTGACGTACAGCTCATTTGTTTAAATCATACCACGGCCTACTTAAAAGGGTTTCTAAGATATCTTGTACAAGTAAAATGAAAACCTTAGGAAAACACTTCAACATTTAACTGTAAATTACTCGAAAACTATCGACTTTAAAACATTTTAACAAGAGTACCTTTTTTATGTAAAATTAATCAGAATTTGATATTTTTGATGTATTTTTTAGAAAATACAACCCACAAAAAAAATATGGTCATTAGAGCATTTCAGCCCCCTCGTAAGTTACGCCCCTGAATAAATATGACAAATCTGACAAATTGGTTACATTTCTCATTAAAAATTAGGCACCTATGCAAAATTTCATTAACTTCTCTTTGATAGTTTTAAAGAAAATGCCAAAAAACTATTTTCGCGTGTCATCTTCGAGGGGCTGTAACTCCCTAGGGGTGCATTTTCGGACATAGGTTTATAGAGTAAACTACACTTATTTTTTGATGTACTATATGTCCTAGAAATTTTGGCAGACCTTTTTGAAACACCTTGTATAATATTTTAGTTGAAAATCTGTTGGAGGAGTCCATTATCTGCCAAAGACACGTATATGACGCAATTTATCAAATAGAGGATGCATTAAATGTTAATATTTCCGAATCGAAACTTTATCATTTAGAAAATAAAAAGAAAAAACTAGAAAAGGAAGCAGCATCCATTATTATTATTTTTCTATTTTTTCTATAATCCTTTTAAATTTAATTTTTAAAAATGACATGCAAATATATATTAATTTTTTGTAAATGCGTTGTATAACTGCATTTTTTACTTAATTTTTGAATAGAACAGAATATCCTTCTAAACATATATAAAGTGCGGGACACGAAAGAAAACCGGGCGGAGTCAATCGGTTTAGGAAGGTCGGCCAAGAAATCTCTTTAAACCAGTGGTGTCCCGTCGTTCTTTAAATAATATGGCACTCCTTTTTGACTATACGCACTTCAGATAATTAAAAATGTAACTATGCTTAATGAACCTTTACCTATATTTGTCTGTTTTCTTTCGTGTACCGCACTTCTATATCTCTTTTGTGTTGCAAAAACGGCGAACTTTAAAATGATTTAATTTTGATTTTTCTTGATCGATTTACCTACAAATATATTTTTTCTTGAGTTCTGTCATTAACGGTTCCCGGGCTACTGCCTACGTCCACTATTATTTGGACCACCCAGTATAGTGATACACGATTTACAAGTCCAGATTTTACAAGGGCAGCCAGCATCAGATCCAATGAACGAGATTTATCAAAAATTTAATTTATGCAGTTCGACTTTGGGCTACTCGGGTATGCCAAAAGTGGCCGTCTGTCTCCGTTTGTCATATTACTTTATACAGGGGCCGTCATTGTTAAGTACTATACTAATTGCGTGCTGATGTTAAAGGGGGTGTTTTTATGTCCTAAAAGTTTAAACTTATGAGATACAGGATGGTAAAGTTTAAAAAGAAAACATTTTTTGCATCCCAAATCTGATGCTATTCTAGATAACTGCATGCCACTGGTAGAAATTTCAAAAATTGATTTTTAATAATAAAATTCCCTTTTATGCATAAAACACGTGTATCAAATTATACACAGTTATTTATCTATAACAGCATCAGAATTAGCATTTTAAAAAAATGTTTTTTTAATACCCTGTATCTCCAAAGTTAAGACTTTTAGGTTCATATTAAACTTTTTTCTTAAAAAGGTCCAAGAATCACCCGCATTTAACATTAGCACGCAATTAGGAAACGCCCTGTATAGTACTTCACATTGACTCCTGAACAAAGTAATATGACAGACGGAGACAAACGGTCACTTTTGGCATAGCCCAAAGTCGAACTGCATAAGTTAAAATTTTGATAAATCTTGTTCACTGAAATCAGTGCTGGCTCCTCTACTATAACTACATTGATGTGTTAATTTTGGAAAAATATGAGTTCTGTAGTTTTTCAAATATTATTGAGTTATTAGATATTTTTTGACACCCGGTATTGAACAGAAAATTAATTATTTTGAAGCAGTTTATTGACAGCTACTTTATGAACAATTTTACAAAATATATGAAAAAAAAACCAAGCCATTTTTGAGGTTGACGCCTGTGATTCTAATGGTTCGATTCTTTCTAAATCGTTGTCTTCCTCTGAAAATAATGATGTTTCGTCGTCACTACTTGAAGATCCCAGTGTGACAACTAAATAATCAGTAACCGTTTTCAGTTTTGCCATCTACTTCCCAGTATTTATCTTTAATAGAATGAACATGTTTAACATACGATTTCCAATTTTCAGCCGATATTGAGTCAATTTCACCGGGGTTGCGCTCTCGAATATATTTTTTTACTCCTGCTCATGCAAGTTCAATAGGGTTGAGGTCGCACATGTATGGAGGCAGCCTTAAAGGTGTATGACCGAGGTTACGTAAAAGACCGGCAATTTTATACTTTTTTTCTCTAGACTTGTTGGCTGATATTACTTCATATAATTGATATTTTCTCCATATTGGATCACATACAAGATTTTTCGATTTAAGCAACGATATCATATGAGCTTTTGTAGAGTACTTAGTTGGCACTTTATAAGACGCATTATCCATTACCACGACTGATTTGGGAGGAATGTTAGGTAGAAGCTTCTCGAGCAACCACTTTTCAAAATTATCTATATTCATCTGTCCATGTTAGTCCCGAGCGAAAAACTAAAGCAGCACCTGGAACAAATCCGGCTTCTGAACCAGCATGGGCTATAATAAAGCCACTACTAGAGCGGATTCCCTGAACAACACCTGTAACACTTTCACTTTGCCAGCATTTGTTCACTGTCATATCATTATCCACCCAGGTTTCGTCTAGATACACAATATTGCGTTCTTCTTGCCTATATTGAAAAATATTTGGTCTCAATGAGCAATTTTCGTTTATTTTGGCACTTGCGCCAAACAAAACCATTTGATCGTAAAAGCTGATTTAAGGTTTAATACCCTTTACGAAAAATCTATTTTGCTCTTTACAGCACGAAGTAGGGGTTTACAGGTCGGAACCTTCTTCAACTTTATATAAAAATCCTCTATTGTTCGTCGAATTACTTGAAAATCACCATCGTGAATTTTATCTTTGTATTATAATTGGAGTCTTTTTTTACCAGGAGATTTAAAGGTGAAGTAGAACATGAGCGATCATTATGTTCTCTTTGATTTTTTTTACACTACTTTCCGAAACACCAGTGTAAAATGCAGCGCGTTCTGTTCGATTTTGAATTGGAATAGCCAAACTATTATTTTCAGTTTCTCTATAACGCTCGCAATAATTTCACGTGCACCGCTTCGAATTGTTTTTCCTCTTTTGCTCGCCATAGTTACTTCGAAATAATAATTTAAATTCAACGCAACGCATTTATATAGAAATGAAAACAAATGCTCGAAATGTATAGGCGCCACTGGAAATAGCTAGAACCTTCTAGCGGCAAGTACATGGAGATTTCTTATACAATTACATTTAAGTTTAGTTCTATTAGTTTTGTTGGCTTTTTTATAAGACATATAAATTCTCAAAATATAACCTAGAATTTCTGTGAATTTGTCAGGGAAAACCTGGAAATGTCAGGGAATTTGATAATTCAAAATTGCTGAGAACCCTGCCTTGGCTAAAGATACATTGCAAATGAAATGATTAAAGCTGTTGATCTTTTAAACTTTGTTATACTATAACATGGGTAGCTTTTAATTCGGTCTTTATTTTTCTCGTACTAGTGCACAAGTACACCTTAATCGAAAGTTTTGACAACTGTGACGTTACTGTTATAAACAAATGAATTACTGTCGTTTAGCAAAGCCCACCTTGCCGCTTTAGGTTTTTTTGACTAGTGGATTACATTGCAGCTTGTTTCGTAAATTTTCCTACCAAATTGTTGGTTCAATTTGAAAGTAGTACATTTAGAAATGATGGTGTAGTAGTAAATTTTATTAAATAAAAAAATGGCATGGATGGTAAAGTAAAATCATATGTGTTGTCCCAAAAAAAAGTTCGGGAGACAAAAGGGGAGATGACCCTGAAAAAAGAATCACTCGGTAGATTATTCCAAATTATAATTATTTCTTTTTATGGGTACTAGTTACAGCATTACACGTGTCAACTTTCGAATAAGTATGTTCCATAAAAAATGAACAAGCGGATTTTACATAAAATTACCATTGCAAAATTGCATTGGGATTGCAGTAGATGCGTGAAAATACTTTTTTACGTGAACACCTAGCGTCGTGCGAAAGTAAGTTTAGAAATTAAATTTTCACAAAAAGCAGTGGGGTACCATTTCTTAAGAAATATTCAGTCCAAACCCCGTACGGGCGTCACTGGTAGAAATTTTAAAAAGCTTTTGCGTCAAAACTGCCCTTTAATGAGAGATAATATATATATATATATATATATATATATATATATATATATATATATATATATATATATATATATACAGGGTGTCCCAATAGTGCGTTCTCGGTTGATAACGGATAGCGATATAAAGAAAGTACAAATGCAAAAGTTGTAGAATACGGGCTACATAACCTAAAATTATTTTCATTTATACAGGGTGTCTCAAAAATCTGTAGCGAAGCAAAGTTGTGTTTTCTTATGGGACACCCTGTATATTTTTGCATATTTAGATTCTGCTCGTTATTCTACACATTTTTTGTATAACATGTCCTATGTCTAAATCTGATAGTTTTTCTAATATCCGCCATTTTGTAAAAAATTATGAATTGCAGTGCCTTTTTTCAAACGACGTGGGCCGTTGGCTTTTTGATATAGGATTATGATTTTTGGCGGGAACATTAACAAAAGTATGGGTTGACTTTCAACGTGAACAAAGTGTGTCGGCGTTGTACAGGGGGTCCTAGATAAGTAGGAGAAATTAAAAATATTAAAAACATCATATCTTAATTTTTTTAAATGGAATGTATAGTATTTTAATATTTTAGACTATTCGTGACACAAAATCCTATCTTTCGTTATAAATATGTCCTATACCTATTTGTCATAGTTTCCGAGATTTTGACATTTTCTAATTATAATACACTACAAGTGACGCAAAATTAAAAATTCAGCTCATAATATTGTGCTAAGAATCGCTACCTAAAGACTTAGAACAGATATTTTACCAACTATTCTTAAATATTTACTATTTTGGCTATTATAAAAGCGTAGGTAGTGTCAACATTTAGTTAGAACTTAATGTACGAAGATGCCTTAGACAATCCTAAAGTAAAAACAAATGAAAACGGGGAAAATATTGTCATGGCGAAATGTCAAACTCTTGTATTTGTGTAGTAACGGTGTTCAAATTGATTGAAAATAAATTTTTCTAGAGAAGAATTGATTTATGTTTTGGGCGCAAGTGATCAAAATTGTTTTTTAGCAAGTAGAGTTTATGCGCAACGGTTTAGCAATGCCGAACGTCATCCTCATGAGGTATCATTTGTCAGACTCAAAGAACGATTTGAAAGAACTGGATGTGTCGATTACGAACAAAAATTGGAAAGGCAGAAAAGAGCCGCAAATGAAGAAACTGAATATCTTGTTATGCAAACTTTAATTGAAAATCCTCATGTTTCATGTAGGCAGTTAGAAAAGGAGAGAGGTGTTGTTAAATTTACGGCAAATAGAATAATTAGAAAACATACATTTCAACCATACCATATTCAACTGGTACAAGAGCTGAATCAAGACGATTTCAATCGAAGACTTGAATTTTGTACTTGGGCATTAGCAAAAAATAGAGAAGAACATGAACATTTTTTCAGTAACATTTTATTTACTGACGAAGCGACATTTCATAAAAATGGATACGTCAACCGACATAATTTCCACTACTATAGTTCTGAAACCCCAGATTCATTATCCCCTTGGATCGCCAGCATAGATGGTCTCTTAATGTATGGGCTGGTATAATCGGTAACCGTATCATTGGACCTTATTTTTTCGAAAATAGAGTTAATGGAGACACTTTCCTAAATTTACTGCAAAACAGTTTGCAGGAGTGGATTGACGAATTAACTTTGAATCTAGTGAGGTGGATGTGGTTCCAACTAGATGGCGCCCCGGCACATTTTAGCAGGCAGGTGAGGCAATTTTTAGACGCGAATTATAAAAATAAATGGATTGATAGGGGAGGTCCAGTATCATGGCCGGCAAGGTCTCCGAACCTCATAAAACTAGATTTTTTCTTGTGGGGTTTTGTTAAAGAGCAAATTTACCAAACGCCACCCACTACCATAGAGAATATGAAAATAAGAATTAGAAATGCATGTACAAATATCAATGCCGCGATGCTGAATAGAGTTAACAATTCCTTTGTGAATCGGCTACAAGTGGGTGTTGAAAGAAATGGTGGTCATATTGAACATTTCATCAAGTGATTGTAGGACTTCTTTTTCTATTGTATCTCTTTAATTAAAATATTTATTTGCCTTTTTACATAAAGAAAAATAGTAGACTGAATTTTTAATTTTGCATTTTTTAATGTGTATTAATGTACAGGGTGATTCACCGAGATTTGCCAGTCCCCTTAATTCCTTTATTTTTAATAACAGAGAAAAAGTTGAAATACAAAAGTGTCCTTCGGATATCAACTTTGTTATTTTAAATGGAACACCCTGTATATTATTACATATTTGGATTCCTCGGAAAATTCTATAAATTCGATAATAAAGCAAATTCTAAAGCGATTACCATTGAAAATCAAATAATAAATACAAAAATGTCAAAATCTCGGAAACTATGACAAATAGGTATAGGACATATTTATTATTATTACGAAAGATTGGGTTTTGGGTCACGAATAGTCTAAAAAATTATACATTCCATTTAAAAAAATGAAGATATGATGTTTTTAATTTTTTTTAATTTCTCCTACTTATCTAGGACCCCCTGTACAACGCCGACAAATTTTGTTCACGTTGAAAGTCAACCCATACTTTTGTTAATGTTCCTGCCAAAAATCATAATCCTATATCAAAAAGCCAACGGCCCACGTCGTTTGAAAAAAGGCACTGCAATTCATAATTTTTTACAAAATGGCGGATATTAGAAAAACTATCAGATTTAGACATAGGACATGTTATACAAAAAATGTGTAGAATCACGAGCAGAATCTAAATATGCAAAAATATACAGGGTGTCCCATAAGAAAAAACACAACTTTGCTTCGCTACAGATTTTTGAGACACCCTGAATAAATGAAAATAATTTTAGGTTATGTAGCCCGTAGTAGTCCTACAACTTTTGCATTTGAACTTTTTTTTATATCGCTATCCGTTATCAAGATATCAACCGAAAACGCACTATTGGGACACCCTATATATATATATATATATATATATATATATATATATATATATATATATATATATATATATATATATACATATATATATATACCAAATTTGATAAAAATATGTAGAGTGATATACAAGTTATGACAGAAAAACAATTTTCGTAGAATTTTAACGTTCTGTATTTTAAAAATTAATTATTTATTTTTCAGATGTTTATATACACTTTTTGCCTTAAAATTATGCAAAGAATTACCCCTTAAAGTTTGGCAACGTACTTGATTAACACCCTGTATATATTTTTTAATAAGCGCATTCTATACAGCACACCGTCCGGACTGTACTCAAAGAGAAGCGACGCGCTGTCAGTCAAACTGTCTCATGGACCCAGTGAAACAAAATTCAAAAGATTGTCCGACATCGAGCTGGTAGTAAAACCGCTGTACGAAGACGGCTTGAAACCCGACCAAAAAATCATGTACGAAATACTGCGCAAGAGGGCCAGAGCGATCGACAACATGACGGAAGAATTGGCCCATGCTATCGCGAGGAAGTATCGTTTGAGGATCGGCGATGACAACGATGAAACACCTAACGTAAGTACTGTTTATTTTATAATAGATGTTAGATCTGAATTATTTTGTAGTTTCGTATCCTTTTTATTTTTCGGGCAGACCGTTTGTTTATAGAAATAACCAAAAGATTGACGCTCCGTTCAGTTTTGCATTAGTTTCGTATCCTTTTTATTTTTCGGGCAGACCGTTTGTTTATAGAACTGTTAAGAAAGATTGCGCTCCGTTCAGTTTTGCATTCACACTTCTTAAGTTTATGTATCCGGCCATCCACTTCCTCATAAAGAACTTCTATCTCTATTCGAACAGTAAACATATAGTTTTATACAATCCCCCGGTTGCATAAAACTTAATTACTCTTTAGAATATTTAACCGTGTTTTCAGATTTGACAAGCTGCTTACAGAAATCTAGGAACCCACTGTCAAATCTGACAGTCCGTTAAACATTCTAAACTTTAAGTGAGCTTTCTGCAACCGGCCAAATGTCTATATCAACGACACACAGTTGGTCCGCAGGATGCTTACCCAATCGATGAAAACATCAAAGACGTGCTTGTTAACAAGGCTGAGATGATTTACTTAAGAGTCTTCAACCCGCGGCCCTCCTAATTTCTTGCGTTGACGCGCTTAGAGCGAACGAAGCGATACATGTGAAAGAGCGCCAACTACCTGTGCGATAAGTGATTATAGTGCGTTGAGTATAGTGTGTTTTGACGCGTGTAAGGCGGATACACACGGATGGTTGTAAATGCAAGGTATCTCCGTTATTTGCAAATATTTAGGGTTGATGTTTTCGCGACACCGTGCCACTTTTTTAGCCCGCCTCGTTTCGGAGATACAGGGCCAAATTGAAAAAATTGCATTTTGGGACACCCCTCGTATCTCGGTTATCTTTTAACGTATCGAAAAGGTAAAAACTGGCTCTTATAGAGTTTTTTACGTAGAATCCAGTGGCGTAGACCGATTTTTACTCATGGCCGTCGTTTTTGACCCAAAGTCACGTTTTTTTAAATGGGACACCCTGTATATTTTACGGAGTCCTCTTCGTCTTATTATGAGCTTTTCAAAAATATATAGTTATCTATACTTATTTTAAAAATAAGGCTACAGTTTAAGTATTTAAGAATATATTAAGTATATCTATTTTTCGTAATTAGCCATGTTCAAAAGAACTGCTCAAACTGATTTCCATTTTCTCTTAGACATCTCTCACACTCTTGCAATTTTACCCAGTGCATTTGAAATGACTACATTGCGTGCTTGTATTTGCAAAAATGCCTGCTCAGTGGTGTTACGCAGGTCTTGAACTGTGTTATGTCGGGTACGAAAAATTAAATTTTTTATTTGACCCCATAAAAAGTGCGTTCCAATTCAGCCTTCGGGGAAGTTCTCTTCTAAATACCGCCTCACAATTTGGGAGTTATGTGCTGGAGCTTCGTCTTGTTGGAAATATATTTGATTCACATGTGCTAAAGGGGCATCTTCTATGATTTCTGGCGATATATTTTGCAATATTTCAAGGTAGCGATTAGCAGTGAGACCTCCTTCAAAAATATGAAATTTTATTTTGGTTCCTAGTACGAAACAAGCGACATTAAAGCCAAATCTTCCTTGTTGCTCGCGTGGAAATATCAAATGTTGATTTTCAGGTGACCAGTGTCTCGTATTGTGCCTATTAAATATTCCAGCACTACTTATATACGATTCGTCGGACCATATAACCGCCCTTCCAAAATTTTGGTTAGTATTAATTTTTTGTAAATACCACTGGCAAAAATCAATACGTCATTCTGCATCTCCAGGATGTAGATTTTGCACAACTCTGACTGTATAAGGTTTATACTTATGTTTCTTTAAAATCGTTTGAACCCGAGACTTGATTACACCCACTTCATTCTCTATTTTTCTACAGGACGTTACAGGCGTTACATTTACACTTGCTAAGACGTTAATTTCATCAGTCTCACGATTCTCTTTGTTATATTTCTTTGATCTGGACTTTTTGAAAGAGCCAAAATTTATTAAATTCGATTTCAGCCTATAAAATATTAATTTATTTGGCTGTCTGCTTTCCGGATGTCTATATAATAAAAGTTTAAATTTTAAAAAAGATTGCAATAATAATTATGAAAATAAAACATTACCTAATGAAATAAAGCTCAGAAGCAGGGTTTATATTTTCATGACTCTCTATGAAACAGGTCAGCATATCATATTGCTCAAAGTTTTCAAATAGTTGATTTTTAGCCATTTGTTAAAAAGTAATAATCAGAGCGACTAATTTAACACGTCTTATTAGTATTGACATCAAAACTTCATTTACTTTATGACAAAGCCATTTTTGACAATCAGTCCATGGCCTACTATGAAAAATATAGTAGATATTATTACAAACCTAAATGGCAGCCTTATTTTTTAAAATAAGTATAGATAACCATATATTTTTGAAATATACAGGGTGTCCCATTTAAAAAAACGTGACTTTGGGTCATGTATCAAAAACGAGGGTCCCGAGTAAAAATCTGTCTACGCCACTGGATTCTACGTGAAAAACTCTATAAAAGCCAGTTTTTACCTTTTCGATACGTTAAAAGATAACCGAGATACGAGGGGTGTCCCAAAATGCAACTTTTTCAATTTGGCCCTGTATCTCCGAAAGGAGGCGGGCTATGGAAAATCTGATTACGGCAGCTTGAGTTTGACAAAAAAGTGGCACGGTGTCGCGAAAACCTCATCCCTAAATATTTGCAAATAACGGAGATACCTTGCATTTACAACCAAAATTGGAGGCCCTGTACATCTCGAATAAATATTTTACTTAACCGTTGGCGGCATGTCTTTTTAAAACTTTCAATCGAACTTTATTATTGAGAACTATATCAGTGGCGCAAACCGCTTTGACTTTGCTGGATGTGCTTTGTTTACGATTTTCCTACTATGTTGCCAAGACAACGCGTATCCGATGACGTCGAGCCCAGCGCCATACAACGCTCTCGGTGAATTGCAGGCGCAGTACCGGATTTGGTTGCAAAAGCAGGATATCTCGCTTATTTTTAAAGATAGAACCTTGCGGTTTTCACGAACCTGAGTTAATTTTTTGTGAAACTCATGAAGCCGTAAACAAAATTTTCATAGCCTTCTTCGTTTATGAGATACAGGGCGAAATAGAAAATTTTGCATTTTGGGACCCCCTCGTATCTCGGTTATCCTTTAACTTAACGCAAAGGGAAAAATTGCTGCTTATACAGTTTTTTTTTTACGCGTAGTTATATTTTTCATTTGAGTGGTTATTTTTTAGATATGACCCAAAGTTGTGTTTTTTTAAATGGGCCTTTATATTTGCAGAAATTGATTTGTCCTTTTAAAAGTTTTCAAAAATATATTTTGTTTTAATTAACAACAACAAAAAACATTTTTTATTCATCCCAAATTTTGTAGGCCATGAAACAAAAATATATTTGTAAAAATATATTTGTATTATTATGGAAGAAAACCAAACTTTCGAACATTATGAAAAGTAAAATATGTTAGCTTGTTTTAGATTAAGTAATGAAAATGTTGAAGCGGCTTCTGAGATGTATTTTAACAGGTAAATAGTTAATTTTTAGGTATGTTGAAATACTATTGCTTAATTTTTATCTAGATATCCAGAAAGGAGGCAACCTAATATATCCGCTTTTTATCGGATAAAAAAGAATTTACTCAATCACGGATCATTTATCAAACCTCGTACGAAAACATATAATAAAGAAAATCGGGAGGCTGAGGAAATTACGGTTTTGGCTAATGCAAAAGCTTACCCTACAAACTCTTGTAGGGCCAGTGAAAAGAGCATAGAGATTCCAAAAATTAGAGGTGAAGAAATTCTAAAAAAGCACAAATACCACCCATACAAATTTAGGCTCGTGCAGCACTTACAGCCAGGGGATGCAGAGCGTCGGGTAGTCTTCTGCAATTGGTTTCGAGAAAGATGCGATATGGTTAGAGATTTTGAAAGGAAGGTTGTATGGTCAGACGAAGTACATTTCAGTAATTCTGGTTTACTCAATAGATACAATAATAGATTCTGGTCGCAGGAAAATCAACACCAAATATTTCCCAGAAGACAGCAAGGCAGGTTTGGTCTAAATGTGTCCTGCTTCATATTAGGAACACATATAAAATTTTATATATTTGAGGGAAATCTAACAGCCAATCGCTATATAGAAATTTTAGAGGCAGCTATACCTGAATTACTTGACGATGTTCTTCTAGCGCAAATTAACGAAATTTATTTTCAACAGGACGGTGCTCCTGCACACAATTCTGGAATGACGAGATTATTTCTGGACAATAATTTTACCAATCAATGGATCGGAACAAATGGACCTATAAGATGGCCCCCTAGGTCCCGAGATTTGTCGATTTTAGATTTCTTTCTATGGGGATATCTGGAAAATAGAATTTACAAAGACCACTATGATAATGTCCAAGATTTAGGAAATGCAATAAGAGAGAATATTCGCTATTTACGAAATCATCCCGTTATTTTGCTTAACTCCCTAAAACGAATACGAAAATTGTGCGAAGCATGCATAGAACAAAATGGAAATCAGTTTGAACAGTTCTTTTGATTTCCTTGGTTACTGTAGTTCTTATACGACAGTTGATTTTTGCTGAAAGGCTTGTTACATAATAATTTATTACTGTTTTGTTCTTGTGTTACATAAATCTAGGTAGGTGGTACTTTTTTGGTGCGAAATTATCAATACATATTTTGATAAATAGATTTAATTACATATTTATTTTGATTTATTGTTAGGATGTAGATATTGTTAACGACTTTAAATAAAAGGCAGCATTGTTTTGCATGGCCTACTGCAAAATTTGGGATGATAATTATAAAAATTAGGATTTTTGTTGTTTATTAAAATAGACCCATACTGTTATATATTTTTGAGAAGCTTTCAAAAGGACAAATCAATTTCTGGACAAATATACAGGGTGTCCCATTTAAAAAAACACAACTTTGGGTCATATCTAAAAATAACAACTCAAATGAAAAATATGACTACGCCACTGGATCCAGCGTAAAAAACTGCATAAGCAGCAATTTTCCCTTTGCGTTAAGTTAAAGGATAACCGAGATACGAGATATTATAACAAATGTTGCAAAATGCAAAATTTTCTATTTCGCCCTGTATCTCATAAACGAAGAAGGCTATGAGAATTTTGTTTACGGCTTCATGAGTTTCACAAAAAATTAGCTCAGGTTCGTGAAAACCGCAAGGTTCTATCTTTAAAAATAAGCGAGATACCCTGCTTTTGCAACCAAATCCGGACACCCTGTACACTACAGAACGTGTCGTTCAGTTTGCGGTGGTTGTTTACTTTTATTATCGCGGATTTCGCTGCAACCGGTGAGTTCCTTTGCAGTTAACTTGACTGTTTTAGTAAATGTAATTGTTCAAGACTGGAATAAATTAAAAGACGTCTTTGAATTTATTACAAACTGTGACAAATCTGATGAAAAATCAATTCCGGTTTGCGAAAGGATTTTTAGGTGAGAGAGATGACAATTAATGACATTTTCTCAATCACGGACATACTATTTGCGTTCTTCAAAAATAATCGCTTGACCTTGACATTCATTTTTGCATATCCAATATAAAACGCTGTCGTGAGGCGCTCTGTAAAAAAAGAAATGAACATTTTTTTAATACCATGTTTGATAAAGCAAATTCTATTACAGAAATAAATCATTACGAACGTGAGCTTGCTAAGGTTTCACCTGAAGAAATTAGGGCTAGGTATAGAACCCTTTTTTATCCAATATTGGACCATATTTTAATGGAAATGACACTAAGCTTTCAAGACTCTGAAAAACTTATATTTTTATGTTTGGGAGATTCTGCTAAATTTTCCGAATATAGTTTAAATTTTCCGACTGGCTCGTTTGAAAATTTGTTACAGTTGTATAGGGAAATATTTTCAAAAAGTCAACGACTTAAAAATGAACTTGGTCTTATTTTTGCCAATGAGAGTAATTGGAATATATCGCTGCAAGAGCAAGTGAAAAAAATTAATAAAAATAAATATATTTTTACCGAAGCATATAAATTGTTTTCCCTTATTTTGACAATACCGTCGACAAGTGCTTCAGTGGAAAGAAGTTTTTCTTGCTTCAAATGTGTAAAAACTTATTTAAGAAATACAATATCTCAAGAAAGACTTACTTTTCTTGGCAATATTTCAATTCAAAAGGAATTTCTGGAGGAGATTAGGGCAACTCATCCATTTTATGAGTATGTTATAAATACATTTGTTGCTATGAAGGATAGAAGAATTGATTTAGTATACAAAATTTAAGTCGTAAAAAAATATTCTGCCCCCTCTACATATAAAAAAATTCTGGAAAAAAAATTATTGCGATGTTTTCTTGCTTCATTTGCACTTCAATCTTTCACCCGCGAGCCGCCACTGGCCTTAAATCAACTTTGTTCTAAAGTTAGTTTGACGGTCTTACTGTGGCCAAAAGAATCGAAGAGTTAGCGGCAGAATTGAAAATTTACTAAAAGAACGTGCATCGAAGTTCGTATAGTATTCTGTTGCGCTCGACGAAAGCACAGATTTAACCAATACCGGTCAATTAGCTATATTTATTCGGGGCATTGATAATAATTTTCAAATCACTGAAGAGATGGTTGCCCTCTTTCCGATTTAGGAACTACAAAAGGATGTGATATTTCTAAGTGTTTGATGACAGTACTGAGACGATATAATTTAGAATTGACGAACCTTTCTGCAGTTGTAACACCATCCATGGTAGGAAAAAATGAAGGGCTCGTGGGTTTGATGAAAAAAACAGCAGAAAGATCTTCCTTTGATGCATTACCATTGTATCGTTCATCAACAACTGGCTGCGCGACTTTGGATTTCTGGATTTCTCACGGACATCACGCTGCACCTCAACGACTTAAACACCAAACTACAAGGAAAAGAACATCTCATCAACACCCTATTTGACACTGTGAGGGCGTTAGACTTTAAACTGGATTTATGGAAAAATCAGTTGTTGAAAAGAGTTTACGCAGTTTCCTAAACTGAAGAGTTGCGAATGTACAGATATGGAAAAATATGTAGCAGCACTAGATTTACTCAAAAAAGAGTTCCAATCAAGGACTTCAGAGATAATGAGAATTACATCAATCTCTTTGCTCGACCATTCAGTGTATCCGTTGAAGACGTGCCAGAATATTGTCAGATGGAGCTTTTATCGATTGGCAGTGTAATTCGGAACTGAAAGACAAGTTCGACATGGGTCTTCTTGATTTTTATTCAAAATATGTCGATCAAAATACGTTTCCTGAAATCCGAAACCATGCCCAGAAAGTGGTGTCTCTGTTTGGGAGCACATATACAGGGTTATTCACGCAACCCGTTCATTAAAAGTTTTTGATGATGCCATTTAGATAAAAATTTCAAATTTTGGGATTAAGGTAAGGTCAAGGGGTACTTCTTTTTTAAAATATTTTGGACTTCCTGTCACTTCCGGTTTAACCGGAAGTTGGTATCAACTTGCTTATCTTAAATGGAACACCCTGTATTTTATGATATTTTTGGATTCTACGGAGAATTGTAATGCTATTTTATGTTGCATGTCCTATATGAGCCTTCGGGGTACCAAATTTTAAAAAAATCTTCATATTTTGCAGACGATCGGTAAATAATCTTAGGTTTCTATTTTTTTTTATTGAATTTGTCTATTTTTATACAGGGTGTCCTAAATTCAGCGGCAAACATTCACATTTTCAAAGCCGCTAAAGTCCGTTTTTTTAAATGGGACACCCTATAACTTTATGCACTATCAAATGTAGAATTTAATTTTCTATCGAACTGTATTAAGGTTCCCTATAGCTATTCGTAACCATTTTCGAAATAATCAGGTTTTTATTAAACTATCATATGTATTTGCTAAATGTTTACACCTTCTCGTAGTAAGCCATGGAAAAACAATTGTTGTGCTTTTCTATTCAACATGACAGCTGATTTGAAATTTTTAAATTAAAATAAAATAACACTCAAAAGCCGATATTCTCAATTTATTTTATATTCGCGGAGAATGTTACAAAATATTGGAAGAACGCGCCATGTTTTTAATGAACAAAATAAGATTAAAGAGGATTGAAACGAAATTTTTTCGTTTCGGAAAAGTTAAAGTTATAAAAAATGTAATAAATTGTTTACATTATTTTTAACCATATCTACTAAGTTCGAGACTGTTCTAAACTTGTTTTAGTGAACTTAAAAATTATAGCAATCTAACAATCAACAATAAATAAATAAAATTGAATTATAAAAAATGTTCTATATGCTGTCCGTTCATTTGAAGACACATTTCAATTCTTCTTTGTACAGTTGCTGTGGCCCGTTGAGTTTGTCCGTTTTCTAATTCGGCAAAAGCTGTTCGTATCCTGTCCAGTAAATTTTGTTGGTTATTTACTGGGGAAACATAGACTTTACCTTTGATAAATCCCCATAAATAAAAGTCTAGGGATGTTAAATCAGGCGATCGCGGGGGCCATCTCCAAGGGCCATTGGGACCAATCCAACGATCTTCAAAAATTCGAGATAATTGGAGATAAACTGCAGCGGAATTATGTGCTGGTGCCCCATCTAATTGATACCAATAATTTTGCAGCTGACTAATAGGAATTTCTTCTATAAATTCAGAAACCGTCCCTCGTAGAATTTCCAAATACTTGTCACTGTTTAAATTGTCTTCATAAATACAGTACCGCACCTGATCATTTAATACTATACCGAAAACATTGAAGCTAAACCTCTCTTGAGAACGCGAACGCGTAAAGCGTGCGGATTTTCTGCTGCCCAGAAATGTTCGTTTCTCCTATTTGTTATTCCTTCTCCAGAAAATTTCGCTTCATCGGTCCAAAATATTTTTGAAAGGAATTGAGGGTCCTCTTGAATTTTCAAAAACATGAATTCGCAAAATTCTACTCGTCGGACGTCATCACCATGCACGTTTTGGAAGGAATAAGGGTGCATATGATGTTCGCTCAAGATTCTTTGGACAGATGAAGAAGAAATTCCCAAATCGTTTTCTGCAGACGGTATTGAACTTTGCGGGTTTGCGTGGAAATAAGCTAATGTGTTTATTACGTTATCTTCGGCATTTGTCACTGGTTTCGGAACATTTTTTGTAACTTTAACCTTGCCAAAACGCAAAAAGTTCGTTTCAATCCTTGAATTTTGACTTGTTCATTGCCGGCAAATCAGGGTGGCGTTCATTAAACACACAACACGTTCTCTCAAAAATTTTAGAACATTCTCCATGAATATAAAATAGATTGAGAATATCAGCGTTTGAGTATTCTTCCATTTCGATTTAGAAGATTTAGTTTATCACTGACAGCTTTCGATAAATAACGCATATTAATCATCTGTCATATTGGATATTGGATCTCAATTGTTTTTGCATGGCTCACCATTTAAACATGTAAACATTTAGGCAAATACATACGACATTATTATAAAACCCAATTATTTCGGAAATGGTTACGAATAGGTATAGGGAACCTTAATACAGTTCGATAGAAAATGAAATTCTACATTTGATAGTGATAAAGTTATAGGGTGTCCCATTTAAAAAAACGGACTTTAGCGGCTTTGAAAATGTGCATGTTTGCCGCTGAATTTGGGACACCCTGTATAAAAATAGACAAATTCAATAAAAAAAAAAATAGAAAAGTGACAGGAAGTTGAAAATATTTCAAAAAAGAAGTACCCCTTGACTTTACCTTAATCCCAAAATTTGAAATTTTTATCTAAATGGCATCATCAAAAACTTTTAATGAACGGGTTGCGTGAATAACCCTGTATATGTGTGCGAGCAGCGGTTTTCTCAAGGTCGAGAGTTACAGACGCACATCACATCTGCAAGGAAATTTGCTGGTTGCAACTACAAAAATAAAACCAAATATCGACACTTGCCAAAGATCGCATTGATTGAACTTTTTAACCAATATAGATTATTACACTTTGAAATTATATGTTTTTTATTTTATTGATATGGTGGTAAAGTGACCCTTCGGACGATGTGAACTCGATTTTTGGCCCTTGCACTAAAAAAGGTTGGAGACCCTTGATTTAAATAATCCGATTGAAGTCATTGATTAAAATAACTAAAACATTATACATATATACCCATTTTGGGCCACACTATATTTTTTTTCAAGGAAAACACAATTCTATATGGACGCATCGTCTCGGACGTAGGCGGAAAGATCAACGACCAATCGATCCTCCTGGAACAGAGTCAGAAGTTTAAGGGCAGGTGCATAGCTTTGAACCTGTCGAAAATACGGGAGTGTTCCCTTTTCCCTGGACAAGTCGTTGTAGTGAAGGGAAATTATTTGCGCACCGTTAGCAAAAACGACAAGTTGGTGGCCGAGGAAGTGTACGCGGATACTGACTTTAATTTATTGGACGAGCCTCCTTTGGTTAATGGTAAGTTTGAGCAAAAACCTTTTTTTTTTCTTGTTAACAATAATTAATCAACAATTCAATTAAAATGTTTGTTCAGTAGTTACTAATCAATGCATTTGTGGTCAGTTTCCAGACTTATTCTTCAATTATAAGTACAATGGCAATATTAAAATTATTTTTCACGAAGTATATGTTTTGCTAATGTGGTCATATCCAATATTTTACATCATTTGATTTTTAACGACAGTCAGTTTACAGTTATTTGTGTTCTGAATTTTTATGCGTACCTTTCAATTTGTATTATGTATTTTGCGACCCTGGCTCTGCGACTTAGAGGAACGGTACTGGTTGGCTTACACTTCGTAAAGAATAAGTTGTTAATGATGTTCGACAACGAATAAAGCAAGAGCCTATAATAGATATTTACGATACAAGTGAGTTAACAGCATCATTAAGATACGCGTGTAGAACAAGTATCTTAATAAGGTTAACTCACATGTATTGTACCGGGTCTTTCCTCATATATTGACCCCCCCCTAGAAGAGTTATTTTAAGAGATACAAAAAAATATCAAATACAAAAGTTTTAGGGATTTCCTTGAAATTTTTGAATCTGTAATGTAATCCGTAAATGTCAAATTTTGACAGATGGTCATTTTTTTCTTATGGAACACCCTGTATACGAATTGACAGTTAAAAAGAGCGAAATTTTCTGATTTCAAATATATATATGTTTAATATGTTTAAATAAGGCGTTATTGAAATATCGGGCTCTAAACATCAAAATAATAACACATTCAAAATATCATGGTAGGCGCTGCATTGTGAATATTTGACATTTATTAAAAAGCAATTGACGCCATTATTATTTACTGTTAGTTGGCATTTAATTGTCAAAAAATGCCGTACAGCGAGGAAGAAAAGTGCGATATAATTCGTTTATATTATAAAAATAATAATAATGCCAATGCCGCAAGGGCGGAATATCATCGCACGTTTCCTTTACGCCCCACTCCAGCAAAGAATACTTTTAAAAACGTGGAACAAGCATTGCGCACAAGAAAGACTTTAGTAAGAAAACGTCGGACAGTTGTGGCCAATCAAGACGAAGAACTAAACATTTTATTATATTTCGAAGGTTAGATCTTTTTCTTTCTCAAATTTCATATCAAAAAAAAATTATTTCTTTCTAGAAAACCCTAATAATTCAATAGAACATGCCAAAAATTTCTTCGGTCGGTCTGCCAAAAAAATTTACTCAACTTTAAAAAAGTATAAGTATTATGCTTATAGAACATTGCCTGTTCAATATTTAAGTGAAGAGCAAAAAAATAAAAGAGTGGCATTTTGTCAAGAGATGCTAGTGTTGAAGGGAGAAGATAGAAATTTTTTTAAGAAAGTTCTGTGGTCCGATGAGTGCACTTTTACAACGGCAGGGGTATATAACCGCAAAAATGTTAGGTATTGTGCTACAACTAACCCCCGAATAACCAAGGAAATTAAATTCCAAGGACGGCAGTCCCTTCATGTATGGTGTGGTATTTTAAGTGACAAAATTATTGGCCCTATTTTTTACGATGAAAACCTGTCCGGGCAAAAATATTTGGAGATGCTCACCAACGAAATTGAAGAGAGGCTGGACGATCTACCCCTAAGGCAGTATAATCAAATAGTGTGGCATCAAGATGGCGCCCCACCACATGATGTATTGCCAGTTATAAGATTTTTAAATCAAAAATATAATTTATGGATTGGACGTACTGGGCCAATTCGTTGGCCACCGAACAGCCCAGACCTGACGCCTCTGGATTCGTTTCTGTGGGGTTACCTTCAAAACAAGGTTTATGAGCGGGGAAATGAAAACGTCGAGATGCTCCGCAGAAAAATCATCGCCGCTATAAATGATCTCAATTTTAATAATATACAGTTTATAGTTAATACTATACAAAAAATTGAACAAGACTATACAAATTGCATTAATAATAATGGAGGTCATGTTAAGAACATATAAAGTATAATTATTAAATTTGAAGTTAATTAACAGGAAACTTTTTTGTTGTTATTGTTATTGTATTTGTTTGTTGTTTATATTAATTTGTTATAAAATATATAATTTCTTCCTCGCTGTACGGCATTTTTTGACAAGTAAGACCCACTAACAGTAAATAATAATGGCGTCTGATTCAATTGCTTTTTAATACATGTCAAATATTCACAATGCAGCGCCTACCATGACATTTTGAATGTGTTATTATTTTGATGTTTAGAGCCCGATATTTCAATAACGCCTTATTTAAACATATATTTCGCTCTTTTTAACTGTCAATTCGTATACAGGGTGTTCCATAAGAAAAAAATGACCATGTCAAAATTTGACATTTACGGATGAAAAAACAAATTTTTGACATCAGATTCAAAAATTTCAAGGAAATCCCTAAAACTTTTGTATTTGATATTTTTTTGTATCTCTTAAAATAACTTCTAGGGGGGGGAGGTCAATATATGAGGAAAGACCCTGTACAACATTTTATCTACGTCTGAAGCACGAAACAGACTTTTCAAAAAGTTTAAAGCAAGCATAAAACGCCTTTCTATTAGCTGTTAAAGTGCGGGACGCGAAAGAAAACCAGGCGGAGTCAATCGGTTTAGGAAGAGTTCTGTCGTTAACGGTTCCCGGGCTACTGCCTACGTCCACTATTATTGCACCACCCAGTATAGTGAGACACGATTTACAAGTCCAGATTTTACAAGAACAACCAGCATCAGATCCAGTGAACGAGGTTTGTCAAAATTTTAATTTATGCAGTTCGACTTTGGGCTATTTGGGTATGCCAAAAGTGGCCGTCTGCCTCCGTTTGTCATATAACTTTATACAGGGGCCGTCATTCTGAAGTACTATATAGGGCGTTTCCTAATTACGTGCTGATGTTAAAGTCTTAACTTTTGAGATACAGGATGGTCAAGTTTAAAAAGAAACCCAATTCTGATGCTATTGTAGATAACTGCATGAAATTTGATACACGTCTTCTATACATTAAGGAGCATACGGATTTACCCAGGTTAATTACATTTGCAAGCCACTGGTAGAAATTTCAAAAATTGATTGTTAATAAAAAATGTCATAAAATGACGTGTATAAAATTTCACACAGTTATTTATCTATAATAGCATCAGAATTAGGATTTAAAAAAAGATGTTTTTTTTTAAACCCTGTATCTCCAAAGTTAAGACTTTTAGGTTCATATTAAACTTTTTTTTATTAAAAAGGTCCAAGAATCACCCCCCTTCTTAACATTAGCACGCAATTAGGAAACGCCCTGTACAGTACTTCACAATGACGCCCCTTGTACAAAGTAATATGACAGACGGAGACAAACGGTTAGTCGAACTGCATAAGTTAAAATTTTGATAAATCTTGTTCACTGGAATCAGTGCTGGCTCCCCTACTATAACTACATTGATGTGTTAATTTTGGAAAATTATGAGTTCTGTAGTTTTTCAAATATTAATTGCAATTTTAGATATTTTTTTGACACCCGGTATTGAACAGAAAATTAATTATTTTGAAGCAGTTTATTAACAGCTACTTTATGAACAATTTTACAAAATATATGAAAAAAAAAACTAAGCCATTTTTGAGGTTGACGCCTGTGATTCTAATGGTTTGATTCCTTCTAAATCGTTGTCTTCCTCTGAAAATGACGAGGTTTCGTCGTCACTACTTGAAGATCCCAGCGTGATAACTAAATTATCAATAACCGTTTCAATTTTGCCATCTACTTCCCTGTATTTATCTTCAATAGAACGAACATGTTTAACATACAATTTCAAATTTTCAGCCGATATTGAGTCATTCGCTTCTAATGTTATTTTATATAAATCTTTAATTGAAAATTCACCGGTGTTGCGCTCTCGAATATATTTTTTTACTCCTGCCCATGCAAGTTCAATAGGGTTGAGGTCGCACATGTATGGAGGCAGCCTTAAAGGTGTATGACCGAGGTTACGTAAAAGACTGTCAATTTTATACTTTTTTCTCTAGGGTTGTTGGCTGATATTACTTCATATAATTTATATTTTCTCCATGTTGGATCACATACAAGATTGTTCGATTTAAGGCACGATATCATATGTGCTTTTGTAGAGTATTTAATTGGCCCTTTATCTTCTACGTGAGAATGATAAGACGCATTATCCATTACCACGACTGATTTGGGAGGAATGTTAAGTAGGAGCTTCTCGAGCAAACAGTTTTCAAAATTATCTCTATTCATCTGTCCATGATAGTCTCCAGTTGTTAGTCCCGAGCGAAAAACTAAGGCAGCACCTGGAACAAATCCGGCTTTTGAACCAGCATGAACTATAATAAAGAGACTACTAGAGAGGATTCCCTGAACAACACCTTTAACACTTTCACTTTGCCAGCATTTGTTCACTGTCATATCATTATCTACCCAGGTTTCGTCTAGATACACAATATTGCGTCCTTCTTGCCTATATTGCCCTACAGTTGATAGATATTTCACCCGTCAGTGAAAAATATTTGGTCTCTCAATGAGCAATTTTCGTTTATTTTGGCACTTGCGCCCAACAAAACCATTTGATCGTAGAAGCCGATTTAAGGTTTTATACCCGTACGGAAAATCTATTTTGTTATTTACAACACGAAGTAGGGGTTTGCAGGTCGGAACCTTCTTCAAGTTTATATAAAAATCCTCTATTGTTCCTCGAATTAATTGAAAATCACCATCGTCAATTTTGTCTTGTATGACAATCGGGGTCTTTTTTACCAGGAGATTTTAAAGGTGAAGTGGAACATGAGCGATCATTATGTTCTGGCCATCAGGTACTACAGAAATACTTATTGAAAAGAGGACTGGCAATCCAAGTACAAAGTTTTGGAGGGAGATCAGGAAGTTTGTAAGAAGTGCTTCATTCCAAATTTGATCAAAAGCTTTCGATATGGCGAGAGCCATGATTTGGGCTTCTACGGGGAATTCGATGGACTTGTTCGAGTTGTGGGTTATGAAGGTATGAAGATCTGCTGTGGATCTTTGGTGTATGATTTTAGTGTACAGGGTGTTCCAGCGAGGACTGAACAGGGACCTATTTTCGACCTTCCTTGTATTTTGGAAAAATTCAAAATAGCCAATCGATGTATTTTTTCTTGTAGAATCCAAAAATGTCATCGAAAAAATATTTGAACCAGAAACAAAAGAGTTACGCTATGCATCAGGTGTTTTTTAAATGGAATGTATCGTTTTTTATACGATTTTTGAAAGAGAGTGATTTTTTTTATGTCCGTTCTGATTAAAAGATTTGATTTTGCGATAGCTGTTTATATTACATTTTAATGTTTTACAAACTAAAATTTTAGCTTCACCTGTTTAAAATATACGATAGGTTGGTATAGGTGATCAAGGTAAAATGACGTTTGAATGCTTTGTCAATAAAAATTGACATTATTTTAATTATTGTCGCAGTCTTCACCTAAAAAATATATATTTGACTCTGATCGAAATGAAATACTCTTTGGACGAGAGACTACAGATTGTTATGCTATTTTACAAGTGCCAAGAAAATGCAAGAGAAGCAAGAAGAAGATTTATTGCAAATTTTCATAGAAATATATCCATCAATACAATTTTAAGGATAAAAAACCTATTTGAGGAAAATAAAACTTTACATGATAGAAAAAGAAATATACAAAGAAGAAGAAATCGAGACCAGGCCATTATAAATTATTTTCAAGTTAATCCAACCAAATCTATTTCGGATGCAGTTCGGGAAGTTCAGTACGGTGGCGGTGTAAGGCGCAGAAGAGTTACCCGAGGAACTGTTCACAGAACTCTGAAAATTCATAAATTTAGGCCTTTTCGTATCCTTCCACTTCAGCACCTAACACCGGCACAAAAAGAACTTCGCTTCCAATTTGGTTCTCAAATGGTAATTCTGCAAGAAAACGAAGACCCTGATTTATTCAAAAATATTGTGTGGACCGACGAAGCTACTTTCACAACATCGGGAGTATTCAACAGACATAATAGTCACCACTGGGCCGTTGGAAATCCAAAAAAGTTCCAGACTATTAAATTTCAAGGGAGGAATTCTATTCATGTTTGATGTGGGATAAAAAACAATAAAATTTTGGGACCAATATTTTTTAACGGGACTTTAAATGGGCACAGATATTATGAGTTTTTAGAAAACGAAATTGAAAATTTTTTGGAAGACTTACCATTGGCAGAATATCAGAATTTAATTTGGCAACATGATGGGGCGCCTCCTCATGCCGTGCATGATGTGGTTCAATTTTTAAATCGGCGCCATAACGAATGGATAGGGCGAAATGGAACATATGCTTGGCCGCCCAATAGCCCCGACATCTCAGTTTTGGATACATTTCTTTGGGGCCATTTGAAGAACGTCGTATACAGACAACGAAACGAAAATATTCAAGAGATCATGGGAAAAATTTTCGATGAAATAAACCGCCTTAACCAGGAAAATCATATTGTAACAGCAAGTTTAGAAAGGCTACAAAGGGGTTATCGATGTTGTTTCGAAAAAAACGGCGGTCACATTGAAAACTTATGTTATTAGTAGTTTTATTTTATTATTTAATAATTATTTTTTATTGAATTAGAATTGTATTGATGGATAAATTTCTATGAAAATTTGCAATAAATCTTCTTCTTGCTTCTCTTGCATTTTCTTGGCACTTGTAAAATAGCATAACAATCTGTAGTCTCTCGTCCAAAGAGTATTTCATTTCGATCAGAGTCAAATATATATTTTTTAGGTGAAGACTTCGACAATAATTAAAATAATGTCAATTTTTATTGACAAAGCGTTCAAACGTCATTTTACCTTGATCACCTATACCAACCTATCGTATATTTTAAACAGGTAAAGCTAAAATTTTAGTTTGTAAAACATTAAAATGTAATATAAACAGCTATCGCAAAATCAAATCTTTTAATCAGAACGGACATAAAAAAAATCACTCTTTCCAAAAATCGTATAAAAAACGATACATTCCATTTAAAAAACACCTGATGCATAGCGTAACTCTTTTGTTTCTGGTTCACATATTTTTTCGATGACATTTTTGCATTCTACAAGAAAAAATACATCGATTGGCTATTTTGAATTTTTCCAAAATACAAGGAAGGTCGAAAATAGGTCCCTGTTCAGTCCTCGCTGGAACACCCTGTACAATATTTGTAGACCACTCATTGCTTTACACATATATGGAGCAACATCTGTAATTGCCACTAACACTCTATCATATTTAATACCACCGGGCCATAAAAGAGTGAGACAACACACCAAAAACAAAATTAGCAACACATCTCTGGTCTATATCAGTTGTTTCATCTAGTGACACCCATACACTTTTATCTTCCACTTTTTCCCGCAATTCGGTAACTGTCTTATTGTACAAATCTGGAACATAGTTTTTCCTTAACGTGGATTCATGTGGAATTGATGTCCTTATGTACAGGGTGTCCCATTTTCGTAGGTTTTACGGGGTTTCCAGCTTATGAGTAGAGATAGAGAGATGCGGTTTTCGCGACACCGTGCTACTTTTCGATGAAACTAAAGAGGCCGCAAACAGATTTGCCCTAACCATTTTAGTTTCCGTGCTACAGGGTGATTTTGAAAATTTGTCATTTTCGGACACCTTCTGTAACTCAGCTATCGTAAAATATATTTAAAATGTTTCAACTGGTATTTATAGATTTTTTCACGTAGAATTCAGTGGCATACTCAGATTTTTGCTGAGAGTCATAGTTTTTGACATATTGGCATAACCTACTATTTTTTAAATGGGAGACCCTATATATTATTTTTTCATCTTATTCTTCGTGTCGAGAGCTTTTCAAAAACATACCATAAGTCATATTTATTTTCATAAATAACATGAAAAAATGCATTTTTCTTTAAACGGATTTATGGCATAGCAGATCAATCGAAATAAGAGAAGGTGGCTGTGGTAGCCATGGCAACGCCAACAAAAATATGATCAGGCAGCCATTACTGCTGTCATTTTTGGCATTATTGCGTTTAAATTTTTCTTGACGTCTATTATAATTATTGTTTTTAATATGGCTCAGAATCAAAAATTTTAATATTTTGAGAAATATGATATGAACGCGTGTTTTATATTGTCTAATGAAGATGCAGATCAGGCGGCAGAGCTTTATCTGAACAGGTTAGTTCTTTTTTATCTTCCTGCATTTTGACTTTATTGGTTCGCTTTATTTTATCTTAGATATCCCGAGAGAAGACAACCAGAAAAAAGAATTTTTGAAAAAATTAAAAATAATCTTTGCCAATATGGATCTTTTAACAAGCCTCGATCGCGAACTTACAATAAAGACAACGAAGAATCTGAGGTCAACGTTTTAGCCCTCGTTTCAGACAGCTCCTGAAACATCTTGCAGGAAAATAGACGAAGAGGCGGGTGTACCGAAAACCAAAGTGCAGAAAATTTTGAAAAAGCACAAATTCAAACCCTATAAATACAAACTTGTGCATCATCTGCATCCTGGTGATGCAGAGCGCAGATTGGAGTTCTGCAATTGGTTTATAAATATGAAGGCAGAAGATATCGATTTTGAAAAAAAGATTATTTGGTCAGACGAGGCACATTTTACTAGTTCAGGGATTTTAAATAGACACAACACGCGATTTTGCAGTCAAGAAAACAACCATGTTATTTTTCCTAGGGAGCGTCAGGGCAGATTTGGATTCAATGTCTCCTGTTTTATTTTCAAACGAAAAATAGTTTACCAAATATATGAAGGAAATCTGAATTCGATTGGTTACGTGCGAATCCTAGAAGACGCATTAGGAATTTTGGATGATGTTCCCTTGGCTCAACTAAATAGGATTTATTTACAGCAAGACGGAGCTCCAGCACACAATGCCAGAATAAGTCAAAACTGGCTTAACGACCATTTTCCTGGAAGATGGATAGGAACACACGGACCTGTTCGATGGCCACCACGATCCCCTGACTTCTCAGTTTTAGATTTCTTTTTGTGGGGTTATTTAGAAAACAAGGTTTATGTAAGGCGATACGAAAACTTAGAACTAAGAATGGCCACCGAAAACGCTTTTGCAGAGTTACAAAGACAGTCATTTACAATAGAAAATGCATTAAAAAGAATTTTTAAAGTTTGTCACACTTGTAGGACACATAATGGTCTACAATTTGAACAATATTTGTAGTTTTAATGAAATTATAATTATTACCTTTTACCTACTTCCTAATTTTTTCTGATGCTGTTACTTTGTTATTTCGTTAATAAATATTTGTTAACTTTTTCCATGGCTCCACAGCCACCTTCTCTTATTTCGATTGATCTGCTATGCCATAAATCCGTTTAAAGAAAAATGCATTTTTTCATGTTATTATGAAAATAAATATGACTTATGGTATGTTTTGGAAAGCTCTCGACACGAAGAATAAGATGAAAAAATAATATATAGGGTGTCCCATTTAAAAAATAGTAGGTTATGCCAATATGTCAAAAACTATGACTCTCAGCAAAAATCTGAGTACGCCACTGAATTCTACGTGAAAAAATCTATAAATACCAGTTGAAACATTTTAAATATATTTTACGATAGCTGAGTTACAGGGGGTGTCCGAAAATGACAAATTTTCAAAATCACCCTGTAGCAGGGAAACTAAAATGGTTAGAGCAAATCTGTTTGCGGCCTCTTTAGTTTCATCGAAAAGTAGCACGGTGTCGCGAAAACCGCATCTCTCTATCTCTACTCATAAGCTGGAAACCCCGTAAAACCTACGAAAATGGGACACCCTGTACTGCTTTAAAAATGACTTCAGGGCAGGATTACTTAATTTATCCAGTGGAATATCAGCATTAATAAACGCCTTGCACAAATCCTCATTGAACTTTGATTGTTTCGGTCCCGGTCCTGGTAAAAATGCTGTTGTGATTAAAACTTGTTTCTGAGCACACTTTTTACTTTTTTGGATCTGATGCTTTGTAGTTCCTATGTGTTGTCTCACTTGGAATTTCTTGTTCACAGTAACAGGAACATCACAATATTTCAAAGTACAAGAGTTCTAACCACACTACACCACAACTTGTTACGTTCTGGACGCGCGTTTCGCTAACCAAGTTAGCATCATCAGCAGATCACAATATTTACCAAACAGCACAAAACCGTCAGTCGTAGAATCAGGAAAATCTTTCACGAATTGATTTATTATCGCACTTAATGAACGCTTTTCTTTCGGCATATTGGACAATGTTCACGCCACAATGTGTAAACTAAACTGAATTGAAAAATGTTTCTAACATTCTTAAAACGTGCGTATTTATGATTGTAAATCCTTGGTAAATCCATAGTTTTTAAAGCACAGATGTTTTATTGGGTACCTATAATAATTTTGGCCTGCCAGCAACTAGACGTTTTTTATTATTTTATTAGTATGGATTATATTTGAAATACATCAAATTTATCTTGGGAAATAAAAATATATTCAGAAAAATTAGAATATATGCTTTTTTCCTGTAACAATTGCAAAATATGCATTTAAATAGAAAAATTGCCAAAATATGCTTTCATGCAAATGCATATACAGGGTGTCAATTAAGTACTTGTACAAACTTTAAGTGGTGATACTTTGACTAATTTTAAGATTAAAAGTTCATACGAACATGGGCCTGAAACGGCTTTGTTTCTGAGATACAGGGCGTCCAAAAAACAATTATATTTGGTTTTTTACTTATATTTTTGTTAAGGAACACGACAATTGGACAAAATTTGGGATTCTGGGTATATTGATGCCGAGATATTCAAATATTAGCTTAGTTTTTTATTTAACGTTAGAGGGCGCCACATACAGTGTTGTTCCTGAATTTAATTAACCATAACTTTTTTGTGAAGCCTTTTATGTCATTTTTGACTAGGCAGACCTATTCCCCATTCAATTTTACATAAAAAAGTTACTCTTAGTATGTGTCGCTAAAAGCAGCCGTTTTGGATAAAAAAGGGTTTGACGTTAAATCTGCGTTGAAATTTTTTAAATTGAATCATTTCCGAGATTTTGAAAAATAAGCGAAAAAATATTTTTTCAAAATCATGTGCTGTGTTACTCTATCACATTAACATATGGATAAAAATAATAAAATCGTAAAAATGTGCTGCATCTTTCCTCTGCAGCCGCAGTACACAAGAAAATAGTATAGGTGAATCCATAGCAGGCCTTGGAAAACAATTGAGAGGTTTCCATGGTAGCAGAATCAGTCATGGTAGTTGATTTAGAATAAAACAAGTAGTTTTTTATCGTTTGGCATTATAAGTAATAATTTATCGTGTGTTTTGTCCAAAATGTACCAAACGCAGAAATGGCAGACATTCATTCTACTTATGGAATGGCTCGCGGTAATGCACAAGCTGCAAGACGAATGTATCAGGCGCGATTTCCTCAACGAGTGGTGCCACACGTCCAAACTTTTATTAATATTCACGCAAGACTTTGTGAAACTGACAGCACTGCAACAGTTCGAACAGTTGAGATTGAAGAAGCTGTGTTCAACAGAATTGAAGAAGACCCGCAAACTAGTACACGGAAAATAGCTCTTGAATTTAATACTACACACACACACTTGTTTGGCAAATTTCAAGGTCCCAACAACTTATCCTTATCATATGCAACGGGTGCATTACCTAGAAATTTTGCCCTCAGACTCGATTTTTGTGTTTGGTTGCGTAATAGATTAGTACGAACATGTGCTTTTCACAGATGAAGCCTCGTTTTCTCGAAATTCCATAATTAACTTTCATGACAACCATATCTGGGCTGAGGATAATCCGAGTGCTATCAGAGATAATTATTTTCAGGTGCTATTTTCTCTAAATATTTGGGTAGGAATTATCGGTGATCACCTTATTGGACCTTGCATTCTTCCGCAAAGGATTAATGGCGAAGAATATCGAAGGTTTTTGAAGAAAAACAGAAACAGGATGTGGTTAATGCACGCGCGTCAATTTCTGGACGAGAATTACCCTAACCGTTGGATAGGAAGAGCTTGACCATAAGCCTGGCCTCCCAGATCACCAGATTTGAATCCTTTGGATTATTTTCTGTGGGGTTACTTGAAGTCTTTGGTTTATAAAAGCCCAGTCCAAAATGAACAATATCTAAATAATAGGATATTTGAATCTTATGCCATTATTAATCAGACGCCAGGTATATTTGAAAGAGTTCGGCAATCGATGTTTAGGCGACTTATTGCATGCGTTGAAGTAAGCGGTGGTCATTTTCAACAATTATTGTAAAATAATGTTATTAACTAGTTTAGTTTTAGTCTTGTAAATGATTCAAGTTTTTTACCTGATAATACAATCAGTGTGTGGTCGCCTTTATATCGGGTGTCAAGTTAAAAAATTGCTCCAAGTTAATATTGATATTATTTATATAGTGTTTTTCAACATACTTGCAGCAAAAGAAATCCATTTTTAACAGGAAAAACGATAAAAGATGCCTGTTGAAAACTAAACAAACGTCGTCATTAGTGACGTCAGTGGTAAATTTTTACTATAAAGGATTCCATAAACTACAAATTCTAAGCTTGGGATTTAATTAAATCTGCTCGAAAATGCAACGATCTTTCAAATGCTGTAGAAATAAGGAATTTTCGAACTACTGCTGTGTGTTCTGCCATGCACTCTTCCACCCTAGTTGCATGGATCGATCTACCGAAATTGTTAAATTGGGAGGTTATAGAATATTCTGTTCCTCAACCTGCCAAACCCAACATCTTAAGATTGAAGAATCTAAAAAACATCAAGAAGCTAAACTAGAAGCACTTGAAAAAGAATTGAAAATTAGAGATGAACATATTGCACGAATCGGACGCTCTAGCCTGAGTTTTGAGAAAGACGCTACAGATGCGGAGGAGAAATTCACCACTCAATTGAGAAAATTGAATGAATGTAATAAGACTTTAAATAAGAAAATTGAAGAACTGAAGTAAGGAAAATAATTTTGCTGGTCAGATCTCCACTTGGGAACAAGAACGGATCAAGCTAGAGAGAAATATTGAGGAATTGACTAAGCTCAATAGGAACCTTATAACTCCAGCTACTCAAATGATGTTAAACTGCTTCAGCAACAGATTACTGACCTCAAGGATGCCAATGCTGCGACTTTTGGGACTCTGGCAACGAGTTGGAACGACTACAGCAAGAGATTGAGGCTCTTAACGTCAAATTGTCTGCTGCCAATGGTAATGCCTCCACATCAGCTCAACTTGGTGGTATAAAGTTAAGAAGGCGTTTGCTCGTCGTTGGTGTCGGAACTATAAAGCATTGTGCCACATTAGTAAAAAAACCTTTCAAATCTGTCATTTGACAGCAACAGCCAATTTAGATATAAGACAGTATTAGGGGACATGATCAAGGAATGTTTAGATTTGGGCAGGCATTTCGATAAGAATGATTTTATCATTCTATTTGTCCCGACAGCTAATGCAGTTGATGGCAAGCATATCGCGACCAGTGATCTACAGACATTAGAATCAAAAACTAATATAATCATGGTTGGAAGTCCATTTCAAACTCATCGCCCAGTTCTCAATAAATTTATTCAGGACCAAAACCTCTTCCTACATACTTGTGTTGTTGACCAACCTACCTCCTGCGAAGCTTTCAGAACCAACGGTGGAAATAGTCAGACAGAAACTCTAAAAATAGTAAGTGTCAATATACCGGGTGGCCAACTAAGAATGGACGCCGGCCATAACTCGCTAACCGTTAATCATATAACTTGGGGGAAAAAAAATTATTAGCTAAATCGACTAAGAGAAATCGCTGGAAAATATTTTGAAGTTCCGCATATGGCCGCTAGGGGGCGCAACTGTTATGGTCAATCAGGGCAATCAAGGGCTGTTTCTTAAAAAATATTCATGTAAAGGTATATTATAAATACTGCCATCGTAAAGAGTAGAAAAATTGTGATTTTTTTGTTAAGGATATTTTGCTCTATCTCGTAAAATGTAGTGGTGGGGGAAGATCAAACATGTTTTTATTTAAATGTCAATAACTCCGTTATAAGTCAACGGAATTGAACAAACTAGGTCTCGTTTAAAAGAGCCCATCTTAACTAATAATCTGATGTAAAAATAAAATCCGATTTGATTTCGCCGTGGTAACTAGAGGGCGCTGATTAACATCAGAACAATTATTACGCATTATTTTGAAAATTTTAAATAGCACGCTATATCTCTTTTAACACAATTTAATAGAGGAGGAAATTCTCAATAAGTCAGTGCAAATTTCAGCTTCCTAACTTTTTTCAAACCGGAAATATAAATAAAACAAATATTAGGGCGCTGGGTACGCAACATCTCCCTAATCTGTATGGACATAGCCTACATCACAATAATTCAGTAATAATACCACAGATAATATTCAACGCAAATCGCTAAAAATTATACTAATGTTCTGAAATAACCACCAGGTGGCGCAGTAGGAGTCAATAAGTGCAACGTGTGAAAGAAACGATAATAAAAATATAATTCAATTAATGCCGCCCTAAATGTTCAAATTGTCGGCCATCGTTTTCGATGCACTTATGCATCCTATCTCGCGTGGATAAAACTGCAGCCTCCAGTTCAGCAACTGAAATAGTATTTATACAGTCTCTTATTCGCTGAATCATATTTTCCCGTGTAGTGGGTCTGGTGGCAAAAACTAAATCTTTCACTCGACCCCATAAATAAAAATCTAAACACGTTAGGTCGGGTGACCTAGCTGGCCATGGAAGGGTGCCGCCTCGCCCTATCCATCGGCCAGGATAGTGGGCATCTAAAAATTCCCGAACGTTGACGGCGAAGTGCGCTGGACAACCATCGTGCTGGTATACCAATCGTTGTCGGACGTTCAGAGGTACGTCCTCCAACAAAATCGGCAATTCCTCCCTTAAAAATCTTAGATATCTCTCACCATTCAATGGATTATCGAAAAAAAATGGTCCGATAATTCGTCCGCCTAAAATCCCTGCCCAACAATTTACAGACCAACGGCCTTAGTGCTGGACTTCGCGCATCCAATGTGGATTTGTTCTGGACCAATAATGTGTATTGTGAAGATTGACACGTCCATCGCTCTGGAAGGTAGCCTCATCGGTCCACAATATTCGCCTCAGAAATTGCCGATCTTCCCTCATTACACCCAAAAGCCAGTGACAATGGTTTAGTCTGTGATCAAAATCTGCAGCAGTCAATTCCTGATGCAGCACTAAGTGATATGGATGTAACCTAAAACAAGATGAAGATATTTAATTGATGTTCCAGGAAATTATTGGTTTTCTAGGCTTAAAGACCTATGTGACATCAGAATCACGTGACTTTTGTTAAAAAATATGTCCAGTTTATATTTGCAATGTCGTTGCTTACCTGTGCTCTTTGAGTATATTTTGAACAGTGGTTCGCGTTACTCCTAGGTCTAGCGCAATAATTCGAGTACTTAGTTGAGGATTAAACTCGATATACGCTAGCACATTAATTACATTCTCTTCGGTGCGTCCTCTGCGTTGTCTGCGGTATACGGGAATATGCACGTTTCCAGTGGTTCGCAAACGTTGGATCACTCGAAGAAAAACCTTTTTACTTGGGTGGCGTCTCTGCGGATATTCCTGCGCATATACTCTTGCAGCAACCGTAGCATTTCTCAAACATTCAAAATAAACACCTATCATGTCGAATAGTTCTTGATTTGTATAAATCATTTTGTTCTTAACACAACGCAACACGAACAATAACAAATCTTGAACAAGAAAAATACGAACTACAACAATAACATGAACAACAGCAACTAGAAAAACTCAAAAAACACGAAAATCTCGGACAAAAACGCGAAATGATAGCAATACTATTAGGAAATTCAAGAACGATAAATAGCAACTAAAAGGCACTGACAAGAAACTATTGTTTATTTTTTGACGTATTACTTTCAATTTTGTTTTCACAGCCTACTATTTTTTTTGCTTGATGTAGCAGAAAATTGCTAAGGAATTATTATTTATCTATGTTTTTAGTTTATTGTTATTCTTGTGCATAAATTGTCGATTTTAAGAAAGACGGAGATTTGCAACGGTCGAATATATTAGGATTTTTCTTATTTATTACCTTATAATATCTAACTTACTGAAAATAGAGTAAACTACAAAAAAATATAGAGAAAAGTAAAATTGCGAGTAAAACTATGCTTATTAACGTCTACTGCGCCACCTGGTGGTTATTTCAGAACATTAGTATAATTTTTAGCGATTTGCGTTGAATATTATCTGTGGTATTATTACTGAATTATTGTGATGTAGGCTATGTCCATACAGATTAGGGAGATGTTGCGTACCCAGCGCCCTAATATTTGTTTTATTTATATTTCCGGTTTGAAAAAAGTTAGGAAGCTGAAATTTGCACTGACTTATTGAGAATTCCCTCCTGTATTAAAATGTGTTAAAAGAGATATAGCGTGCTATTTAAAATTTTCAAAATAATGCGTAATAATTGTTGTGATGTCAATCAGCGCCCTCTAGTTACCACGGCGAAATCAAATCGGATTTTTTTTTACATCAGATTATTAGTTAAGATGGGCTCTTTTAAACGAGACCTAGTTTGTTCAATTCCGTTGACTTATAACGGAGTTATTGACATTTAAATAAAAACATGTTTGACCTTCCCCCACCACTACATTTTACGAGATAGAGCAAAATATCCTTAACAAAAAAATCACAATTTTTCTACTCTTTACGATGGCAGTATTTATAATATACCTTTACATGAATATTTTTTAAGAAACATCCCTTTTTCTGATTGACCATAACAGTTGCGCCCCCTAGCGGCCATATGCGGAACTTCAAAATATTTTCCAGCGATTTCTCTTAGTCGATTTAGCTAATAATTTTTTTTCCCCCAAGTTATATGATTAACGGTTAGCGAGTTATGGCCGGCGTCCATTCTTAGTTGGCCACCCCGTACAATGCATAAGAAATAAGATTCCACACTTGGAAGTATTCATTAAAATAGAAAATCCAGATATATTATGCATACAAGAACACTGATGTACTGAAAATGGTATAAGTGCAATACACATACCGCAGCAATTTTCTGGGATTGACTGCAGCAGATTTGCCGAGGAAATACATTTTCACTCTAGTGCAGTAGAGTTTATGTGTGAAAGGCGTAAGTACGTTATTTTAAGTGCTTATAGTTCTCCAACCGGAGATGTTTCTGTATTTTTTTCGAAACTTTATGAGACTGTGTTGTATTGTCTAAGTGTTGCCACCTATGTTTACATTTGTGGAGATTTTAATATTAACTATTTTAGTAATACACCAGACAAAAAGGTCTTGGTTGACTTTTTAACTAGTTTTAATCTTGAGACGAGTAGTAACGAACCAACTCGAATAGTAAACAATAATAATATTTTAAGTAGTACAAAAATTGACTATCTTAAGTAATAACAGGGAATCACGTATTTTAAATTATGTTACACAACCAAACTTGGGCGACCATCGGGCACTTGTTTCTGTATCGAACATATCTCAACAGAAAATAGAGCAAGCTGGTGGAAGTTTTGAGTATTACCGAAGTATCTCTGAATTTAATCTAAATATGCTGAGTCAACATATGAAAAACATGAACTTTAGAGAAATATATGACGCTGGTGATGATATAAATAAGGCCTTTTCTGAATTTGTAGCACTGATTAAATTTGGCATCGATGCAAACTGTCCAATAAAACAAAAAAAATAATGATACTACTAAAAAAACTTTTTTACTCTGTTAAAACATCTGATAATGATGAGCTACATTCCTATTATAAACAACAAAAGAAAGTATATAATAGCATTCTTAATACGTCAAAAAAGAACTATAATACGACTCTTATTGAACAAAGTGAAAATAAACAAAAAACAATATGGTCGGTAGTCAATACAAGTTTAGGTAAACTAAAACAAAAAACTCAAATAAAACTTGACAGTAATGATGGTGAAATCTCTGAGCCAAAGCAAGTAGCAAATTATTTTTTTTCTTTTTTCTCAAGTGTTACCCATGAAAAACTAAAGGAAAAATTTCCTAATGGAAGATCCACGCAATGCACTATGCCAGCTTCTGTAATTGCAGAAACTTTCTATTTTCGGCTCTGTGATAGAGGGGAAATTCTAGCAATTGTTAATATCATGAAAAATAAAAAAACTGTAGGTAGCGATAATATATCGATAACTATATTGAAAACAATTAAAGATTCCATAGCGGAGCCATTGGCACACTTGATTAATGAATTAGTATGCACTGGTATCTTTCCAGATCAATTGAAAATTGGGAACCTAATCCCAATTTACAAGAAACACCCTATCCAAAATATTTGAACGGGTATATTATAATCGCATTATAAACTTTTTGGACAAACATCAAGTGCTTGCAGCGGCCCAAAATGGTTTTCGTGCCAATAAATCTACATCTGCGAATTTATGCAAATAGTATATAAGCGTGTGGATGATGGTCAATGTGTAGCGGGTCTTTATTTCGATCTCTCTCGTGCGTTTGACAGTCTTGAGATAGGCTTCATCATGAATAAACTATCAGCCAACGGAATAAGGGGAAGTATGACTAATCTATTGTACTCATACCTCACGGATAGAAGGTTCTAGTGCCCCAAGGCTCCGTGCTGGAACATTGCTATTTCTCATTTTCATAAATGATATGCCCAATCACATCAACAAGGGAAAGGTCGTTATGTTTGCTGATGACTCATCAGTAGTGGTGTCAGCGCGCACGTCTGAAGAACTCCAGAACTGAGTTCAAAATGTTATGAGTAACTTCGAAACTTGGCGTACAAAAAATAATTTAATACTCAATCTGCAAAAAACTGTGTATATCAACTTTAGATGTCGAATTAATTCGCCAGTTATTGATATTGTTTCGTTGCCATCATCAGAAAGCTGTAAGTTTTTAGGTCTGCTTGTAGATCAGTTTTTAACATGGGAATGCATGTCGATTATGTTTCAAACAAATGTAATTCCGCATATTTTGCTATAATTCATCTCCCAATTTACAAGAAACACCCTATCCAAAATATTTGAACGGGTATATTATAATCGCATTATAAACTTTTTGGACAAACATCAAGTGCTTGCAGCGGCTCAAAATGGTTTTCGTGCCAATAAATCTA